>QVRM01001946.1:72500-316631 GCA_003439945.1 Dermanyssus gallinae
AGCTACGTATATCCGAGTATTTTTATGAGACTTCTTATGTTCTTACTTATATGCTTCTAGTCACAATAAGATAAATAATAGGGGAAAGTTCTGCTTAGGAAAGTGCAGCCTAATCGATTTTAGTTGTTTGGTTCTTGCATAGGTTCTGGCAGTGGACACTTTCCATGAATATTAATTATTTTTGTTATTATTTATTTAATAATTCTAACTAGTAAATTGGGGTGGATGCCATGAAAACCAGTGTAAGAATGGCCGTTCCAATCTTGCATCCATAACCGAGTACAACGCAATGATTTTTTTTATCTGGGAGGTTTCGGGAATGCATGATGCACATGTGCCACTAGCAGCCTGCGTGACTAGTGTAGGACTCACATCCCCTCTAAACCCGGATTCCTCTCCACCCCCCCAGGTTCGATACCACTTTGGCATTACTTCGGAGCCGTGGGAGAGGCGTCTCTGCCGTTCTCCTCTACTCAGCTCTATCCGACTCTATCGTCCCGCATGTTGGATGGGGGTTACTGCCATTTTGTAAACCGTCCTGTCAGGGTGCGTCGAGATCGTGAAAGTTCGGCTGCTCCCCCTCCCTCGGCTCCTTACCTCGACCACTTCCCCGAGAATGGCCGATTGGAAACGCAATGGTCTTTCCACTAAGCAGCCTTCCTTAGTAAATACAATCCAAGGCTTATAACCTCTAATGTGATATAAATATATATATATATATATATATATATATATATATATATTGTGAACTTCGACTAATAATGGCGAATGAACATATATATTTAATAAAATAATATATATATAATGTTTATTCGCCATTATTAATCGAGTTTTACAATATTTACTGGTGATTCCGCTCAAGTACGTCAATTACAGCAGCTGTTAATGAGTTGGTGTTTAGTTCTGTGCATTCATTCATTCAGTCATTACGGGATATCGGTTGATGTCAATTTCACCACAATATTTACAAACACATTCGTTGATTTGAAAACATTCTCCCTTTAAACAGAGGTATTGGTGGTATGCATGCCAGGTTATTTTGCAGATCACTGCTCTGTTTTATTGCAGATCTTCTTTCTATCTGTTGCTAAAAAAACGGGTCGGCCTGTAAATTTTTGGTTCGCAAAGTTCTAGTTTTGCCTTCTCTGAGCAAACTATATAAATATAGATATATTTTTTTTTATATATATACGAGGTCGGAACAAAAAGTTCTGATACATATTTATAAAAACTTATATAATGTATAAATCATCTTTCAAAGTGTTTTTGCTCTCTTTAAAATAGTTTCCAATCGCTGCAGTTCGCTTGTGTCATTTTCTTTCCCGCTCTTCAATGCATTTTAAACCCGTCAGTTTGAATCTAGTTAAATTGCTCCTATGGTTTTTTTCGTTCTCTACATTATAGTCTCGAAACGTTGTCCCTTCACATGTTTTTTATCTGTGCAAACGGGAAGGCCGCACGGAACCAGGTCTGGCGAATAGGGAGGCTGTGGAGGTATAGAAATCGAATTTTCGTCAAATAAGCCAAAATCAGTAACAATGTGTACGTCGGTGCGTTGCCGATGGTGGATCCAAGAGTTCTTTGCCCAAACTTCAGGTCTCTTGCGTGGGACGTTGTCGCACAATATTTTCAAATGTTCGCGGTAGTGCTCCATAATGACCTAATATAATAACACACAAGATGGCAAACATTCGTGGAAGATGATTCCCTTGTAGTCGAAAAAACGGTCGAAAATACTTCAGTGTTGAATCTGCGAATTTATTCAACCTCCTTTGAAGTGCCACTGGGAAGATTAGGCTTTAGTTTCGATGTTGTAACCATATACCTACGACTCGCATCCTGGAGTCACTCTCTAATCCAAGGTCTTCCGCTACCGCCTGAAGAATCAATGCAGACATTTCCTTGCGTTAAGTTGCTCAACATTTTTGGAACAAACTTCGCTGCCAGTCATCTGACGCATAAAATATAGACCAAGACTATTACAACTGATCCACAAGGTATTTTCAATTCCTCGGCTATCTCCCAAATAGAAATTCGGCGGTTATTAAGTACGATATAACGAACTTCTTAACGTTTCCATCGGTTATTGACGCCGAAGGCCTTATTGAGCGGGGGTCATCTTCGGTCTCTTCATGCTTGCAGCAAAATAGACGATACCACGTATACAAAGTCTTTTGGAACACTGCGTGATAATCGTAATCTGTTTGTAATATTTCAATCACTTTACAACATACAGATTGTTTTTTAACGCAGAACTTCGTACGTAAATGTCTTACTCCTCTAAGTTCGGCTTTTTAAAATAGCCGAACCTCATGTTTTCACTTCTTTAAACTCAAACATAACGCGAAATTTGACCTCTGTATACCTGATAATAGCGCTTCTTAGCAAAACAAAACGAATGATCTTGATGGTTCCGGTCTGGCGGCAATCTTCAAAGTTTAAGAACTTTCCGACTTGCACTCGTACATATATATATATATATATATATATATATATATATATATATTGTATAAGTTCTTTTAGCGCCTCATATAAATGCTGTACATACATGAACAATTGACCTTAAATTTTGCCAAGCAATGCTCTTCTTTTCTCCACTGGCAGAGCAAAAAAGCTCGTGAGGTGCTCTATTCCACATTTAAGACAAGCAGTGATATTTTCTCATTTAAAAAATCTCTCATCATTTCGGACTACAACAAACCTATTATAACAAACAAAACCCGGTTACTGTCAATGTCTTGCCATGTCGCACATCGGTCAATGCAATCGCCCTTTTGCGAGCTCTAAACAGTAGCCCTACAGCCTTGCAAACAAACAAGTCAACAGCCTAGGCCTTGGGTAAAAAATACAAGAAATATGAAAAAAGAAACTCAAAAGTAAAATCACAATACGACGTAGAGTAACTTTAAAACAAACTTTTAAAACTGCCTATAATCGGACTTATACGTGTTTATAAGCACATGATAATTTGGCAGTTATTGTGAATCAACTCCTCTTCGCTCAAACATAAGTGCGTTTTATTAATAACATGTGCGATGACCATAACTTCATTTGTTTTTCCGTAAGGCTAATGCCCGTGTACGGTTTTGCACCCCCACACATTACACTTCAATTTGCATGAGTGGTCGCAGACTAAAAATAGAAGGGAAGTATTGCACTAGTAGTGTTTGTTGGTCCCTTTGCTACAACTTTAGTTATAGTCGGAACCTCTCTAAGCGACACTTTAAGCAATACCAAATTACCTGCAAACAAAATGTAACAATAATTGCAGCACGGGAATGATTCTCCCTGCCACTCCGGGTACGATACCGTATGACAGAATGATTTGCGAATTATTTTTGTTTACTACCCGAGCACGTTTCTTCTTACCCGTTTCACATCCCGAGAGGGCCGTGCATACATGCTCACAAAACGCGTCTGGTCATCGAGGAGAGCGCTCTCATTATACATGCACGTCCAATGCCAAACACACGGCCAGAAACGAACGCCACAGGTATCTTTTGAGAACAGCCCACGCCCCCTTCCAGGCGCCTGTTTCTATGCCTCGGCAGAACTCCAGATAGGATGGTTTTAGCGTGCCAACCGTCGTTGGTCTTGCCACCACCGCCGTACTGTATAGGAATCCTTTGTATAGCCATACAGAAGGCAAGAGTGCACTAATTACTAGCGAAACAAAAGGCAGGAGAAATTATGTTTACGTCGGGCAGTAAGCGTCGACGACATCATCGTTAGGCGAGTTGGTCGCTCCGACGCTGAGCCTGTCTGCCTGTGAGTCGTCGAAATCAATGGCCTGCTCGTTCGCCCGCTTGTCCGTGTTGTAGGGACGCTTTTCAGGTCCTAGATCTCCCTTACCCCTGCTGCTCCACACTGCCGCCGCGTCATCCCTCCGTCGTGAATGGGCAAGATGAGATGTTGTTGTTGTTGGGCTGTGTTCTTGTGCGTATCAGATCGCTGCGGACTGGCAGCGGAAAGGAAGTAAAGGCAGCGGACCCCTACGCACCCCGTAAGTAATGGAGCGACTGCGTGCCATAGATATGTGTCACCGGCAGAGATATCGAGACTGAAAGCCGATTCTGGAACACTTGCTTCGGACCTATCTCAGGCTGCATTTCTTAGAGTCTTCCCCTCTCTCTATCTTTTTCTCTTTCATTTCCCCGTTTTCAATCTTTCTATCTACCGATAGATCTTCCCCTTTCTGCCTTTCTCTCTCCCCTCCTGTCTCTCTCGATGTATCTATACATTGCCTATCCCGGCCACCGAGTTGCCCCCGCCACGCTGAGTTTCGCCTTCCGCTTGATCTCGACGCGGTTGTATGGTGACTCTTTCTTCGCCTTTACTTGCGTGTCCCCTCCCTCCTTGGTCCACGCTACTGCCTGTCCGCAGAAGACCTACGTACTCGTAGACCTAGATCTGGCGACCCCCAAGCCGACAGCGAAACTGCGTTCCTTCACTGAATCCAATTGCTCCCGCTCTATTTGTATTGGAAGAGGGGGAAGACAACGAGGCACGCTTGTATGGATGCACCGCCAAATGTTCGGCGCTACCCGTGCGTCATTCATCGCGTATAAATGACTGGATACAAGGCAGACAAGAGAGAGAGCGATAGCAGAGAGCGCAGGGAATCACAAGAGAGGAGGGGAGAAGGAGTGTTGTGTCCTTGATGTGAACCGTTACAGTCGAGGTAATGGCGTGCCGAGGAGCACGTCAAGCAAGTCGGCATCAGCAATTGAATAGGTGAGGCCAGTCGGGTAGCTGATTGAATGCGGGCATAGACCTCTACTTACCACCGCCATCATCATCACCATTATGCCAAGACTAGCATCTTCATTTCCACACTTATCATCGTCATCACCAGCTCGACTTGGCTTACGGTAATGCTATATCAACGACATCGCCTGTATCGTTGGCTGACCTACCTTTACGACAGTCTACGATACCTGTCCACGTGGATGTACAACTGCCCGACACGATGGAACGGCACAAGCGTGCAATGGGCGCGCCAGCAGACGAAAAAAGCCATATTTTCCCAGCTTTTGAGGTCGCTTTCGCTAAAATGGTTAGAATAATGACACATATTGGTAAGTGAGTCGCTGAGTCGCATAACAGACTGATCCAAGACGAGCAAAAAACGAGCTCCAGTCACATTTATTATTATTATATTCCGCCGTGGAAAAAAGGCAAATGCCTGGTTTGGGATGCGACAGTCTCCTGCACAATCGCACCGTCTTATGTGTGCCACAGCGCTACCGAGGCGGGATGGGTGGCCGAACACGCAGAGAAAGAAAAGTGTCGTAAATACACAGAGTTAGAGTCTAGATACAATTTCGTGCCGATTGCAATGGAGACAATGGGCCCAGTCAGCAGAAGAACAAGGACATTTATTAAAGACTTAAGTGATCGAATACAAGCAAACACCGGAGATGCACGCGAAGGCGACTTTCTGAGGCAGCTGCTTTCATTGGCAGTTTGCAGAGGAAACGCCGCGTCGATATTAGGTGCGATGGGCTGACGACAGCAAGAAAGAAACTATAAAATAATGAGAATACACATTCACACCTCACAATTGTATTTTCCTAACACTTATTATTATTATTATTATTATTATTATTATTATTATTTTTCGGTTCTACAATTGTGAGGTATGAACGTTTAAGCCAGGTTCATGATGCTCTGCTGATTTCCTCAATTCATGGCGCCTATGATAGAAGCCACGTTCCCCCTACACACGGCCAAAGACATCATCTGTCTCAAAAACATGGCCTCGCGTCGATCACCCGTAATATCTTCTATACGCTTTCCAATATCCTTCAGGATTTTCGCCGTACCTGTGCTAATGGGCCCAAGTGTCTCCAATGCAATGGGTACAAAGTGGTACCTCCTTGACAGCTCGAGATACTTTCCTCGTTTTTCAGAGTCCGCGCGTTCTGCAACCCATCCAGATTCAACTGCGCTGTGACGTAGATACGACAAGGCCGCTGTGCATGAAACGGTTACATCCCATGCAAGGCTTTTACCATGTGACCATAGCGGAATGGTGACCCCGTCCGGTCGTAGCTCACTACTTCCATAAAGACCTTTCGGCTCGGGTGTGGATGGTATCCCTGCCCTTCTAAGGGCTCTTCTTACTATGGCGTTGAGTTCCGCGTGTCTTGTAAGTCTGCCAGGGCTTTTTAGACAGCTTAGAGGATGTAGACCATCAGAGTCAACAGGTTGGCTGCATGAAAGACATGAGAAAGGCTCGCAGACGGGCGCGCCTATCCTAAGGGCTGACACCATGCGGAAGGAGTTGGGGTCCAGCATGGTGCCAAGCTGGCGGGAGGGCAGTGCTTGGAGCCAGCCCCCGCTGAAAGGATGTTGAGCCGCTAAAAAAACGGCACGTTCTCTTGGTGATGTAAGGTCATCCATGATATCGCTTGATGATTTCTTACTTTTACAAGCGTCGAGAAAATGTTGGTTCACGTGCTCTTTCAGGGGGCCGGGGTCAAGTTGGCTCCTCATCGTCGCATCTGCCAACATGGTAGTTTTCTTTAACACGATTGTTGCATCTTCATTAACAAGTGATTCCGCTATAGAGCCAAATTGATTCAAGGATGCAGCATAGCACACTGCGGCGAGGTCGATGGACCTTCTTATACCAAGGCCTCCGAATGCTATTGGAAGGCTTGCTCTTTTCCATAAGTTCTCCTCTAAACTAATGTTTAATACCTCACCCAGAATATCCCTAGTAGTCTCGTCGTAAGCAGCGAGGCCTTCGGTATATGTGAAGGTCGGGGATGCTCGCAACAAATAGTTAAATCTTGATGACCCAAGACTGTGCCTCCACAGACAAAGGGCCGCCTGTGGGTGCATATTTGTCAAGCGTGGGCGGATATTTACAAGAGCTTTTCGTTTTGCGCGAAGAACCCGTGGGATTCCTTCACACATGACGGGAGCACCCAGGATATCTAGGTCCTCTTGTGTCGTGCGAATTATTCCGGGAAGTGCTTGCATGATCGCTTGAATAGATTTATCTTGCTCTTGCGCATTGCCTCCTATCGCTGTAACCTCACACTTAGAGGCGTTGAGCGTTAGCCCTCCCGTTTCCTCGAACTGTAGTACGGTCTGTACATCCTTCACCACAACGTCCGCGGGACCACCCAAGATTGCATCCTCCAGATACCAGACGTTAAAGGGGCTCTGTAGACTTGACACCAGATCAGAAATGCCAAGACAAAACAGCGCTGGCCCTAGTGGGTTATTATTATTATTATTATTATTATTATTATTATTATTATTATTATTATTATTATTATTATTATTATTATTATTATTATTATTATTATTATTATTATTATTATTATTATTATTATTATTATTATTATTATTATTATTATTATCATTATTATTATTATTAATATTATCATTATTTTTTTTATCAGTATTCAGTTCTGGGGTTCGAACGTTTGCCTCGATTCCAGCAAATGCTATTTATCTGCTCATCCTGTTGGACCGATCATAGAAGCCCGGGCCCCTACGGGCTTGGAACTTAACTTGGGTCCCCTACGGGCTTGGAACTTAACTTGAGGTATATCTTCAATGCTCCGAGGGCCGGACGTGTTAAGATATCTCGGGTTTCCCCAACAGTCCTTGTGGCAGGATGGCCGCTGACTCTCAGCGGTATAGGTTATCTGTTCTCAATGAGTATCGCTCAAAGAAAATTCGATCAACAACAGGGATCAAACCGGCGACACCCCCATAGATGACAACTATGACTAGCGCACTATTCTCCTAGACCACACCGCCACAAGAGACAGAAGCTGTTGCAGATATTTTTCCTTGCGGTGGCTCCCCGTCGTTGCTTGTCCAAATGTATCTTGCTGTCCTACGACAGATGAGTCCTCGTCTCCACAATTACTTTCCAATTTATTGTGTTGAAGACATTTTTGACATTCAGGAAGATCAGGAACACAAATCGCCTCGTTTTAGGGTCTTCATAGTATCCTCACCCGCCCGTCGCAGAACCTTCCTTAGAGCCCCCAGTGTAGTCTGCCTTTCCGGAAACCGTAGTGGGCATCTGATAGGGCCTTCTTTTCCTGGATCTCTTTGTTTAGTCTAATGACAATAATATCCTCCCAGATCTTACCCGTGGCGTCAATGAAGCATATGAGCCTGTAAGCTGAGGGTCCCGTCTTCCCCCGGGTTTGGGGATAAAGACAAGGCTAGCCTTCTTCCACAGCCTTGGAAATCTTCCCTCTCTCAGGAGTTTGTTGGCGTGGTCTTGGAAGGCCTCAGGCCAGCTTTTGACCATTAGCCTCGCTACCTCCGGGGGAACTCCATCTCGGCCAGACGTTCTGCCGGTTGCCAGCCGATTCCGGGCTTGTTCAACCTCCTCCAGCGTTACCTTGAAGATTTCTTCCAGGGCAACCGAGAGCTCCTCGTGCCCTCTCCGCGGTTGTCCGGAAAAAGACCGATTACAGCCTCCCTCAGCACGTCCGGGGGGAGTTTCGGAGGAGGCCTCCAGAGTCTGGCCATAACCACTCGATTCAGCAGGCCCTACATGTCGCTCTCCACAGCTTCTATCGGCTCGTTTCAGGCTCGGGCTTTACTTTTGGCGATGAGTCTTTAAAGTCTCGATCGAGCAGCCTTGTACTCCGTCAGTTGGAACTCGGCTCTTGCGGCCCCTCCCTCCCTGTAGAATACCTCTCGTCGGCGTCTTCACGCTAACCAGCTTCGTGTTCTCGTGTAAATCCTGCTGATACTTATGGAAGTCCTGCAAGCAGCTGCAATCTCTTCGTTCCACCATTGATTGAAAAAGTGGCGGCCCCCGTGCCCCCGTAGTGGAGTGAGGAAGCAGCTTTCCCGCATACTGTGGAGAGTATGGCGGTCATTTGGTTTTTATCTGCCACCGTGTTCCTCAGCCGTCTACAACCGTCGTCTGTCTCAACTTCTAGGATCTTTTACATCGAGCTTCCGAATTTGCCACCTTTTACTAGGGGACGGAGCGAGGGACCCCCGGGGATACATATAGTGAAACAGATATATCTGTGGTCACTCATGATCGCCTTCGTCTCCCTCATCCCCACTTTGCCACCAGTGGAAACGCCGCCTCGTTAACCATTGTTAGGTCCATAAAGGCCGTCTGGCTCCCTTTGGAAAAGGCGGGGACCCGTTATTGAGAACCATTAGACTCTTTTCAGCCATCCACTCCTGTAGAGTTTGAGCCCGTTTAGTTGTGGTCCGGCTGCTCCATGCCATGCTGGCCGCGTTAAAGTTCCCGGTGATAACTACCCTCTTGGCTACATGTGCGCCCGCGCTCTGAGCAAGTTCGTCGAAAAATTCCTCTCTACCTACTCTCCGCCCATCGCACCTAATATCGACGCGGCGTTTCCTCTGCAAACTGCCAATGAAAGCAGCTACTTCAGAAACTCGCCTTCGCGCGCATCCTCGGTGTTTGCTTGCATTTGATCACTTAAGTTGTCTATAAATGTCCCTGTACTTCCGCTGACCAGGCTTATTGTCTTCAATGCAATCGGTATGAAAATATATCACAGCTCTAACTCTGCGCATTTGCGCCATTTTTCTTTTTCTGCGTGTTGGGCGCTTGAGCAGTGACGCGGGCTGCAGCTCAACCCTTCTAGCTGCAGGTAACTCCTAAAGGACTTTGAGGACGAGCAGAGATAACAGGTAATCGCTAAATTGAACAGCAAACCCCGGCATCCCTGTAACGTACAGTGTAAGCTAGACCTGCCGTTTGGTAAGCCCTCGGTCGCCTCTATATCTCATGCATATGGCGATTTCTTTAGAAGATCGGTTTGCTGTCCTCATACAGCAACCTAAATAAGTTGTGCCATATTTTGCTAGAGACGAACTACTCCGACACGCGATGGAGGGGCAAAAGATTTTCTACCTTTTCCTGCCTGCAGCAAGCAAATATCTGTGGACATTATACTGAACGCGGTTTCATCCGATGCCGCCTGAGTGTGACTCGACGTGTTTCCGTCCGAGCTCGTCTGCAGTAAGCTGGTCGACGACCAGCTCTGCGCCGCCAGTGGCCTCAGACTTGGCATTGCCTTGTTTGAGAAAAAACAAAAAAAGAGTATTCTCCGTGTTGTGAGAAGGTGAATGAGCGCGGCCTGCATCGCCTTAGTTACACTAAGCTGGCTCACGCAGGGACGCCCATCGCAAGCCAGCTACCGCGTTACACCTCGGTAGACTGCAAAAGAACGACAGGCGACGACCGGCTGGCCCTACTAGCCGGAACTCGGTTCACAAGCGGCCATTGACGTAAGTGTCTCTTACACGTACGTCCTTGGCTATTTTACGTTAGCCAGCGCGGACGTCGGCTACATTATTCATCAATGGGAGTTGCACAAACGTAGCCTACACGCGCACCTCCATGAACACCACTTTGTAAAGGTCTCAAGTCACCTAGCGATTGGGGCAAGGACGCGCTCAAACTGACAAAAAAAGCATGGGAAAAGCTCTTTGAAGCCACAGCGGGGCCAAGAGAAGCATCACAGAGAGGCAACGCCAAGATGATGTTGAGCGCCCACCAACACGCAAGCAATACTAATAACAAAACAAACATTATTGTTAAAATTATATAATTAATATTAGTAATTGTGATATCATTGTTAATAATAATAATCGTAATAAAAATGCCATTATTGATATGATTATCACTATTATCACCATCATTGTATAAGCATCATTCGAGTTTACTGTAAGCGGTATAGTTAGCCTTATTTATCGTAAGATAGCATGCAGTCAAGTAGGGGGTCAAGGTGGAGTAAGACATTTTTAATAATAGGGATGAGGGGTGGTAATACACTATCTTTTTTATTGAGACAACGGTACTCCCTCTTTTGTTCCGATCTTCGCCCCCTGTAGTCCACCTTGTCCAAGTTAAAAACCATGAAAGCCAATAGTTTGTAAAACCTGAACCCACGGCCCCTGAACGCAAGCAAATTGATTTGCCACTAAGCCACCACCTCGTTCAGTGAGACAAGAATAATATGCAAAAAGCCAGCCTCACTTTTGCAAAAAAGTTCAATTTGTCAAAGACAAAGAATTTAATGATGTGCACAGCTAGTTTATTGCAACTACTTTTGTGAGTGCAACGGATAAATGGTAAAACTACGTATGAGTTAAGTCAAGTCAAAAGCACCTTTATTCAAGGGTCATATATGCCTAAGTATACATTGTTTTTACTAAAATATTTAACCTTTTAATTAGTAAATAGTTAACATTCAAGTACTGGTTGTACTTAGAGGCAGTGTAATTTTAGTGTATCTACTGTACCAGATTGATGAAATGTAGTATATCGTATCAACATGTGTAAATCTTGACTTCAGCGCACCCGGAAATCCTCATTCTGTCGGTACGACGAAATCCCTCTTCTTCTTCTTCTTCTTCTTCTTCTTCTTTTTCGTCTTCGAGGTGGCTACTGTCCTCAGTGATGTCCAGTCGTTAGACAAATTTGTAGTCACCCAGCACGGTCGTGTGTCATCCCAGATCTGTGTGCTCTACCGCTTCCTGTTTCATGTCGAATGTTACGGTGGGATTGAATATCCGGATTTATATGTTTTTCCGGCGCTTGCTGGGCGGAATCTGTGCGCGTCGAGGTTATCGCGCCAAACGCTCGTAAAGACGTCGCCTCGCGGTGTTTGGCGTTCCCGTCCCAATGTCTTTATAGCCGTAGGTAATCTTAACGTATGTTCTTGCGCCCGACGTCCTTGCAACACCTACGTCTTAGCGCCTTATAATGTTGGCACAGGTTTTTAGACCTTGTTATATCCTTGTCAGTTGTTCAATGGCCGTTTGCGATAAATCCATAATTTACTATAATATTTTGATCACTATATATATATATATATATGTCATGGCTTCTTTTCGGCTCTTCTCGCTGTGTGCATGTTTTAAAATTAAAAGTTTGGCCCAGTTAATACCCGATCTGCGTCGTGCCTTAAGTAGGGTAGTTCTTAAGCCGATAAGTGGTACTAGGCATCTGTTTCGAAGGTCCTTGGTTATCTCTATACCTCTAATATAGCGGCGATTCCGTTGGAAGATTGATTTGTTGTCTTCATACAGTTATCTGATCAGGACGTTCCACGTTTTGCTAGAGAAAAGCCGGGCAGGCCTAGTATGAGCATAATAGTGTATAGCTAAACTTGTTTGATTGCTTCTCGTAACAAACCTAATAAACTGGTCACAGTTGTCCAGAGAGGAGCCACTCAGGCGCAAAAGCTGAAAGGTTCAGCCAGGTGTAAACTCTCAGTTTATATCATGATGGTCCTGAATTGAATGAATTGTTTGAATGAATACGTTCTATTAACTCTGTTATATAGCGTAGACCCAATAAATCGTAGTTCGATTTCGTTATATGGGCGCGCACCACTCTTATCATCAGTAGCAATATAAAAACGCTGTCTATTTAATTTAAACAGTTTTGCAATATCCTTAGGAATTTTATTATTGTTCGTGTGGTTCTTTGTATATAGCACCTTTGTTAGCAATCTGCGTATTACAAACCAACGTATCAAAAAGTCTTATCCACTTTTGAAAATACTTAATTATCACTACAACACAAAGACTTTCAACGCGGACAACGCATTAATCAACACGTATTTGTTTTTGCGTATCAATACCTATTTCTTTTAACTTAATGGGGGTTGGATAGTAATGCACCATTTCTTCTTATTGAGACATCTGTGCTCCCCGTTTTTTTTTCAATCATGGTCGATTTCTAATCTACTCCGGCATTCACTTTGTTTAAATTGAGAACCATTAAAACCAAATTAGGAGTTTCCGATCTGGGTCTCGAACCCAGGCCTCCCGAATGCAACACAAAAACTTTTGCCACTAAGCCATCTTGCTCGGTTTATTTATTCTTATTTATTCCAATGTGGTCTACAAAGTTACTTTGGTTCCAATTAAAGCCACCAAAATACTCATTATTGCTCCAACTGTGTCTTTCATTTGCTATAGCCCGGCAGTGAGCTCAACAGTCGGCTAGCGTGTTGTACAAACAATATACATAATAAGTAAATATATGTATGCACACGCATTTTTTCCTGAACTTTCTGCACCGAATACTTTGCCGAATACGTGGCGCACGCAGATACAATAAAAAGCACGGTTTAAACAAGATTTTACTTTGGCTAATGATGATAATAATAACTAATGCGGCTTTGCGTTGCCGTTGGCTGTTAAAATGTTTGCCGACAGTACGACAAAGCTGATGTAACGAGACCTCGACCTAATTTCATTTCCGAACTCACGATTCACGCCAATAATCCAAGACTTAACGGGCAAATCTCTTGTTAATTTTTTATGCATTTAGCATTATATATCTGCATAAATTCGACAAACCTTCATGGCCATGTGGAGGTGTTTCTGTGCTTTTACGAAAAAAAAAGCGTAGCTGCGTCGATGCGGGCCATTGTAAGGATCCAAAAGGGGCTCAAAACGGGCCATTGTAAGGATCCAAAAAGATCGGAAGCACATAAAACGCAGTCAGACTCACGCTTGGCTTCCCTCGGCCCCTAGATTATTTCCGGTTAATCTCAGTTCAGTCCGGGATGTACGCTCGTGATGTGATTGATAGGTAAACAAGCTTGCGTCTGTACATTGTAAAGAGTCTCTTTAGTACGTAAACTATGATTATGGCCAAGACCTTAGCTCCTTAGCACAAACTATGCCTCTGAGTTGATGTGGTCCTAACGAAGTTTTGGTACTAGCCGCATAAACCTTACAAAATGTAATCGTCAGCAATTTCAAGTAGAGACGCAGCTAACAAGTTAACATGCGGGTCAAATGATTGAGTTTTTCTCTGCATTGGGTTCTGGCTAGTTGTTCTCAACAGGCATCGCTTTAATTTGGTAGAATCGCCAATGAGCTCGCAACTATGTTTCTAATTCTAGACGATAATTTGTTCCTTACGGGCTAAGAATTGCCGTGAGACATATTTTCAATGCATAAGGTAGGGCTAAGCTCGCAAACCTGACCGCTATGGGTCCTTCCTTACTACCTGAAAGGTAGAACATCTGGTATCAATACGTCGTCTGTTACCGAAATTGAGCCTAATGAGCACCTCCATTTAAATAGCTAATAGAACGTTACTGGGATATACACATTATTCCAGCTACATCTTCTACATTGTCAATGTCTAGCTGTATGTACCTTCATTAACGCTTTCTCTAAATCGCAATGTGCATTTAAGTAGATATCGGTTTACGACGGATTTCACACACATAACCTTTCCCATGATCATATATGTTTAACGGACGTAGCTGCTTTCATGAGGTAGTTTTTTCGCCACACGGTTACCAAACTGTAGTATCCTCTTGTTAAAACTCTATTGGCATTCTTGCAAAATATGCCCGCCCAATACATAGAACGATAGAAATCAAGCCCTATCTTATTGAGAAAAATGCCTAGAAATGTTGTTAAGAGGTGTTGAGCTTGTACCGCTGTTTCGACTTCATCTCGAGTTGATGTGCATATTATGCATAAAGCAAAAAACAAGTATTTGTTTTTATTTGCAGCTGCACTTTGCTCGAGTGAGAGACGTTGCTGCAAGCAGAATAATCAGTACAATTCACACGGTGCAAAGACAATTTTGTCTGCTACACACATAGGTCGCAGACGCCGTAAAGTGTTACAAGTGTTCTAAACACAAACTTTACGCTAACCTCCCCTCTGATAGCTTGATTAGACAAATATATAGATTGGGTATCAGTGACGAAAAGAAGACAGGGTAGACAAGCTTTGTTATCATTATCATCACAATCAACCTATTCCAAACATCTATTGCATAGGTTTAAGAAAGGGCTGAATAGAAGCGGATGATTGAGGCTGAGTGAGAGAGTATCTGCCTTTGTCGTTGACTCGTGAGGAGGCCTCGTGAGGTGACTTGTGAGGCACATCTAGAACAGCCGACAAAGAGCCCTTTCCGCCTCCAGCGGGTGTCGCGCGCTGTCGCGTAGGAATAGCAAGCGCGTCCCGCGGCGTCCCACGCACAGCGGACGGCGGCGTAGTAAAGGCACAAATGCGGCTCATTTGCCCAATACATTTTTGACGACCTGCCGGCGGCAGAGGACAAGGTCGTGTCATGTATGCGGCGACGACGACGACGACGAGAGGCGAGCAGGTCTCTAGAGCAGGATCGGCTGGTACACTTGGTTGATAAGCCCGGAATGGGAAGTGGAATGGAGTAGTAGGTAGGTACCGTCGTCGCACTTAGGTCAGAAGGAACAAGAAGAACGCAGAAAGAAATGCGACAAAGGAAGAGAACAAGAACACGGAAAAAAGGTCACATACGTAAAGCTTAACGTGAGCGTGACAAGAACATACACTGGTTCGCCCGAGGGTACTCAATTGAATAGAACGGTATAATGTAAGGATTCACGGGTTGGCCCATTAGTCGGCGACGGGCGACAGCTTAAACGATCTATCTGCCGGAAGGCAGACAACGTAGTGCAAGTGCAAAGCGCCGGAACAATTTTTCCTCCTGAGAGGAGCGATAAGTTCACACGTTCAAACGTCAACTGCCAGGCGTACAGACAACGCAACCAACCGCGGAATATGAATGTTGCTTATCAAAGTAAGCGATAGAGAGAGCGAGAGGAATCGAGAGGGAGGAATAGAAGGTAGAAGGTCTGCGAAGAACAGGTAAACGAGACGCGACCGTATCACGAAAAAGACGAGAAATAACGTGTCGTTATGTGGTGAACGGGCACGTAATACTCCATCAGTCGAAGACACGGCTATATGGCGTGAGAGTTAATGTGTGTGTGTGTCTGTGTGAGAATAGGCGACCGATTGTGTACTTGCTTCTTGATCTCCTTGTATCCATCTCTCGAGGCTGGCTCCCTTTATTCCTCTCGGCTTCCGTTTCGACGCTGCACCGAGGAGTGTCGAGGAGCAGCCGTAGCAGCGACAGCACCGCCGTACTTGCGTTTCCTACGCCACTTTTGTGCAAGAAGTGAGCAAACGGCCAGACGTACGAAACGTACCGCTAGGCCATTCCACCTCAAAACGACGAAACGTGTCATTCGTTGTCGCCGTGAAGAACGAAGAGCACCGCCTTTGCTTCTATGCTTTGTATATATATATATATATATATATATATATACAAGCCGGCCGAGTTGAACATCATCCTTGACGAGATGACGTTAAGGGAGTCAACGACAGAAGGACAGGGGCGCCAACAAAGGGCGTCCACAAGGGCGTCTACAAGGGCAACGACGACGACGACGATCAGGTCGGTCGTAGATCGGCCAGCATATGAACCCTCTGCTTGCTCGTTTGATCCTTTGCCCCTTTTCTCGCTGCGTACGGACGACGGCGGTTATACATCGTGTCAAAGCGACTACGTATGTACATACGTACGTTGTATTCTATGGTTGGATCCACGGTTGCTGTACGCATACATCGTTTACGTGCCCACGATGCCCCCCTTCAACTTTCTGGCTGAACTGTTTAGACTGGCTAGGGGAAGAGGAGGAGGAGACTTGGGCCGGGTTCGTTGGTTGGTTGGTTAGCTGGTAAGCGGCCGAGTAGGGGGCTACGGATGTATGGGTGCCACTATTCTTGCTTTCTGGCAATGGTGATGGTGTTGTTGCTGCTGCTGGTACATTTCGTTTCCGCCATTCTCCGGTCGGACTTCGGATGTGATTTCGAAAGCGCCACTTTTCCTACGACGACGACGACGACAACGACTTCTGTTTCTGCTTCTGCTGCTGCTACTGCTTCTACATACTCCTATGGCCTTCGTATCTTCATAGCTATCTCTCTCAATTTATATTCCGACTTTGCCTCCTTGTAGAGAGTGAGAGGGGGCTCACTCTCTCTCTCTCTGCTGCTCAACTTGATCGTATGCTCGTTCGCTGCGCGACCTCATCGCGTCGTCGTGCCCTTAACAGCCAACTGGCTAACTCCCTCTACGGTCCAACTGCTCGCCTGGGACAACGTAATGCAGTTGTCTTCGTCGTCGGCGGCAGCAGCAGCGGCAGTAGAAGAACATTTGTCGCCACCCGATGGCTCGCTTAGGCAAACGATCGTTTCGTCGTCGCACATGTACAAATGTACACGTTCGGACACATCCACACACATACTGTACGTTCACCGGCGTATACACTAGTTCATACACGTATATATATATATATATATATATAGATATATGTCAAACGACAACAGCTATATATATATAGCTTTATATATACATATCTATCTATATATGTAACGTGTATATACACAGGTCAAATGGCGAAACTTATATATATATATATATATATATAAATATATACATATATGTGCATGCATTCACATACACCTTGTATACGGCGTCGGCCGTGCATAGTCGTGCACATACGCAAACTGCTCAAAACGACCCAGCGTTCTGTCGCCTCGGCCGTTCTCTCGATCGGCGAGTGACGGCTTCTGTACGGCAGTTCGGGTTTAGTTGGTTCTGCTAGCTTGTAGTTTGACACGAAAACAAGCAAACACGAAGCACTGAACAAATTGGTCTGCCATCTTTTGCCATCTGTTGTATATATATATATATATAACGAAGAAGCGCAGCGCTTTCTTAACTGGTCAGTAGGCTCGACGCAAAACGCCGTTATGTATCATTTAGTTTCGATGCGTTACGCACATTCAAATTTACGTATAATTATGTATAGCTCTCTTTATTAAGAAACACAATTAAACCATTAACTGGGTATTGATGTGCCTACACCAACGTGTAACCTAACTAAGGACTAGCCAAACGGACTAGCTCCGGACTTTTGTACAAAAGAACAAATAGGGAAATGTTTTATTCTAGACTGTGCGATCTACAAGCGTGGGATAGCCGTGAGGCGTATCTTCAGATGTTGTGGGTTGGATCTATTGGTATATCTAGGGTTTCCCTAAAAGTTATTGTGGTGGCATAACCGCTGACTTGACAGCGATACGATTGATCATCTATTCTCGCATAGGTTCTCTCTTGCATAGCATTGCTCAAAGGGGATTCGATTACTAACAGAGATATCGAACCGGTGACACCCCGGTAGATGACAACCGGCGCACTAGTCCCCTAGACCGTTGCCACCGAACCCGAATGAACGTTATAGCATTTATCTGCTCAAGTTGTGTCTCACCTTGCATTTGGTTACCTTATTGTGGTAGTGTTTTCTTTTTATCATTATATTACCGCAATACAACATAAAATCCTAGAAACAAAGGACTCCGCTCGTACAGAGAAGCCTGAGCAAATGTACAGAGAACAAGGAACTCGGCTTGTACAGAGATCTTGCGGGTAATCTAAACTGTGCGGAGTGAGCCGCTTCAAGGCCCAAGATACTCTTGATACTTGATTGATATTATTGTATATAGCCGACTTAGACTTAGATACGCTTTACGTTAACAACAAACGCAATTGAGTTTGTGGGGATGACGGTGATTGTGTAAAATTACCAGTGTGTACTGTTTTCCGTCCGAGATACGTCAAATGTGAGGAAAGCTTTAGTATAAGCGGGAGGCGTGATACCATTCATTAAAATAGTGTTAAAGCTATTATAGGTTAAGCTGGCAGCGATGGCATCGTATGCTGTGCAGCTTATCGAGATGCATCTAAGCTTGACATAACTGGAGCATATATATATATATATATATATATATATATATATATATATATAATGATTAGAATAAAAAGCGCCTTTATTTGCCGAATAAGGGGTGGAAAGGAGGCTAGGTAGCCTTGTTGTGCCTTAGTGCGCATAACCTATATATATATATATATATTTTTATTTCATAAATTATGCGTATATGACTTATTTGTTTGGAAGTATAAAACGCCGATTAGCATATATATATATATATATATATATATATAGTAAGGTAAACCGTTTATATATTTATTATGGTAATGATTAAGGAGAGAGTGCGGGGCAATGGCTGTTGAGATTACTACGAAGACAACGGTGGCATGACAAGAAGGCCGCAGGCGTCTCGCTTGCAATTGACAGCTTAGTGTCGTCGCAGTTGGATAAATAAGTAATGATGAGCTTAATCGACGGAACAATGAATGAGTGAGCGCATGGATGGGTGGCTGGGTGTACTTGGTGCTCGTGACGACCGTCTCAACCATCTCCAACAATCTCCGCTCTTATCATATGACCTCGAGGTTGTTCGAGTTGTCTCCGATGCAAAAACGACTCACGGCCGCGATCTTCTCGTATAAGCTTATAGCAGCAACAGCATTAGCAGCAGCAGCCGAAGCAACTGCTCATCCGAGCTTTTCCTATCGAGCAAAAAAGCAGAGAGTGGGTATGTGCCTTCCCGAAACCGATCACGCTGAATCACGCATCATAAAACTGAGAACGGGAGGACAGGGTCGATATCGAGACGAAGAGAAGACACAAGTAAGGTGAGGCAAAGGGTTGAGAACAATAAAAAGCAGAAGCTAGATTCCTCCGCGTCAATTCGTAGCCTATTCGTAGCCTGTATAAGCAACGGAGCCCCAGAGCTCCGAGAGGAGTATTGGACTAAAGGTGGTAGAAAGCAAACAGACAAAAACACACAGTCTGTGTGTTTTTGTCTGTTTGTTTTCTGCCATCAACGCAGCGTTATAATAGATAGACGTATTCTGACAACAGAAGAAAGAAGAATAGAGGAAAAACGAAATGAAACGTAATAAGAAGAAGAACAGAGGGAAAAAAACGAGATGGAAAGATGGGAAAATACGAAAATAAAACCTATTAGACGCTATAGTGATGGAAAGACTGGTGCGTGTGCTGGGCACGCTTTCTGTTTGTCTATGCTAAAAAAAAACATCATACACGAGTTCTCGCCTCCCCTCTAAATCTATGTATCCATATTAGAGCTGGTGTTACGGTTGGCTACTGCTGCTGCTGCTGGAAAGGACGCTAGCTTACCAGGCGGGTGCAGTGGAGGCTTTGTCTGGTGCGATCGTCGCCGTTGAGGTCGTTTATCTTTGATGTTTCTAGCAGACAGACCTTTCCCCTACTACTACTACTACTACTACTACTACGACGAAGACGACGATGGCAATGACGCCGACCCAGAACGAGATCAAGCTTTTATCTGGTCACTTAAAGGCCAGGTTAGGGTGCTTCTAAGCGATAGCAAAAGCAGCAACGGCGGGTAACCGAATGAAGTTTTACTAATTTGCAAAAACTGAGTTAACAACTAGCGTAAGCCTTTGCTCCCAGATATCAGAGTCTCAAATTTGTTTCGTCGATTTGTTCGTCGATTGGCTGAGGGTGCAAACGGCTAGCTGGTTTATCATATTTTCCCAAGTGCGAGCTCAATGAGGGCTGCAGGCATTTCAATTTCGACTTCATGGCTGGATATAAATGGAAAGTTACCTCTACGATGTTCTCCTCTCATTTTCTTACAAGGTGCTCTTTCGTTCTGTCGCTTGTAAGTAATGTTTTATTTTCTAGCGATTACACTTCTTACATGTTACGACCAGTACACGCCCACAGACGTATGCCGCATCAATAAACTAGGAGTCCAAATGTGGTCTTTGCTACAAATATTTAGAAATATATATAAAATTACCAGCACCTAGGCCGGTATTTAGATCGTAAAGGATTGGAAACCGCCAACTCGAGCTGGATTCAGTACTAAAATTGAGGCAATTGCTAAATCCGATGAACACATTGTTTGCTTGGCGTATCTCGAATCGGTATAATTACCCATATATATATATATATATATATATATATATATATATTGTGCAATACTGTGTTATATCTTGCATAGACATGTATGTAGAAAATGTACACAAAGAATCGCTTATGTAATAATGCATATGTGTTTATCTTAATTATATATAGATATTTCTTAATATACATATATAACAACATTTTTATTAAAATAAAAAATCTAAATTATATATATATATATATATATATATAGATATTTTTTTAATATACATATATAACAACATTCTTATTAAAATATAAAATATAAATTATATATGTATATATATATTATATATAAATATGTTTTAATATACATATATAATATATATATATATATATATATATATATATATATATATATATATATACATATATATATATATATATATATATATATATATATATATTAGATAGATATTTTTTAATATACATATATAACAACATTTTTATTAAAATATAATATATTTGTAAATGGTTTATCTTGACGATTATCTTCGTAAAAGTCTAGCTGCTTTTTTCAGTTTTGTATTCTTACATGTTCGTGCACGTGTAAGTCATGAATGGACGCCCAAATATTAAACGCTCTTCAAACTTTTTTTTTAGCTAAGACACGGCCCGAAACGAGAAACAATCCGCTGCCCAGGGCGAAACAGTCTGTACCGATATTGCAATTGGCGCAATACCGAGACAATCGACAGTGAGGTGTTCGCTATATCAGGCCATGTTTCTTTCATCCTCAAAGCAAAACGCAATTGAACCGCTAACGTGTTATGATGTGATGTTGCCCCATTGCAATTGCCACTGTAATTGCACTTCATTTATATTCGAGTTCCGTCTCGTTTGACTCTTTGATTTCTTTGCCACCAGTATCCTTATTATTATTATTGGCGACGGCGTTGGCGCATTGGCGCTCAGTGGGGCAATGTGCGGCAAGGGGGCATTTGGGCCCGGCTTTGCTTGCCGCTTCTTCGGCAACCGTATCAACAAATAACACTCTTACAGCGAGAGACTTTCGGGGGCTGGTTGGCTAACAAAGAAGATCTTGGCCTTAAGCAATCCAAGAGAAGGAAGAAGGCATCAGTAGCTACTGGGGCGACGCTGCGGGGCAGCTGCTACTGAATGCACCGTAGCGGGGCGTGCTCGTCGATCGCCGATCGCTGAACGCTTTCGTGTGAGCAGTAGAGAGCTGCTAGCTACGAAAGGCCGGCGAAACGGCCACTGTTAGACCGAGACGCAAAGACAGATACAAAAATAGAAGGAAAGAGCGGGAGCAAGCGGGAAAAGAAACAGGACGGATACTGCGGGCTATGCCGTTGGTGATAGCGGTGGGCGACCGACGCTTAAGGAGGTGGTCCTAAATCGAATTAGGCCAAACAACAAAGGGCGAAGAGAAATAAGAAGTAAAAAAGACAGAAGGCGACTCTGCTTGGAGGGAAGCAGTGGAGTCTTTTCCCTCCACCTCGCCCCCACGTCCCGCACCCGTCATCGCCGGCGGGGAGCAGGGGGGAAGCAAGTCGGAGCAATGGGCGGAAGACGAGTACTAGGTGGCACTGAACAGAGGTCAGTTAATTGTATATATTAACAACAGCACGGTTAGCCAAGCTAAATGCTCCCTGGGATAACGAACACATGATTGAAGCAACTTCACAGATATTATCTGCATTGGTACAATCATTAATCCCAAGTTTCTGTTATATGCATCAGTTTCCAATATGACTCACTTGATCCGAACAACAGCACAAAGTCTGCTTGCGAAGGTCTCGCACGACCCTTTTTAATATCTTATCCCACTTTTTTACAAGAGCTTGCTGCAGGAAATTGACGGAGCTGTTCCTGACTGTATATGCAAACATTGGCGCCAAGAATCTCTCACAGGAGAATAATCAAGCGGGCCGATAAGTGCGGTGACCGTCCGTCAGAAGTGGGCTACTCCGTGCGTGAACACTGAGTTTGGCCTTATGAGCCTTATGACCTTATGAGTCGAATCCTGCTGAAACATAAACCGTAGGTCTGCAAATGAAGAGCTACGACACTATGTCGCTTAATTACCATGGTCTCTGGCATACCGCACCTAGCGGTGTTGCCACGAGGCGACCATACTGAGATAAGAAGGGTCAGCACAAAACGTTTAGGCTACGGAGTGTCTAAACAGTACATGTACACTTGCATGTACATTACACTGTTTTTGGTTTTTCCGTACTCAAAGAATTCAATGAGTATCGATCCCCAGAAAACAAGACGGCAATATATATATATATATATGTATATATATATATATATTTATGTATATATATTTATATACATACATATATATATTTATGTATATATAGTTTTTTCACGTTATTTTTACGGGAGTCACTGACTTGTTCTTTAATGTAGGTCATTCTATTAACATTATTATATAAGAAGTATACACAGAGTGTCCACCTATTAGACGGGTATGAGATATTTGAATGCAATTTATTACACGTGCTTATAGTGGCATCACTGGCGGACGTGTTTGTACAAACTCTATTAAACTTCGTGTATTTCAAAGTATGCTTAATGATGTTTACAAATGCCTGTTTAATAGCAGTGAGTCATATTGATATTTGTTAGACCTTCGTACAACCGCGCCCTATGCCTAGTCATTCATCGAAATGAAAACTGGCCTGTTAATCGGCCAAGACTTCCTATCGATGATCATGATCACATTGTCTGCTCTCCACTTCTGCACTAAATGCGATGTGGGCGGGTATGCCTTTTTGCAAAAGAGAATTGACTGAGAATCTAGCTAATTTACCAGAGTCTATAAGAGGGCTATTTCGGGACGCTGAAAATACCGTTTTTTACAGTTTCACTTTTTTCACATACGTGTGGGTCTTTCTCATTACAACGTCTTTTCTCAACGTCTTTCTCATTACATCGAACACTCACGACGTGCACATACAATGGAAATTTAGTTTCTACCACAATGAGGACATCTTCTGGATCGCCGGCAAATTTGTGGTCGTTACTACGATTCGTATTGGTCCATCCACGGTGAATATATTCTCGTCAAAGAAGAAGTCGGAGACGGCCTGCACTGTATGCTTGAGAAAAACATTAGCAACAAATGGCACCGAACAAGTCAATTAGTTTTATTGGACTTGGACTGTTGCCTGACTTTTATCACGTACAACAGGTACCTAAAGCCCTCGTTAAGAGTCTGAATAATGCTATCTTAGGCTAAGTAATATTTTGGCCTTCGGGGTTTCTGTATGAACTTTCTCGCTTTTATTTAAATAAATATTTAGCGCCATACACAACTTACTGAAGTAGACAGCCTTAAGCTGACATAGCTTATACAGCCGACTACTAAACTAATTAAAATCACTTTGCTCCTGATCATCTGACGGACAACGCGCAACATCAGTGTCTAGACCCAGTAATAGTTACCAATGTTCCCGAACACGCCTCTTAAAACTCAATAATGGTAAAAATGCGCACCTGCTACGCTTTTCCTTTATTAATTCTCGGGGCATAAAATGTTTGGCTTCATAGTTAATAAATAAACAGCAACTCCAATTGACATTCGTAGTAGTCGATGCAATAATAGTGGTTACAGTGGAAGAAGCTGTTGTTATTTACAGTTGTGGTGGTGACCTGGGCAGCGAGCGCAACGTGGTCAAGGGATAGTCTTTGTTGTGGCAACCACGAATAGAAGACGAGTGACAAGTTCAAATTTTACTATGTTTTTTTTGTGACGAGTCTTTATTCTACTGTTCATCGTAGTTGCTCTATCTTTGAATCGAGATGCAGGGCATTCTTGCCGTTACATAATTATTTTGCTGAAGAAATTCCTTGTAAGCTCAATACGAGAACGCTGATGTGTCGCTAAAAGGTCAAGACGATGTGATGTCATACGGAGATGTATATACGGCAGTATCTGTCCAGCTAGCGAACAATTACAAATTGGTCCGATTACGCCACTGAGAAACTTTGAAGCAACCAGACCACCGCTGCCTTTCCAGGGTGGAGTCACGGTGGTGCGTTAAGACTTCCGAGTGGCTTCAGTCGCGGCTCTTATCAAATTATTTATGAGTACTAGTGGTAAGGGTAGATGATGCCACTATTTTGTAGAGCCTCGCCCCCCCCCCCCCCCCCCCCAACATGCCAGGGCTCCACGTACGTACACGCTTCGTAAGTGGCGCACGCTTGCCGAGAAGTGATCACAGTCTTTTTTTAAAGCCACACACTGCAACAACAACATCAACAACGACAACAGCTACAACAACGGCAACAACAACAACAACAACAACAACAACAACAACAACAACAACAACGACGACAACGACGACAACAACAACAGCAACAACAACAATAACAACAACAACAATAACAACAACAGCACAGAGGTCGATAGAACTCCAACAACCGCTCCGCGGCCAGGGACTCGACACCGAGCTGCTCTGCGACCAGACCGCAAGCCCTCGCTACGATCCGCGTCATGTTCGAATGAAAGTACAAGCAAGCCATTGGCAGACTGGCGAGGCAGATTCATCCATCCGAATGATTGCGGGAAGGGGGGGGGGAGGGGACGGGAAGGTTCTGCAGCTGTCCCGCTTCATAGGGCCCTTGCGTGAACCCTGGGCGTTCACCGGGCCCGAACTCGGTTTCGATGCTTTGTTGCAGTGCTTTCGGCCTGCACCGATGCTGATCGCCCGTAGTCGCAGCGTATGGGCGCGGCGGCTGCAGCCATCCGTCCCAGTGTGTTCTTTCTCTAAGTGGCGCCTGGTCTCCATCAAGAGCACGCATCCAGCCCCACCGCGATGGGGACGAAACGTCGAAGACCACGACAGACCACGGTGAAAAACAACGACAACGGCTGCAGCTGCAACATCGAGGCGGCTTCTTCTCAATTGCTCGAACGCAGATCAATTAGGTGGTATTGAAGCATCCCAGAACATCGGCGGACAGCTGGTAAACGTTGCATAAGCTTTTGAGACGTCTCAGATCCTACTGCTGTTGCTGCTGCAACTGCTGTTGTTCTACGTGCCAGTAGAGTCCTACCCTACATACATGATCCTGCGCCGCGACCTAAGGCGGCTCTCTTTGCAACCGACGGGCATTAGATAATGGTTTTTATCATCCACGTATCTTCGCAGTCGGCCGGGTCAACTCAAATCTCTATTGGTTGTCAATCAAATAGCGCTCGCAGCTTGTCGTTTCGCCGACACACCATGTGCGTGGCACCGAAACAGACCGTACCGTATGGCCAGCCGGGCGGAGGGCCTCGCAGAAGTTGCACTTTTTAGAACAGCGAGAAGGTAAGCGACCCAAGCACGTCATTACGATCTGTAACTAACCAACAGTCTCCGACCACAGTTGTCAGCTGCACAACTCTCCCGAACGAACCAATTGTTCAGTAGACCTTGTATGCGGTGTTTCGATGTACGTAAGTTGTACACCTACGAGTTATAGCTCTTCGACTTGCGCAAATGGAGTATATTTGTTACTGCCAATTGTATTGTATTGGCGTTGCAAAACTTTGCTCCGTCATCTAACGAAAGCTCGCATGCTACAACAGAAAAGTATGTTGGATAGCAAACATTTTGCAACTATAGGACTTTGATAGCCAAGCCTAATTTAGCAATACAGATAACAGGAGAAAGTCATTAGTGATCCTTTCAAGCAAGTAATATAATTTAGAATGCGCCTTCTAACGTTAGAAGTATATATTAGGTAAGTCAAAAAGTTCGTCGGCTTTTCACCTAATTTTAAAGAGCCTTATTTATGCAGACAACAGTAGTTTTATTCAATGATATATTGACCGTTTTGTTCGATAACCTTTGCCCGTCGCCTCGGTAGATCCATAAATCCTTTCTCCCAGAACGTCTTGTCCTTCTCGTCGAAATACTGAGTGAAGTGATTTTTTATAGCTTCCAAAGATTCAAATGTTGTGCCATCAAGGGAGTTCTGGAGAGATCTGAACAAGTGATAATCAGATGGGGCGAGGTCGGGACTATAAGCTGGGTGCGGCAGCACATCCCAGTCAAACTCCGCCAATTTTTGCCGGGTGGCCAAACTTTTGTGTGGTGTCGCCTTATCATGTTGAAAAGTGATGCCCCACCTGTTTGACAATTCCGGGCGCTTCGTTGCTACTGCAGCCTTTAAATCTTCGAGTTGTCTTCAGTAGACGACGGAGTTGATCGTCTGACCCATTGGAAGCAGCTCAAAATACGAGTACACGACGCCCTTACAGTCCCACCAGCAGCACAGCATAACCTTCTTCTGATGAATTTCGGGTTTAGGGATAGCTGCGGCCTGAGAACCTCTGGGGACCCAACTTCTTTTCTGTGTTACGTTTCTGTAGAGTATCCATTTTTCATCGCCGGTTATCAATCTCCTCAGAAATGGCTCATTCGAGTTCTTCCGGAGGAGTGCGTGACAGGTATCGACTCGCCCTTAGAGCTGCCTATCATTGAGGTCGTGTGGTAGCCAAATATTCCGCTTGCACGAGAAACCTGCATCATGGAGGCGATTCCAAACGGTTCCGTGGAAGACTCCCGTTACATCTTTAATTTCTTTTATGGTCAAACCTGGGTTCGAAGTAACCAGGCTTATGACTTCGTCGGTCTCCACAACATTGGGTCGTCTTGACCTCGGTTCATCTTCGAGATTGAAGTTTCCAGCTTTGAAACGGGCGAATCGCTTTTCGACTGTGGATTTGTGTACTGCGTTTTCGCCGTAGACTGCACATATCCTCCGGGTTGTTTGCGCTGCACTTATGCCTTCACGGTAGGAGAACAACATAATGTGTCGAAAATGCGTATTTTTGTCCTCCACTGCAAACAGCTGCCAATTCCGCAAACGAAACGGTAAAGTAAAAAAACGGTAAAGTTGGAACCGGTATACCGTCGCGCCGCTACGGGTCTGCTCCTGAATGTAAACAGCCAGCCGCACTCTCAGGCGGCCCTGCTGCAGAGCGCGGGAATTTCAAAAATGTGGTCCCAGAAAGCCGACGAACTTTTTGACTTACCTAATATAACCCGAGAGTGTACTCCGGGAAAGGTTAGTTAACGCAAGTCCCGTACAGAACGCATCATTGCCACTACTAATACAAATTGAAGATTGTCGCTTGCTGTCTGCGCGTTTCTGGAGCCTTTCCAAGCGCTTCCGTTGTCCCTACAATATCGACAAAAAAGCGGCCTGGTTTAAGTACGATTGAAACTCGGTCACATCTAATTAAGTCCTGACAAACGTTTGTCTGAGTCACTCAATATTCATACTGCTTTGTTTTTTCTCAGTAATCTTACGCGGCAATATTTTCATGCTTTTTTCATGCCTAACAAGTCTTTATTTTCATTTGATCGCTCACGCAGTGTAAACCAATTATCTTTGAGGTACAGATTTAGCTACCTGTCGATCTTGCTTCACTGCCGTTTGATTTGTATCTGATACTCAAATTAACATGAATTAAGAAAAGTGTCAAAAATGCATGCGCAAAGTGATTGCATAAAAACATCGATGAACATATATATCGGTGCCATTCGGTTCTAGCTACTTACCAATATTGTACTCCGGCCCGCTTGAATCTGTGCAATGAACCGCTAATATAAAGTAAAATGGCTACCTTATTTAATAGCCGGCATCGTAGTTTTGTCAGCTAATAAAAGTCTATTATATTCTAGTCCACGAGGCCAATGTCAGCTGTGAGACATTTTTTGTCGCGCGCAGTCTGCTTCCAGTGTCTTTGCACGGACAAGCGCTTTTGCCCTTTACAATACTTTGAGTGAGATACGTGCATAGTTTAAATCCCGCTGTTTGTCTTCCGTGGTTGTCGGCCGCTATCAACAGGCTGAGGCAGTTGCATCAGCAAGTGAAAGATGCTGCAGTACAGCGTGTCGGCAGTAAATAGCAAATGTTTAAATACAGCGCGGCGAGAGTCTGGCAAGTCTGACGCCCCTTTCTCTGGTTAATACCTTCGAGACTAGTAGATCGCGGTTTCGGCGATTTTTGGCGCCAAGCGAACTAGTCAACAATGCACACTCCTCGACGCTCTGAAGTTTCATGCGCTGCGGGCTATTGGAAGATACAGCTTGACAGACGAACCAAAAGACAAGCATAAGGAGACACGCAAAGAGATAGAGGCCACGAGACAGGAGGAAAAAGGGCGAAAGCGGAGAGAGAAACATCAACCAATATAAAGCGAGAGAAACGAAGAATCTGAAGAAAAAGCAAGAATTTTCGTCGTCGGACCGTCATCCTCGGTGTCATCGGCATCGTCAATGTGGACGCCGACGTCGAACGGTGCGTGCTGGCTTTTGCGAGACTTTCACAGCATTGCTTCTACCACTCCCCCGGCGCGTCATCCCCCGCATCCTATATACGACAACTTCAAGGCGTCACAAGGCAGCCAGACACGCTTTTTGCCACGGCTCGGCCAAAAAAAAAGGGGTGCCAATGGTGCGACCGCCTGTCGATCAACAAGAACAACGATGTCCCAGATATACATAGATGGGTGTGACTGTTGAGTTATGAACTCCTCTGTTTGAGTCACGAGTCATCCTGCTCGCTCGTCTCGATATCGTTCCGCTCGCACACAGTGCTCGGGCACAGCGAGCTATATATTATTATACATAGATCGATAGATTGATAGATATTGCATTCCGTACACTGACACGCATGGCTCGCCAGTGTGCCCCTGCCACCGCTGTGCTGCTATTCTGCTGCGGCACCAGCTGCGCAGCGGGCTACACGCGCTGGCTGAAAATGCAGTGTGCACGTCCGACATGTGCCAGTCAATGCACACCCCCGCACCCCATTCAGACCATGAGCATCCACCCAGCTCATCTTCGATATATCGAGCGTTCAGAGTGTACGTCGAACACTTGACGCCGGCGGAGACAACAGCAGCAGCAGCAGCACACAAAACGTACGGCATGTTCTTAAAGATTTTTTATTAGCCAGACAAATAAATTATTTTCTGTGGCCTGTGAATATTGTGTTCATTCATTTCGACGGCAGGAGCTGCGTGACGTATCTCTACGCTTTGTATACTCCTTCATGTTGAGGCGGTTCTAAATGGCATATGCAGCTTGATAAGGAAATTCAGATAATTAATAAGCGTCTTATATATCTCATTGACTGATCCACATACGTGAAATAATGGGGTCTATTTTGTCATGTCGAGGTTTAGTTGCACGACTTCATAATTCCCTCGTCAATTATAAATTGGAGCTAGCTTCTGCAGTTTGATAGATTAAACATCACCAGTCGACGATTTGATAGGATGAGTCGCGATAACACAAAAAGGTCTTCTTTCGACCAGTCGTCATTGCATAGACCTTAGTCAAGTACGAAGGCGTGTAGGTACCGTGATAAACTGTGACCACATTTCATAATTCGCGCAGAAATGAAGGAATAAAGTTTCCATTGAGATATAGTCCGATGATGCATGCATATGAAACGTTTGCCAAGCAATATCGGGTTGAGTAGTGTGTCTTGTTAACACAGCTGTACAGCAATCCATCAGTGACGACAGTACGCTTATTTAGCACTACATCACAGCAACTACACTCATTAATATGTACAGTGAGTGCAGTCAATGTCGGAACAAGGTAACTCTGCCACGAGTCATGGGTGATAAGAACTCCCCTCCCGCGAATGAGGTCACGTATTTTCTTGTAATCGTGAAAAGCATCGCCGCCGCTAATTTCTTCCAAGCAAGCAGACAACTCAGAGAGTCACGTCTCGGTAATTATTGCTATATTGATATCTGTCTTGCTCGTCATTTAGGCACAAATAATAGCAAACAAGCTGTCTGGTGCACGAGCATTTAGACTCACGCGTCATCGCGCTTGTCATCAGTAAGTTGATTACTCTAATACAAATAAAGTTCCAGATAGCAGTCGTTAACTGTCCATACATAAGGGTAACTCTGCAGAACATGATTGTGTCGCGAAGGATCATGGAAAGAGGAAAATCGCGACGTATCCCCTCCAAACAGGCCATCTCGAATTAAAATGTCATGGTCTACGGCATCTATGTTAACGTTGTGCCTGTGGTCACTGAACGTGTGAAAGCGTGACTGAAGGCGCTTTATATTCATAAGGCGTATGTGACTACATGTGTATAAGTATTTATATAACTTCTCTGCAGGAACTACATGACACATGTCTAAGACCTGAATCCACCGAGTGCCGATTCGGACTCAATATGTTGGGCAAGGTAAGAAGTCAGACCCCGTCTGTTGATTCTGTCGAGAAAGTGGGTTAACAAGAACTTTTTGGTTGGACACGACTTAAGCGATTTAGAGCAGCAGTCTGATTTACTTAACGCATTAATTGCACAGCTAGAGGCTTCTTCTAGTTAAGGCCATATACTTTAGATTTACACCAACACAGACTTAAGATTCTTATTGGCCATTGGCACTGGGCTTCCGAGCCTTTAGCTTATCCCTGCCTGTCTCTTCAATAAACCCTCGATTTTTTGGAGGTTCCGTTTTTTTCTAAACACATTGCTAGACATCAGTTTCCTAGGTTACATTATAAAACGTCAACAATGGATAAAGCATGTTTTTATATTTGTATATATAGCTACATAATTTGCTTGCACACTATGCTATAATTTCAAGTCTACTAGGTTACTGTGAATGTCGGCCTATTAGATACCTCTATCATCTGTGTCATGTCAAAAACCCAGTGTATACTATAATGTTTTGATCAAATCGGCGTAACGTAATCGGTATCCGCCAAAATCCTAATCTCTAGGAAAATCCGGGTAAGCACTGTTGCACGAGTTAATATTTATCGAGACCTGCTAAAAAATACCTTTAAAAATATACTGAAGTCAATACCAGGAACTGGAGATGTACTTATGGTGTCATCTAATGAACCACCGACTAGTATATTGTCTTTAATGCACCTGTACATGGTTATATATATATATATATATATATATATATATATATATATAAGTCCCTGAAGTGAACGTGTACAGTCTCCTAACCTAAAGGCACGTGGTCACGAATAAGGCAGGCTTAGTCCGCCCCTAATGGATGCCCATCTGTATATCTAGGGAAAGCCTTTGGTGGCCGCATTCACGCAATCGGTTTTTTTGTCAAGAGACATGTCGCTAGAAGAACAGAACCACCCATCGCTTCAAACGCAATTGGCTAGGCTTTTAGTTTTTGGCTAGGCTCGAGCATTTTCAAGTCTTAGCGTGTCTTGTCTGAGCAGGGACTATGCTCGGCCGGAAGGCTTCGGGACCAATTGCTAAAGGTTTTAAAAGTGCCGATTAGCGGTACGTCCCAAATCAGGGTGCTTGCTGTTCCGAACGGCATTAAGGCCATACTATTTGGGCGTTTCCCATCTATTGAGTGTTCGAAGCCTGACCGCTTTGGAATGCACGGAGCACCCACACACATAGCGAGGCCGCAATGGTGCTGTTGATGGCCACGCGTCTGAGGCCGCAGCCTACGGTCCAAGGGCGAGACAGTCCTTGCCGATTCAAAGCGCCTCGATCCCAGTTCAACAAGTACAAGTGTGCGCCCCCCAGACCTAGATCAACGCCGATCCTTGTGTGTGTTTGAGCAAGCCCTACTGGGACAATACTATATATTGGCCACCACTATTTAAAGCGCCACGGGATGTATTTGCGAAACAATAACTTTCGCAAGTCGAACCCGCACACACTCACATTCGATGCGCTGCAAATGCGTCGAATTCAAAATAAATTGATTACTTCACTTCTATTCGCCAACGGACAATGCCAGGCGTCATTGCTCAGCTGTACTGTGTAGACTAAGATATTTATCCAGCTTTATTGAGCTGTTATCGATGCAGTACGGATGGCAGGAATTTAAAACGAAGTTGAAGTGTGAGAAGGTATTCGCAAAGGGGCAATCAAATAGAATTCAAAGCAGTGAGATCATTTTCGAATTGCGCTCAGCTAGAGCCAGAAGTGTCGATTGCAAAATATCAACGGACAAATGCGCTGAAGTAACAGTAAATTGGAATTTAAAATACAGGAATATTTATGTTTAAAGTGTCGAGCTGGTGGAAGAGAGGTAAATGCACCTCCGTCGCGCAATACTGGAAGACAGCAGTGTTTGTTTTTTTAAAAGCCCTCGCGATCCTTTGTATGCCACCTGCTTGCTGATAGGTAGGACCTATGACATCAACATAATTACAACCAATTTGGGGACAGGAAAATGCCTGAGTTAATGTGATGAGCTTCGGTTCCATTTCGGTTCCATCCCGCAGTCTTATCCTCTCGTTGATGCCAGTTATCATCTACATTATTAAGCCAGTTGGCGCGGATAGCGTTTTCAGTGCAATATGCGACACAGAGCAGAATCATTTCATAGTGGTTGTATTGTCCTTGCAGTGTTCGTTCTGTGCGTCATGTAGAGACGTATCGATGATACTCGCGGCTGATTCTAGCTGTGCATCTCTGCAAGCTTGCACGCATTTAGCTACACCACAAGAAGTTCTTCTGCTATGCCGGAGACTGCTGCGTGAAGCAGTCTGTCTTCTGGGCTAACAACGAAGTAGCAATAACGAATGCGAGAGAGGCGTTGGACGACTTTGTACCGCCCTACGGTGCACCGCGTCTCTGTTGGACATTAAGCGGCAAGATTACCTTTTTGTGCGCAGGATGGTGCTAATTTACAATCTGGTCAGTGTGTATTGTTTTTTCGTTCTTCTCGCTCATTCTCATCGCCCTATGGCGAACTTAGGCACTTCACATGCGCGTAGAGGCAGTTATCAGCTGCACTCATGCCATGGCAACGATCTGCCATGCGCGGAGGCTGTAACCGTCTCGTGTACATTTTGAATGTGGCAAGAGCAAGATCCCCTCCCCTACTTATTAACCATTGATTAGCGTGGGTGCACCCTGTGGAAACCAGAAATCAGAGAAATGATTGCTATTGATTGTGTCAGCAGTGGTTAGTGCGTATACTACTTCCATACTAAGAGGATGAAGATGAAGCTCTGATGGCTATGACGCACGCTGTGAAAGGGTAACGGGTCAAGTGTGCTGATCAATAAGGGGTAGCTTTGTGCCAACCATTCCAGGGTTAAGGCCCAATGATAAATCAGTGTAAATGTGAGACACTGTAAGCTGTCAAAAACAATCTAACTGTTAAAAACAACTATCTCATACACTAAGAGACTCAGTGACATTCGTGTAGTCTTTGTTGCTTCCTGGCAGTCACCATTCAACCTTCTGGCGGTGATGGCTGAGCGAGTACCCTAGAGTTAAAAAAGGGACTTTGCTTTTAATCCTCCGTCCCCTACGGGATTGGAATCGCCGTATGGCGTTTCTTCAATGCACCAAGGGGTGTACTTGTTTAGCATGGCCACTCAGTCTCAGTGCTATATATGGTTTATCATCTATTCTCAATGGGCATCGCTCAGAGCAAATTCGATTAGCATCGGGGATCGAACCGACGACACCCCGGTAGATGACAACCACGCCGCCACTAGCGAGGTACTCTAAAAACTGCTACTGTTTTCGATATAGTTGGTTTTGCTTATTGGCCATAAAGTTTACATACAAAAAAACACGTATTACAAAATGATTTGATTCTGCCGACGCCCTGCTTTTGGGGCCTCTAGCGGCTATCTCGCAGCTTCCCAGCACGTCTCGTATCTTGGGGAGTCGTGGAACTTTGCAATGTAAACATGATCCAATGATTTGCAATACGCGTTGAGGCTGTAGTATGTATATACATAGACAAAATATAGAATGGCAGTGCAGCAAATAAACATGCGTGTCGTTCTATTAGATGCTGGGCAGTTTCTCGCTCGTGGTGTCGATGTTGTGTCTGCTCACCTTCTACTACGCGTTTAGATTAAACCCGCTGCAGTACGCTCAGCAGCCGACGTCCACCTGGAGGATCATCGATTGTTGTAGAGCTGCCATCTATATTTTCCTGGTTTTGCTCGGCACCTTCGGCGGTATCACGGCGGTTGTCGTCAATACAAAACGGTTAGTGCGTAACGCTTTACTAGATATATATATATATATATATATATATATAAGACTAATTGATCTATATATATATATATATATATATATATATATATATATATCTTATTTATTCAACTCAATTAGGGTATGTATAAGATAATTCATGTTATTATTAAACATAATGCATTTGTTGTCCTGCCGTTCCACCGAGAGAAGAAGTGCAAAGATCTTCGCTGCAGCAGTGCCGGACAATCAACCGCATGGTACTTAGCGCATTGCTGCGAGCAGAACAAATACACTGAGTACTATAGTCTCCATGGAACTTCCTGCAGGAGCATGCGATAGGATGAAAAGCGTGTATGGTGTAACCGGTATATATACATGCCTGTCATCGCAGGTCACCCCGGCCCACAGCCAAGGAGACTTAAGGCGTCGAGCGTTCTTACCTTCGTCGCAGCCTCCGTGACTGCGTCGCCACCCTCCCAAAAAAATGGTTAAGTGGCTCCGTCACTGGCATACGCAGCCTAAGCCGAAGCATATCCACCATTGGCGCACAGTTTGGCAATACACACACACGAAGCGGCTTCTCGCCATGATTGAAAGGCAGAGTACTCGCTTTATGTATAGTGTGGAGCACTTTTCAAGCAAACTAAAGTTCGCTTGAGATAGGTCCAAACTATACGCCAACTTTGGCAGAGTTTTTGGCATAAAAAAGCGCACTGCGGTACTGACGGACAGTCGCCGTACATCTCCAACCTCTCCGTAGAAAGCTGCTAGTGCTGAGCTAACACTGTCCTCGATGTGTGTAGTGAACGATGTTCCCCTGTAGTGAATCCGGAGACCGAAGCATGGGAAAGAGTTTACAAACTCCAATGGCCTCCCGCAGCAACAAATAACGCCGTTTGCAGCTAAACAGTCTTCTACATTATTTATAGTTAGGACAGAAATAATATGTACGGCAAACTTCGAGCCGTTTACGTTCATCTACTAGATGGTGCTGTTTTTTAAAAGGGCACCCTCTGCAAACTGCCTTTCAGAAAGTGCTCCCTAACGCCAACTATCAAAGTATATTTCAGTTTTTCACCCTAGTTACCTGACACTAGCCCTTTGAACCTTTTAAAGCAAATACACTAATTGTGAATCGCTTTTATAAAATACTGTAAATAGCTCGTCCGTCGTAAATGTCATCTAGGTGTTGTAGAACGCCATTGTGCTGGCTAGGAATGCTATTTGTGCGTTTTTTAGCTTGTTCAATGAGCAGTTGAGGTCACCGAACTACTATTGTAACGTCAGTAGTATGCGAAATCCGCGATATTAAGACAGTGTTATTTTCGCCAGCAGTGGTTGTTTTTCTTCTCCTAGATTTTACTAAATTGCAGCAACGTTCAAGTCTTACCTGCCTCCAGCTAAGACCGCACAATTGTCTTCTACGTAAAGAATTTGTAGCCCATAAAGCATATGGTGTAGATGCAAACCAGGGTCGCCATCACCTGGGTTTAATCTGGTTCTTCTGTCTGCAAATTTAGGAGGTTTGCCACTTACCGTCCAGGGACCGCCGTCGGTTCAGTAGACCAGATTAACTATACCCTATTCTACATAATTAGAAAGAGGGTGCGCCAGAATAACTATACCCTGTTCTACATAATTAGAAAGAGGGTGCGACGCGCTTGATTTAACGCCAATGCAAATCAATAGGAGTATCTTACGTAACAATGTCCTATGATGGCTGCTTTTTGTTGATTTAAGGCAGCTACCCGCTAGGTAGGTGCTCCTCACACTTATTTCCTGCGCCTGTTTTTGTGGAAACTTGCTAAGTGTCGTGCGTATAGAGACTTTAATGGATACGATTTAATAATCAGAGGTGAGACGTCAGCCGTTGGGGCCAAAAAATAGATACGGGCACGGGTGATGCATTCGGCTGGCCGTGTATCGCATTCTCCGATGCTTTCCTTAATGTTTTACTACGGTTCCACCGCGGAATCACCATCGCATAGAAAACCGAACCTGTAAGTTTTAATCTGTTCAGAGGTGCTCTAGCGACCCACATTTTTATATCGTAATTTTGATCTTATGCAGTCCACTGCCAAACAGGCTCTGCTAAAGCGGCTTCAAGGCTGCAAACGCGGCCGATGCTTACTAGTATAAGTGAGTAATATGTGTTTGATTTCGAGTTGTCCGTCTTACCCGACGAGTGATAAGTTTTTGATACTCCAAAGAATATACGTTTTGGGTCTTCTTGCTTGGATTGCCTCTAAAAGTGGAGGATCGGTACCAGATATCTTGCTCTTTATCAAGGAGTGCGCTTCGCTAATCTGAGTAGACATCTGCTAGCTCCTGTAGCGATAGTAGGCTACCGAGCAAGATGGCTCAGTGGCAAAGCCTTTGCCTTGCATTCGGGAGGCCTGGATTCGAGACCCAGACCGGCCACTCTTAAATTGGTTTGCATGATTTCCAATTTAGACAAGGTAAAAAAAAATCTCTTCCTACACTTTGTATAGCTGTAGGTTATGGGGGTAGGTTGTATACGTCAATAAAGTTGTTTTCCAGAGCATGGCCAGCAGGCTTGAGAAGTGCAACCTGGCGTCTGCCCAGGTAATTCGCGCATTCACCTATAGCGGGTCACTATCGTAGAACCTGCGTTATTTATGTGGCTCGCTATGCCATCGCTATAAATGTTTTAGACGTGTTTCCTTTTTTAGCGCTTTTCGAATAAGAGCTTTTTGTGATACTTGCATATTTTTCGAAACAGGACGTGTAGAAAAAGATCCGAGGCTGTTAAAGTCTCATATAGTAAATCCATTATTTTTGTTATTGATTGTCAACATATCCGAGCAAGATGGCTTAGTGGCAAAGCCTTTGCCTTGCATTCGGGAGGACTGGGTTAGAGATTCAGACCGGCCACTCTTAAGTTGGGTTGCATGGTTTCCAATTTTGACTAGATAAATGCCGGAGTGGATTAAAAATTAGCCATGACATGAAAAAACCGTACACGGGCGTTAGCCTTACAGAAAATCTGTAAAAAAATTAAACTGTTTCTATTCAACGTAATTTAGATCACTCATTTTTTTGTAACTTTAAAGAGTGAAGCGCGTCACGGTAAAAGCTTGCGAGTATGACTGCTGAACACAGCACAACTGACAGCACCTGCCTAATTACCTAACGTAGGTGTGAAGATCCTCCTTTATGGAAAGCATCTAAGCATAGAGTGGAAATAATCATACAGTCTATTAAATACGTGCTGGGTTGAAAATATTTAATTGTATATATCCGGCTTCCCTTTTTTTCTTTCAAAAGTTTATACCGTTTCTATAGCACGTATCGTATGCGTTCGAAAGTGTTGTGATAATTAATAGTATAATGCAAACGATGCATTATAAACTATCTTAAATGCGCCACATGTTTGTAGTGGCACGATACTTCATTAGCTTACTGCACTGTTCGGCATTTAGCAATGAGGCGTTTTCGAGCAATCCAAATCAGGGGTGTTCCTTCACGGAAGTTCGGCCTTTAAATTGATACTAGGCTCCTAGCGTAGGTATGTCGTTGAGAAAACAAAAAACTTAATAAGTGTTGTTTAAGTAATTTGTAAACTGAATGTTTGCGCTGTATGTATGTGGTTCTTGCACCTTTAATTTACTCCTCTGTTTTCGCATCTTTAATTGCAGAGGTCTGTCGCCAAGGACAGCCTGCGCCATGAAGCTGTTTACACTTAATTGCATACTCGCTATGGGCGTCGTCAGTGGTTACATGTATGTTGCCATCCAGTCCAGTCGGGACATTCGGACATCCCTTGCTGAGGATCTTAAGTTTTCCATGTACGAATATATGGTGAATGGCAGCTCGCGCCGGTCTATCGACAGTCTACACAAAGCCATGGATTGCTGCGGGCTCAGTAGCCCCTCGGATTGGGTCTCACTCACAAGCGGCTCCCAAAGACTGTCAGTCTCACTTGCACACAACACTCGATTTGCATAACCTCCTTTACTGAAGATTATACAGGCCAGGCGCTGCTCTGGGATAGTGGTACATATATGAGTGTATGGTACAGATCATAAACTGCTAAACTATATTATGAAAACTATATATATATATATATATATAGATACGCTTGCTAAATAGATTGATACACCCACGTTTTGAACAAGTGTGTGTATCAATCATTAATTCACAAAGCTCTAACATAGACAAACCGTTGTCCTTTTGAGTCCACATCGCTGCCGCCAATTACGGGGCGCTAAAATTAAAAACGTGAAAAACCCTGCGTCTACCTCCAATATAATTGTTGCTATGCGTGCTGGATGATATAAATGAATTGTTGGGTAACGTATTTAGACTACAATATGATGTAAATTGTTAAGAAAAATTAGACATAATGGTCAATGATTGTATTGATCAATCAAATATATTTTTTTTACTTATTTGTTGTCCTGCCGTGAAGAAGCCCGAAGATCGCGTTGATGGTAAGACCAACTAAGCGCGTTGATGGTAAGACCAACCTCGCTGGCGTACCTCGTCATTTTGACTATTGCTTGTTGCAACTGGTGTCCGCTCGTACTGAACATCACCAGATCGTCAGCGTACAGAATGACTTTGACGAGCGGATGCCTCGTGGTGATCCGTGAAGGTAGATCGCTTATGAGGATTGCGAATAGTAGCGGGCTGTTGTTATTTCCTGCTCGAACTCCGTCGTCTGCTCGAGACTATCGCGTATTACTACCATGTTGTCGATTGGAATCATATTTTTCTGTAAAATGGCTCTGAGGAGTTCTAGTATCCTGAGTGGTACAGCAGATTCCGCGAACTTCTCTAGCACTATCGAGCGTGATCCTGAATCGAATGCTGCTTTGAAATCTACAGAGATGGAATAAAGAGGCTGTCCGCGCCTTTCTAGCGTCGATTGCACTCTTTCCATCAGTTTTTGGCACGCCGAGATTGTCGATCTGCCCGTCCTAAATCCATGTTGTTCGTCGGGAAGAACTCCTCTGGACTCAAAAAAAAGGTGTGAGGCGGCGGACTAGTAGTGTAGATAGGAGCTTGTAAACACAACTTTTCTTCGATATAACTCTCCAGGACGAGGGATCCGACGGACAGCCTTTCCCTTTCGAAATGACAATCAACACACAGTCTCTCCAGTTATCCGGAACCCTTCCCTGATCCAGACAGGTATTGAAGAGGAATGTCCACTGCGGAGTAAGTACGAGGGCTGACTCCAGGTGTTCGCTATAAATGTCGTCGAGCCCGCAAGCCTTCCGTGTAGGCAGACGAACGATGGCTTCATAAACTTCTGCAATTGAGAAGTCTTTCTCCAACTCATCTCGCAAGAGTTCGTCCATCTCGGATCATACACTGGTATATTGAGGGGTGTGCGTTGGAATCGTATCCTTGGCCGCCAAGACATTTCTTAAGTGCGACTGCAGAGCGTCTGGCTTTACTGGACATGTGGACCTGGTTGGCGCTCCGTGACGTAGCCGGATATGAGGCGCGCGCTCAGCTTCCATTAGTAGTTTTTGTTCGCGGAGCTTTTTAAATGCAGCTTTCGCGTTCTTAAGAGTCCTTCTGAACAGGGACCTCGCTGAGGCTAGCAGAACGTTCATGGTGGGGTGAAACTTGCAAAGTTCTTTTAGCCGGATTTTAGCTCGCTTGGCCTTGGTGCAGTCTCTGTATATTCGAATATGAATGCACATTAAGTATACGCCATCAAGGCGCCCAAAATTTGCATGAGTATCGACACCCATTATTTTAGCCATAAAAATATTCTGACGATCTTCTCGCTTACCGCCTATCGACTACCAGAGCTCACTTTCCGTGAGATTCGGTCACTCACCTCAGCAAAAAAATTGACTCGTGAAATTAAAAAAGGAGTAGTGAAACAATTAAATATAAGTCCTAGGCAACATATATATTACTTAACATATGTGTGACTTCGTGCGAATGTTTGGAGCAACAGCCTGGTGCTACTTTTATTTTTTTAGACTTATACTTAGAAATGAGATTACATATCATTAGCATTTTATCAAGCAGCTTTATATATGTATATATATATATATATATATATATATATATATATATATATATATATATATATATATATATATATATATATATATATATATATATATGTGTGTGTGCGACTGATTTGCAGCGAGAACGAATTTTCTGAAACTCGCTCTTATGTGCCTGGATCTTGCTGTGCCGCTACGAAGAATCACGAATGCGTCAGATTTCGACACAAGGGCTGCTATCCTGCACTCTTGGAGGCGATACAGGTATATCTATGCATATACAGGCTAAGGATAGATACCTTTACAGATATACATGTACGCATATATACATACACGAACTTGTCCAAAAAAAGCAATGCCGACATGCTGGTTTTGGCACGTTTGGGAACTTTATTTGTTACAATCCGTATGTATGTCGTTTCATCATGAGCGCTATAATCTCACACATACATATCATCACACTAAAACACAATCTAATCGAATACGTCGACATTTGTTCTCGTAGTCTTATAGAATATGTAAATGAACGTAGTCTACAGAGGCAGAGCATATAGCCTAGAGTATGCCTTAATTTGTCAGTAAACAAAGAGGGTAAGTAAACACAACATGAACAAGATGCACGACGCAACTCTGTATTGCGTAAACATACCTGCACCTAAGCCTTTAAATCATCGGAGAGATATATTGTTCGGAAGTTCGGAAATATACATATATATATTTTTTTATGTATATTAAGATATACATTTGTGATGTAAGAACATATGCATAGCCCGCTTGGGGCATAACTCAAGGGTTAGGTCCAGGCTTGGGCTGGCCCACCATATATATATATATATATATTTATGTAGAATATTGGTTTTCTAATAAACGCGCCTTGTTCTTCAAATGCAGGTGACGATCCCAACGATCTTCTATCCTAACCTCATCATTGTGTGCGTCCTGTACATGTTGGCTATGTGCGCGTTCCTGGTAACAACTGTGGCGCCGAACGCGCCAATGACAGTGACGCTCGCAGATGCCGTAGTCGACGACGAACCCGCAGATCTGGCAGGACGGTTCGCAGAATCTCTCTATGACAAGAACGCCTCTCCAGGAACAACAGTTCAAGTACCCGAGAAGAAGTAGCCGCGCCGGCACAGCAGACGGGATGACGATGAACCAATGCAGCAGCAGGTCAGCAGGTCTAGCGCTGGCCTCGGCGAATCCGAATTGAGCTACTACGAAATCCTCCTACGAATCATCCATCCATGTAGCGTCTCCACTGCTGGTCTATCTTGTCCGATCTAACAGAAGTTGATGAGCGACAACAGCGGCGAGTCTGCCGAAGTGTAGCCGCCTCCCGGCATGTGTGTCATGTGGTCATGAGGAAAAGAGGTCAGTTCGTTATATTGTCGTAATTTAATAAAACGTAGCAAAATCGTACCGACAGGAGAAGTTTTTGCATGTTGCCGAGCGTCATTTTAGTGTTGAAGTTAAAACAAATTCTGCCCGCGGGCGGGGATAGCGCCATCTCTAGCGTTACGTTTGATCGTTGGTTGGATAGAAAACTCGAGTCGCCTCGTCTTCCTCAGACTACAATGTGGGAGCATAACAAGCACAAGCATGTCAGTGGCCTCCTACATGCAAATTGGCCTGCGTTTAGCGTTTAACTTCCAGCGAGTTTATTAAGTGAACAAGCCAACTACAACAACAGTGCCAGAAACAGCAGAGACACCGAGAACAGAAACCGCAGCAGCAGTCGAAGCAGACGCCTCTCACAGACGTCGCCAAGAGTGTTGTTAATCTTGGTCAACAGCGCCAACAACGGCGGGAAAAAAGAGCGGTTAAGCGGCAGCAACAACAGCGGAAGAAACTGGAGAAGAAAACAGACAGCCAAGGAAGATCAGCTGGACAACGAAGGCTTCCAGCTGGTGGAGAGACGAAACAAAAAGAAGAGGAAGCTCGCGAGTGAGAGTGGCGGATCGGCCAGCAACAGCCCGGAGAAGCAGAATCTACGCCTGGGGCCGAGCCAGGGCGATATCTCCCAAATACACAAGCGAACGACAGTGGAAAAACGCGAAATTAGCGCGATAAGGAAGCACTACCCTCTTCGAGCAGGAAGTGCAGTCGTAGACTTAGGTGAGCTAACACTGTGTGAAAGCCGTGTGCTGCCTATGAAGGCTCTCCGTTTGGAGGGCTTCAGCCGAACAACGTCGGCAGAACAGCTGCGTGGTTGGCTAACCGGGAGACATACTGTAGTGCTATTTGGAAACTCAAAGTTTCCCGGCCGGACTCCGTCTTCTGCGAGGCCTTTGGTGATGATTATTTTAGTAAAGTTTCGAGTAGCGCCTTCTGGCCGAAAGGCGTGAGTTTCCGGCGCTGGCTAGGGGCCCCGCCGGTCCAGACTAGGGTATGCAAAGAGTTTACTGATGGGCATGGTTTAACAGCTAGACAGCAATGACGCCTTCTGCCAAGGCAGCTGCAGGCTTCTCGCAGCTGTAAATTATTGCTTTGGAATTGCGAAGGTTTATCTGGGGTTTTACAGCTAGCACCAGAACGTTTGTTTGATGATGTGGACATTGTACTCTTGACGGAGACTTTCATGCGGAAGGAAGTGTATTTCAATGAGATGCGAGGTTTCCATCTCCTAGGAAGTCTTCCAGACGGAGGGCGGAGATGACCAGTAGGTGGACTTTCAATCTATTTACGGGCAGGGTCACCCCGAATGCAATGTGTGTGTCGAGGTGAGTGTTGTATGACACTCACCTCAGGTAGTTTCAACCTCGCATTGTTCTACCTGCCATCTCATTACGATGATGTTGACGTTGCCGATGCGATCAGTGCTGGTCTAGCGGGACTGAACTTCCAGCTACCCACTCTGGTCGGCGGCTACTTCAACTGTCGTATTGATAGTGTCGCCACCGACAAGAAGGGCGACGTGCTTCTTAAGCTTCCAGAAAACAAAGGCCTGCATTGCGCAAATGAGCATGATAAATTCACCTATGTTTGCCAAAGTGGAAGAAGCACTATCGACCTCCTGTTTCACAATCTTCAACATCCAACGGAATTTCAAATATGCGAGGTGCTTGATATTCCAGCACGGAAGCACCTGCCGGTGCTGGCGTCTCTGTGTGTGCCTGGCCAGGGACGCGCCCCACGTCGACTGCCGACAACGTACTGGTCTAGGCAACTAGATTTGCGTGTATTAACGCGCGAGTTAGAGCTGCTGAGATCAACTTCTGACATTGAACAAAGCAACCACGCTTTGGAGGCTACTGTCAAGGCGGCTGTAGTCAAGAAGAAGTACAGACAAGGACGGGCGCGGCCCTGGTTTACACAGGCCTGCTACTTAAAAGGTCGGGAAGTCTTGGGGCTCCTGCGCCGAGCACGAGCTCTACACCCCAACCCCCAGGTAGTTGCTGATCGTAGGGCGCTCTATGGCCGACATAGAGCAACCTACAAGAAACTGCTTGTGGAGAGTAAGCGCCTGTATGATGAGGAGGAGGAGTTTCGTTTGAGAGAGCGTGAACCCTATGTCTACATTGTTCGCCGGCAAAACAAAAGCATGCACAGCATGACAAAGGAGCAGTTGCGGCAGCATTTTACTGCCCTTCTGCTTGATGCAAACGCCCCCGCGCCTAACCCAGCTATTAAGCAACCGCTCACTCTGGAGCAGCACGACAGGAATTCGCCGTTTACGGTGGAGGAAGTTGTGCAGATCTTGCGCGGGGTACCCAAGAAAAAGAGTAGTGGTCCTAATGTGATCTATTACGAACATTGGGCTGAGTCGTCCGATGATTTAGCGGAGGAGCTGTGTAAGTGTTTAATCAGATACTCAGCGAGAGACAAATACCCCAGGTTTAGCACGAGGCCAGGCTTACTCTGCTATTCAAGAGCAAAAACGGTGACAACGTGGACGATCCAAATCTCTATCGGGGTATCGCGTCGGAGCGCACTCTCAAGAAAATATTCGCGAAGTTAATTATCTCGAGGGCTTCCAACTGTGGAGAAGGCCCTACCTCCGGAGCAATTCGGATTCAGGAAAGGTGGAGGTACACAGGACGCGATCCAAGTACTCCAGTCGGAAGCTGAACGGGTGTTGGCTGTACCCGGGGGTCACTTGTACGCCGTCTTTATCGATTGTGTCAAGGCCTTCGACAAAGCTTTGACATGCTGGGTGGGTGTTTCTTTCCTACGAGTGCTGTCCAGCTTCTTTTCTGAAGACCGCTGACTTACCTTGAAGTAAACGTAAGTGGCAAAGACACCTTGCAGCTGAGTCAAAACGTAGGGACCCCCCAAAAGGACCATCTCAGTTGCCTGGCATTCTCCTTGCTCATCACAGACCTAGCTCGCCATGTGCGGGAGGAGTTTAGAAACGCCGTCGTCGTCATGTATGCGGATGACATAGTAGTGGCCCATCGGGACCGCGGTGCCATTCGTCGAATTGTCGGCGACGTAGAAAGTTACCTTCACCGTAAGGGCCTGCAAATAAATGCGCGGAAGACGAAAGCCATGAAGTTTCGCCGTGGGGGTCGATTGGCCGCAGCAGACGTAATACTCTGTTGTGGCCAACCGCTGGAGTTTGTCAATTCTTTCCCGTATTTGGGTCTGAGACTACACTATACGGGAACGACCTGTACCCAGCACATCGGCGACAGGTGTCGAGCGGCTATTACCTTTATTCATACAGAGGTGAGAGACCCTCGACGATTGTCTTTGAGTGCGGCCGTGCGTCTTTTTGAGCTTAAGATTGTGCCAATGTTGAGCTACAGCCTTGGCAGGGTGTGAGGCCACCTTTCAGCGGCAAATTTTGCGCAGCTAGAAAGATGCTTCACAATATATATGAAGCAGTTCCTTTGCTTACCCCGGACGGCAAGAAGCCGCTTCGTGTACCTGCAGCGGGTTGCGGGCCGGCAGTGGAAACAATTAGAGTCAGGCTTAGGTCACCTATTACAGGACCACTTCAGCAATTCTTGTTGAAGTGGCAGGGAAAAGTGACCGAGACCTCAGCAGAGGTAGCGCAATTGGATGTGTACCTCGCCAGAGAGCTTTGGGATGGAATGGCATGCACTAGCCGGCACGTGTACACAAGATACATTGTGCATGGCTATTATCACTTGGTATGTTCGGCCCAATGTCGTTGCCGGTTCTGCTCGCAGATATGCGCTAAATACCACGCAGCGAGCTGCCAGAAGCATCGGCGGTCTTTGCACTTTTTCGCCCGGTGGGACGGTCGCTGGAGTGTTAAAATTGTATAAAATGAATGAATTGTACTGTACCTATGTACCATCTTGAAATAAAATGTTATTGCGAAATAAACAATATATATATATATATATATATATTGTGAACAAGAGTGCTCAATCAATTCAATCCACCATTGGGAATGAACTCCATTCCTGAGGAGTGTACATGGACGGAACAAAACATTTTGCATTAGACTAGGTTTCAATCTGTCCAACAAATATACGAAACGGACGACGAATCGTGTGAATGGGCTGCGCTTCACGAAAACTCAAATATAATACATGTGTTGTTCAAATCCCTCTGTAAGATCCTCCCCCACAAGCACCACGAACGCACTGAGTGTTTGCTTGCTAGGTACCTCGCGTTTTGTCACAGAACGAAAAGAAGGCACGGCCATCCAGGCTTGGTATTCCTTATTCTGAAGACCCGTCACAGGTGATGAGACTTTATACATTTTTATGACCCTCTACTTAAGTCTTAGAGGGTCGAAATGATCAAACATTGCAGCGACTTCACTAACAAATAACAGGCTCCAACGGTCGCTTGGAATGCAATCTTCTTCTCCAGGACTGAAATTGTGAAAGCGGCTGAACTGGAAGGCGATACAGGTGTAACCGATTAGTGAACTGCCGAGGTGGAACCTGAAATTGTCGAATTGGAAAATATGAATTTGGAGATATGCTTCATTGCATGAGTCCACCGGCTCAAGATAGGTGTAAAAATTGGAGAAAATTATATCAAAGTCTTAATAATAGTTCTATATTTTTTTAAATGAAATATTGATAATTACGAGAACGAAGGTGTTCCCATACAGGAGTATTGTGTCCTACCGTTAATAATCGTATGCTTACTTGTTTGCCCTCTGCGTGGACTTACAACTTTTGCCCTATACTGGCATATGGATAAATGCATCGATATATTATTCGTTTGATATGTACAAAAGTACATATGCAAATTGACATATATTGTTTAATTGTATTCTTTAATATTGTGTTGACTTGTATGTACCTATACCGAGCAAAGATGGCTTAGTGGAAAAAGCCTTTGCCTTGCATTCGGGAGGTCTGGGTTCGAGACCCAGACCGGCCACTCCTAAATTGATTTTCATGGTTTCCAATTTAAACAAGGTGAATGCCGGATTGGATTAAAAATCGACCATAATCGAAAAAAAGGGAAGCACAGATGTCTCATTAAAAAGGGATGGTGCATTACCATCCACCTTCCATATACATTCCTGTATCCTCCACTTTGTTGTGTTTACGTAACTTTAACTGAACGGTACTATATACATCTATTTTTATATAAACATTGTCGCACTGTAGACTAAATAAATAGTATAATGTTTAATCAAATTATTAACGAAATAAGAATAATGAGAAACAAGAATTAAAAATAGGAGGAGGAGAGAAAAAAGTGTGCCAGGGGACGTAGGACAGTTAGAGATCGTATGCCATTCGAGGGACGTTGAGAGGGTTGCCGATCGTCAAAATGGCCGCGTGAATTATTCAGTGCTAATTAAGCCTTCTGGCAGTACTAAGAACACGCATTAAGGGTTATTGACGAAGCGTGCTAAAACTGTTATTTTTCAATCATCTGGCGTACTAACAGCAGCAGTAAGCAAGCACACGCCATAAACTCGAAATAAGTTCGTAAGCACTTTAGTATTATCGTAGCGTGCTGGATACGGTGCATTCTCGTCTAATACGCGTCGCGGGTGGTGCCAGCCTAAGATGTCAACCTGCACTTTGTTTCCCACAGTTTGCAGGGCACAATGTTTGTGCAATCGGTCACTGCTGCGTTTACCTCGCTTCGACAAACATAAAATAAAATATTATAGTAGCTTATTTTAACGCACTGTTACACAGCAGCGATACGAAACATATGTGTGCGTGTACGCGTGTATACATTAATTGTACTTAACCAGCATAAATACGGAAACCTAGCTGTCTATCGCATGTAAAGATTGTACTAAACCTACTTGCTATAAAAGATTTGCGCAAACGAGGAGTGGACACGTGTGAGAGTCCCATATTTGAAGCAGCGATAGCAGTGCGCCATCAATTCGTCCGCTTTGAGCACAGAACGCAGAAGAAGGAGCACCAATGTATTGCAGTTCACGTATTGCCGATTTGCGTGTTCGTATGAACACGTTTAAAGGTAACACGTGGTCGTCAATATGGAGGCGCCCAGAGCGGAATTGTTCGCAGTAAGTAGTACGGCCTTTAGTGACAGAAGGTGATCGTAATGCCGACATATATCGTGGAATGCTGACAGTCTATGATCGGCAAAGTTTAGCACGAACAGTTGTGAAAAAACAAGCAGTGTAAGGGTTTTCTTGAGGGCGGAACTCAGTGTCGGCCCCGGCAAGACCCGGTTGCCCAAACAAACACCGCTATGAGCACTGAATCCGTTGCTGCTGCTGTTGTTAACGAATTGATTACTGAGATACTCCCAGGGTTTACGGGTCGTGGAATTAGTACAGTAGTACATCTGTGATGCAGTGTTTGAGTCTGCGGGTCAGCAGAGTTCCACTGAGTGTGAGTCTGCGGGTCAGCAGAGTTCCACTGAGTGTGAGTCTGCAATATCTAGTAGTGAGTTAGTGATTTAGCAGTGGCAGTTTAATTGGATATGTTTATCATACAGAAAATACATTGTGACGATTTCACGTTTGGGCTTCGTAAACATTTTTTGCAAGAAAAACGTTTTCGTTCGGACGCTGCAGTAAAAGAAGCAGTGTAGGAGTTTTTGGTGCAACAATCTCTTTCACTCCACACTTTATTGACGTGTACTGCCCAAAACGACAAAACCCATGTTTGAACAGCATGGGTTCGTGTGCTCGTAGTATACGAACAACATCGCCATACAATGGCGATTTCTGTTAAATGTATAACAAGTAAGTTACAACAACAACAACAACAATAATAATAATAATAATAATAATAAATGGTGCACTAAGCATCAGTAATGTTGCAAACCCGTACACGATGTTGTGTATATACGTTTGTTGCAAATGTGTACACTCGCAAAATGTTGGAACTTCTTAAATTTGTGCCCGTTCAGTTCCATGCCAAAGCCGACAATTGCCGACAAAAAAGATCCGCCGCAATCAATAATTTGTCAAAATTATATACGAATGTTATGTAATTACTTATTAATTTCCATAAAATGTCGATATCCAAAGGGTAAGACAATAAATACAAGACACTCGTTCAGACCTACACATATGAAAAATAAGTATATATGCAAATTAGTCCACTAGTAAAGTTCACCTATATTACTTTTATTAATCAATTTATATTACAATCATGTGTAAGTGAACGTGTTAACTTTCAGCCTATAACAGCCCTGGTGTGCACCATTTGGCAAGCGATCCCAAAATTGAGATTGCGTTGCCCCGCTGGACGTCAATGGAAAGTCTTTGGCGCAAAAATTGTGCGGCTCTCTTGTCCCCAGTAGTTATCTTTAATCGTTGCCCAATTTAGTAAGTATTCTCTCAGTCAAAGGGCCCGGTGGTCCCAAGGTTTCGAAGGCCACTGGGCTGAAGTTATGGGCTCTTGCCAGTTCGGCGTATTTGTTCATCTTGTTCGTTTCTGCTTGGGTCGCGGCGTGACCAGCTCTAAGTGAACCGAAACCGACCATTGAGGGAGAAAGTGAGTCGGTTACGGTGGCATCCCATATGAGGGTACGGCCTCATTCAAAGGGGATGAGAGTCATCCCGTCGGGACCTATATTACTTGCACTAGCCACCGGTATATGATTAGTCTAACAGAAGACAATAGTGGAGGCAAACATATTGAATACAGAGGTAAAAAACAGAGACGACAAGAGAGACAAAAGAAAACGTGCATGGCAGAAGATTGAATGTTCGATCTATAAGCTCGGCCCGAAAAAACGGAAACAAGTATAGCAGAAATTCTCGAGTCAAAAAGGCCCGAGCTTCTTTTTCGTCCTGCGACAAGACAAAACTCGTTACTTGTTTGATGAACAGAATCTCACGCAGTTTAGTATGCGGGATCTTACTTCTCGGTTTTTGCACTGTCTGCGAGAGTACCGATGTGAATACTATCCGAGAGTCAGTACTGCGATCAGTGGGAGACGATTGCGAATTTTGTGGCTTCTTAATAATAATAATAATAATAATAATAATAAAGTATGCATTAAGCATCAATAATCTTGCAAACCCGTACACGATGCTGTGTATATACGTTTGTTGCAAATGAGGTAATAATGCAGGTGGATTTGTCTTTGATTTCATATAGCAGATCTGCTAGTCTGCCCACATACAGTATGAACAAAAAAGGCTGACCGAATGGCCCTGTGCTTCGCCCGAGTTCTAATTGACGATCCCTAGTACATAGTGCTAGCTCCGTTTTTAATGATTATGACGTTATAACTTAACAAGTCATGCAGTATAAAAGCAATGCCCCTGTAGTTTTGCTGGTTCGTAGCGTTTCCTTTGCTCGAAGATTGTTGTAAAAACTCTTTTGGTCACTTATTGGGTATTCGTCCCAATTGAAGGCATTTATTCGCAAATTGTCAAAATCATAGACGAATGTTGTGTAATTAATTAATCATTATCATAAAATGTCGGAATCCAAAGGGTAAAAAAATAAATACACGTCACTCGTTCAGACCGATACGTATGGAAAATAAGTGTATATGCAAATTAGTCCAATAGTAAGGCTCGCCTATATTACTTGTATTAGCCACCGGAATATGATTATTATAACAGAAAATTGAATGTTCAATCTATGGCTCAGCCCGAAAATCGGAAAAAAGTGTATCAGAAATTCTCGAGTCAAAAAAGCCCGCGCTTTTTTTCGTCCTGCCACAACACAAAGCTCGTTTAGTATGCAGGATCTTACTTCTCGGTTTTTACACTGTCTGCGAGAAAACCGATATGATTGTTTCATCCATGGTTCAACATGGCGGCTCCCGGACGGTCGAGATTTCTGTGTGTTCTTCTTTTAACATACCTTGTGACACAAAATTACTCAGAAAACATGAATCTAGTCATAGTGAACTGGCTCGCAAGCCCGTCTGGAGTCCAAGTAAGTACCAAAACCATTCTGGAAAACGTGGCGGGCGTCTACACGCACCATCCTCAACTTCGCCTCTTGAAGCGAGAGCTGCTGCGGTCTTCGGCAATCGTGCTCCTGCTACTTTTAGGGGGTGACATCGAAATCAATCCAGGACCTCCATGTGCAACCTGCGGGGGTCAGTTCCAGCAAGTTAAGGACCGGACCATTTGCGAAGGCTGCAACAAACCAGTACACTCTCATTGCGCCTTCCAGATACCCGATAAGTGTTCTATTAGCTGCAAGTCGTGTTTTTGGAAAGAAGTGTCCATTGTTGTCGCCAATAACACGACGGCCAAACAGCCCTGTGCCTGTGCAACCGAGCTACAATCATTAAAGAAAAAGATCGACGAACTCACAAAAAAGATCACTGTGATAAATGGTCTTGCAAAACCAGCTGAGAAGCACCAAAATCAACAGTCATCACAACAGCAGCAGCAGCAACAACAAAGACAACAAGAGCGGCAACATTTCCAGACCAGCGGTAATAACATATACGCACCACCACTATCAGCTGCTAGCACACCGCGCCGTCTCCGCTTTAACTCAACCGACCAGCACCGCAACGTGCATACACCAAAAGGACGTCCTCGACAACGTGGTAACAACAACTGGCAGACAGTGGGAAAACGTGGTCGAGTATTGCACGTGAACAAAGGCACCAACAAAATGACAGATCTAAAAGCTGTAGAAGATCACGATGTACCAGAAAGACCAAGAACAAAATCGCTTTTCGTTAGCCGGTTACAGCTATCGCATACGGCCGACGTGCTCAAAGAGTACATCGCCCGAATTGTGGGAACGGAGGCCGACGTGAAAGTAACAAAGCTGACAGGCCTGAATCAAGCATATTACAACAGCTTTCATGTGCAAGTGAAAGCTGACGTATTCAACGACCTGTTAGACCCAAACGTGTGGCCGGCCGGTATCCGTTTCCACCCTTTCCGCGGACAGCTAAAGCCATACCGAATCTATGGGATGAGTGAACAGCCTACTAGAGGCGAAAAACGAAGCAGACCAAACGACGACAACTCGATATCAAGTACGCCCAAATGACTGGACGTTGAACCTGCACACAACAACGTAGATCGACACATGTCAACGGACGTGCGATCAAAATGTCTTCTGTGGAATGTCGAATCGCTAGAAGCGCTATGGAAAACCTCAGGGGAAGATGAATTTAACGATTACGACATTCTGCTATTAACAGAGACATTTGTAACAGACAGATCACGTATCTGCCTGCCTAACCATAAAGTATTTCATGGTCTGGCTGTGAAAAATCCTGGCAGAGGAAGACCCAAGTGGGGTGTATGTATCGCAATAAGAGCTACTGAATGGGCCCAGCTATTACGTGCCACAGCACGGCACGTTGTAATAGAAATTACAGACTACTATCTCATATGTATATATAGCCCCCCAGAACGACAAGTAGCCGATATTATTGAAGATATTGGGGAGTGTCTTAAACTTTGTACTAGGCCAGAAAAACATATTTTAATTGGAACAGACGCCAATTGCGACTTGACAAAGCAATGTAGCCGCCGAGCTGCCTTTATAGCAGGGACGCAAGATTTAAGACTGCAAATTGAAAATGACCATACAGAAGTAACATACATGAGCTGGAACGGCTCTAGCGCAGTCGATATTGTTCTGTCGTCAGCATTGCAGCCAGGAATCATAGTTCATCACCTTCGGTCATTACCCTCAGCTCTCCGCAAACACTGTAAGGTAACATTCGACTTATCTCGCGCCCAGGCACCCATCGCGCCCTCAATACCTAGTTGTAAAATAAGTCGATCGCTAAACTCCCACATATTAATACAAGCATTACAATCAATGCAGGACCTCGATGACATAGACTGTAATGAGAGAACCCTCCGCTGGGCTATACACTTATCATCGATTACAAGAGTAAAAAGACGGTACAAGCACAAACCCTGGTTCGACCACGAATGTAAAGTTTTAAAATATGCAATTTGTAACAACAGAGATTATAGCCAAAATAGATTTTACCAACTAGCGCTAATGAGACGAGTTTTTAAAAACATGATACGAGAGAAAAAACAGCACTATGAACAACAGCAACGTCTAAATCTTATACAACTTAGTGTAAATAAACCTTGGCTCCTCCTGCCACGTAGAATAGATCCAGGAAACCCGATTATAAATGATACCGAGTGGATCAGACATTTTAAAAACCTTTTAGGAAACGATTTTATACTTCCACCCGAAGATGACTCAGACGAAACTCTTGTATTTACAGAGGATGAAGTCATAAGTGCAATTATATCGAGACAAAATGGAAAATCAGCCGGGCCGGATTTTATTGTATATGAACATTTAAAAGCTAACGTGCAAACTATAGGTCCCTATCTGACTAGGCTTTTTAACAAATGCACTCGACAAGGCAGAATACCTAACGAGTGGAGAAAAATACTCATGCAGCCTATTTACAAAAAGAAAGGGGATCCTACTGATCCAAAAAACTATCGAGGAATTGCCTTAACTAGTGTTCTATACAAACTGCTTACATCGCTCACAGTAAAGAAGATGTATGAACGCACGGCCAATGATCTGCCCCGTGAACAGTTCGGATTTCTACCAGGGAAGTCAACAGCAGATGCGGTACAGTTTGTGATTGACCACGTAAATGAACGCCAAAGAAACAAAAATATGACGTACGCTGCATTTGTCGACTTCCAAACCGCGTTCGACAGTGTGCCTAGGGACCGCCTTCTTGAAACTCTTCGAGAGAGGTTCAATATTAAGGGCCAACTATTCAATTTAGTCCGAGACATGCTGAGCCACAATATTATAACCATTAAAAACGGAAATCACTATGTAGACGAGCCTGTTACACAAAAGACTGGAGTAGCGCAGGGCGACTCTGCAAGTCCATTTCTTTTTATACTGTACATCTCTGGCTTAACAGACCTATTGCGCACAATGAAAGCACCGCATGCCTTTTACGCGGACGACCTCGTAATTTTAGCCAAATCCCGGGATCACGTACGATTCTATTTAAATGAAACCTCAAAATGGTGTGCGGAAAACCGACTGACAATTAATATTTCTAAAACTAAGATCCTTCGCTTCAGCCACGGCGGCTCATATGCCAATGCCGACCATCGCGTCAAGATCAACGGTACTTGCATTGAGCTGGTCAACCATTTCTCGTATCTCGGCGTCACCCTGACGCCGCGATTGACTTTTACTAGACACATCGAGGAACTGCGAGCAAAGGCCATGGCCGCAATTGTGCTACTCGGAGACATTCGAGATGTAGATCTTGACACAGCAATGAAAATATTCAGGATGAAAATTAGCCCAATACTCCAGTACTGTCTTCCAGTAATTGCGCCGCACCTAACACTACATGATCTCAAAAATTTGGACCGTGTAAAGGCGTGTTTTGCGAAACGTGTACTAGGATTACCTAAGAACGCGTCAGCTACCCTGGCATTAGAACTATGCGGAGAACGCACTCTGGTAGAAGATATAGTGCTAGACAAGTTACCGATCAGTACAAATACACTTGAAATGTACAGAACATTCAGAGAGGATCGAAATGTAAACTTTGCTATGTGTAATTATACAGATGGGCCTGCCTTTTGCTCAGAGAAGTGGAAACGAGCCTTTCAAAGTAACCGGTCATTATTGTGCAGGGTAACATGGCACGGTTATCACCACTATATGTGCCTCAAGGGTGATTGTTATGATATAAATGAATGTGTGTGTAAGTTTTGTGGTGAGGGCAACATATGTCGCTATCACGTTCTAACATGCCTGGCAATTGACTCATATTCATTACAGGCGCGTGTGAACGAGATTTTGTTATAGTTTCGTGAATCATGTGTATCAATTCAATCCTACTACCAATAACTATGGTGAATAAATATGATGTGTGTATTGTTTCATCCAAACATATCGACTTGAATGTTGTACCCAAAGATGTTGCTATCCGCCAGTGGATTCGATTCCAACTCGCAATACACTACGTGGGAAATTAAAAAAAAATAAACAAAAAGAGTGTATTGGGGTTATAATGACTCTGAGGTAAGAGAAGTGGCTGACAAACTTGAGAGATTGTCCGTTAATTTTAACTTGGTCGTCTGCCGTGGTGTACGGCGCTCCTTTGATGAAGCAAAGAACCTTCAACGATTGTAGGTTTGTTTGCTTCGCACCATTTTGGTGCGTTATTACCTCCACGCAATGGCAAGGTGCATTATTACCTCCACGCAATAGCGAAATGGTGCGTGGTTAACCTCATTATATTTAGCTATAGCGCAGTTTAAAAATCGATTTAAAAAAAGAGGTAAAACCATATTGCTCATGTGGAATCCCGTTCTGCATAATCGTTCGTAACCTTGAAACGATCCACGACGTCAGGATCTTGTATAGGACGCTTGTAAGAGCAATGCCCCTGTAGTTTTGCGGGCTCGTAGCGTCTCCTTCGCTTGAAGATTGTTGTAAAAAGTATTTTTCCACTCATTGGGTATTCGTCCCAGTTGAAGGCATTCATTGTAGAATCTTGTCAAAATCGGGCATGTGATTTTAATGTTCGTTTTAATGTGTTCAGAAACAATGAACAATTTTTTGTTTTGTTTAGTACTAATGTCAACAGACAACAGACAACAAACAACAACGTCAACGAACAACAACAACAACACACAACATCAAACAACAACAACAACAACAAGAATCAGACCGGTGGCACTCCGGTTGATGACACAACCACAACTAGCCTCCTAGATCGCGCCACCACTATTCATCCATTCAAGTAGAATCCCGGACTGTTCAGAATCACACCGAGTAGCCAGCAAGTAGTTACCAAGTAGCTAACTAACCGATAGTAGTTAACGGACCGGCTATGCGTGTCGTTTTGTGCCTTTGGCTAGATCGGCAGATGATAGTATGTGCACATTTCGTAACGATGCGCAGCTAGCTCTTCGTGCAAACGTTCATTCGAAGTTTACGACGCCGTTCGGGCGTCAGTCACTCCATTGAGTACACTCAGCGCAGGCGGAGAGACAGGCAGGCGACTTGCTGGCCGACCCGGCAGTCACTACTCAGCCATTGCTAAGTTCATTAATTAAGCCACATCTATCTCGGATCTCATCTGCAGCACCAGCAGCAGCAGCGGCAACAGCAGCAGGCCTTTCCCTGAGTTTTCCGTTTGGGAAGTGAACTGCGGTTGACTGTTGACCCCAAAAAGTTTTCGGTAAGGCCGGTTGGATGCTGTTGATGCTGATGCTGTAGCGACTACGGCGGTCGGGCTAGGCGGAGCAGCGCATTAAAGGTCGGGCTAAGCTAAATGTGAAGGTTCGTGACTTCGGCTGCCGCGTTGTTCTCGCCCGGCAAAAGACCCCACCTCAAACTCATCGAACCACATCACAAGCGCTGACGGGGTGGCGTAAGTGTGCGGCGCTTACAATACCCATGTAACGACGGCTGCATGATTTCAACGCCGAGGCTGGTGTATATCGAAGATGTTGTACGTACAGTACGCGAGTTACTACCACGTGTCTGTCAGCATTGCATATCTTTGTCCGAAATCAATTATGCACATATGTGTCTGTAAGCTAAGGTTCAATTGAATAACCTACGAAGTTAGAATTTGTGCCCGTTTCAATAACTCTTTAGGTAGATTTGAAAAATTATCCTGATATGTCTAAGAAGAACCACCTACTCAGTCAGATACATGATGGACACAGGCGCTTCGACGTAGCTGGAATGTCATTGCCGATAGTTAGTGATTGAAACTGATCAGTCAGTGATCCCTTGATTGGACTTGACAGACAAGACTGTCGAGTCGAAATTTAGGAAATTTAGCCGGGTAAACAATAACGAAAAACGGCTAGCACCTTTTTTCGTTATTGTTTACCCGGCTAAATTTCCTGGCGCATACAGTCCGCAGTTAAATTACAGTAAGCGTAAACAAACTCGTTGCATTACTGCCTAGCGGGTACCGTAGGGCCGTTATTAAACAAAACGTCTCACCCACTGCTGACAGAGGAGCTGCAAAAACGACGGAACCTAAAGAAAACGTTCGCCTTTGACGTTTATATGCGAAACTGGCAAACCAAAATCAGTGAGCTAGACATAGGAATGTATGGGACAGCAGCAATGAGGAGCACTGGTTGGAAGGCTAGCGGGGTAAAAGATCGGCATTTAACTACGGCCTTTGCAGCCCACGAATTTCATCACGTTATATGCAACATGGAGGGCTTCCATGAACCACAAGACGAATGTCGATGCAAACAATGCTGGAGTTAATGTGATAAATATCACGCCGCGGTTTGTCCGGCCGTTCGGTCCATAGCACGACTGGCGAAATGCTAGATTGATTGTTGTGTCGAAACACTGTAATGTAACATAAACACACTCACCCAGCCTGGGTGTTAATAAATAAATAATAAAACGTCTCATCATCTATTTATCTGCCAAACGCGTGGTCACCTAGAACACTCATCCACGTATCACCTCCACGTTATTTCAGGCTACGTCGGGCTGATAGTCGCCGTTTAAAACTGCTTATGCCATTAGGAAAATCCTAGTTTAACAAATTCTATGCAAAGTGTAACAAGCGTTGCAGACGTGTGCGTGCATCGCTGTGTTTACCGTCTGAAAAGAAAAAGATGTGTATCTAAGTGAATTGACCTTAGTTTACAGATTGATGTACAATACGTTAGTGGTTTGCATCATCGCTACTTTGTGCCCTAGCCTCTTTTAAGTCTACCAAACAATGTTGTGCTTTATACTACTACTACTACCACTACTATATCTGCACTTGCTTTTAGTAATAAGGTTTTAAGTAAGATTTAAGATTATCGGCAATTCTCAGCACAATTGCAATGCAACTTTGCTAAACGATTACCACAACCATTCCACGATGCGTTATACACACGACTTGTAACCAACAGCTGCGTAGGGTAAGCATTCACAGAAGAGAATAGTTTAATAACGCCCATCCATCCTTTTACGCAACTTATCTCTAAAGCACAACAGGCATCTCGACCCTGAATCGAAGAGTAGTGTTATTAAGGTGACCACAAACTGACCCTGTTTAATTCTTATGTGTAACGCAAACCGCCTACTTTTCCTCCATTACGTGCGTCATTCGATAAGTGGGATCAAATGTAATAAAATGTATAAACAATACATTTAATTTTATCGACGTAGCCACTTTGCAAAATTGTGTACTCGATATATCACTTATTATAAGATCGCTACTGGAGAGAAGTGGCGTAAAGCGTGTTGTGTTAGCTGAAAACGCTCGTACTTTATAAATTTGTCTTGAAGGGAATTAAAAGGACGTTTTTCACTGGAAAGACAAGCAAAACTCTCCATATCGGAACGAGGCGTATATAGCATCTATTGGCTTTCTTTAGGTCATGCAGCCTTGCGCCCTGGCTAGGAAAGACCTACAAAAAGTGTTTTTCTGCCATCGTGTCGAAGTTATTCATGTTGGGTGACCGTAGCTGACGTGTAATGCAGAGACATATGAGTGGTGACTAATTACCAAGTAGCTTTACGTGCATTCACTTTTAGTTAAAGCTCTCTCTCTCTCTCTGTCTATATATATATATATATATATATATATATATATATATATAATCGGAACGACAGTTGTGCTAAGTGTGTGAGTAAAAACAACGAATTAACATAATACAGTAAAAAATGTAAATTAATCCGTTACGGTGCTGCCTCCAAACAGCGTATGGCTCTTTTTGATAGGATTTCAAATGACATCTGTTACCAACCGCTAACTAACTAGGCTACCATAAAAGGAATACACGGTGGGAATTTGCGAGGGGAATATACGCGGGTCCTAGAAGCCAGTGGCGGTAAACGTACGTGGGTAGCCGCCGCACTGGCGCAGTTCGGTCGGAGTTGTTACCACCCTGGTCGAGCTCGGTGGCGTGGTAGCTTAAGTCTGCGCCGCGTGACCGTAGGAGACACATAGCAGGTGCGCGGGTTCGAGGCCCACCGTTGCACATTTGTATTTATGGGGGTCGTCCGTCTATGAAGCAATGCGAAAAAATAGTCCCATTGACGTTAAATCTTGGCTGAGAATCAGCCCAGAAAGTATTTTCACCACCCTGACTCTGTGACGTCTAGCCAGCGAGTGCCGGCCTGGCGGCGGGCCGTGTACGGGCAGGTCGCGGACGGCGGTTGTTGTCGTTATTGTCGTCGCTCCGCCCTAGTTATTGCTGGGATCCCCGAGAGCCCATTATGATTTCTTTCACGTTTAATAGACATTAAAATTGTATCGTTTCGTTTATATGCACGTTACCGTTATGTAGCAGCCGAATTGGCGCCGAATAACAAATTAAACGGGTGGCGCGCAGTAGCCAGTCCGTCACAACATCAATTACTGACCCTGTGTCTGTCGGTCGGTAGTTCTCAGAGCAGTCACGTCTTCGTTAAAGCACTAGAGGTCTGTCAGAAGTGGCGGTAGATTTTTAGCTTGGCAGACATGGAATAAATCGGAGCTGTTAAGTTGTCTCACGCGTGCCGTATGCGACCGTATCCAAACAGAGAATATTAGGCACAAATTAGTCGAGACTTCTATTCGGGAGCGATGACCACGACCGAAACGGTAAGGACACCCGTGGCAACGTCAGAACAGCATAGATTAAAATTAGCACAACATCAGAACCATGCCGCCATCGCGCAGAGTTTTTTTACTGTAGAGAAGAACAACTGGTGCTGGAGAGTCACCCTGGAGCGCTGTGGGATATGCCACCAATTACTGGACTTAGTTTCGCAAGTGCCCATTTAACCCACTTAAATAAGCTGACTAATGTTCAACAAGCACAATAAACATCAATTAGTGGGCGAGAATCGATCAATAAGGTTATTGAAAATTATAGCAATCACATTTCCAATAATTTCCAGGTATTTTGAAAATTGCCGGGCCTGTCCTTTCAAAACTGCATCTTGCTTGATTTCTCGATGTGTGGTGACCCCGTGGATATCTGGCCGTCTCAACCATTTTGAATATTCCTCTCTGTATATATCTCTTCGGATAATCAGCGGTCGTCAAGGACAAATCGCGCGCGTGCAGAAATACGTCAAAATAACCAATTCAGAGACGTTTCATATTTCATTCAGGGATATCAATAAAAGGATAAATACACTCACGATGATAAAAATACTTCTAATTTTGTCGCTGAATCTATTGTGACATTTGAAAATATAGACTCTGACTTTACAACACGGCAATGGATGTCAGCATACCTTACCGGCGAGCATTTACCGTCAAATTCGCTGACGTAGAGAAGGACTCCCTTTCTTGCCCCTAGGTGTGGCGCTAGGATCCTGCATTGGCCCCTGCTCTTCAAAATATTGAAAACTGCTATTACAGGATTTGTATGCAAATAATTGTGATTCTAAATGTGCCGTCTTATTATCAAATAGCAGTTTGCGGCAACTTCTAGTTTCGCTTTGAAGTGACCATCTTCTGAGATAGACCTTTTCGCATTAATCGGCCATTCCTAGTCATTTTGTGCTTTTGCAAGTAGCCCAAATGCTTCTAGGAGAATTCCAAGACGAGCTACAATAAAGGCCAGGGTGCTTATTTACCACACCAGTCTGTTGCTGCTTCCGGATTTTAGCAGTAACTAAACCACCTTTCCGTTCGTGTCCCTGGGAATTCCATGAACAAGGCTCCGGTGACCGCTAGCGGCATTCTGTCTTGTTAAATGGTAATTCTTACTGACTGGGCATCGGGAGTAACCCACCGCAAGACGTCGAGCACAATAGCGATCGCGCCAACCAGTCTGGAAATGGTTTTCTTCCAGTCTGGCATTGAAAATAGCGTGTAGATCACGCAACCATACTTAATCCAATGTATAGGCCTAACGAAGGAAGATATAGGCCTAACGATGTCCTTCCTAGATGTGTTTCGCTGCAACCCGTCTAAGCATTGTGTGGGCTACAGTAAGTCGTCCAGAGTCTCGGGCGTTTCGAACGTGTCAGGACCGGCGCCAAATTAACACGTTGAGCACAGCAGCTCGATTGCCCGGGACCCCCCTTCCATGGTCAGGTTGATCGGTACGCGGCGTGCAGCGTGGGTTTCAGAAGTTTCTCTGTGTACTCATGATGCCGCCCGTTGTCGGACGCGCCCATTGCGAACATCTGAGCCAGCTGCCAATTTCGAGATTACGTTTGCCATCGGCTTTCCGGGTTGAAACAGAAAATGATTTACTTTTGTCGTTGTGATGCTATCCAATGCGACTTTACAAAGTGTGCCTCTGTATTCAGCCATCTAATCTCATATACTCTGACTCGCTGGGCCCAGATACTGGAGGTAAGCGTAGCTCGTATGACCAAAGGCAAAGGAACGAAAATATTTGTATCTTTGTGCTGTTTTAAGACAAACCGTATGGGTTTCTATTATATCGTGGTTGATCTGGTAAGTCCAGAGTTTCCTCTTTTCAAGACGTTCTACTTTTTAAAAAGACCAACAATTAAAACCCCGTGAAATGCATGTGCAGAGTTCGAACGAGAACAACGCTGGGAACCAGAGACTTTTTATTTGTTTTACTCTTTTATTTGATCGACGGCCCCACGTACATAAAGAGCATACTAAGGTCTTGGAGAGATTTTTCCGGCCATGGACGGGAATGTTCAGCAATAGGTCTCCACGAATGTCAGGTCATGCTTTGCCTACATAGGTTTAGTGCATTTTTGCCATGTATGACTGAACCCAAGAGGCCGTGTTTTCGACTCTTCTAAACATTCAGCGGATCATGATGCGCGTGCTAAAGGTGACCCTCACAACCGCGCAAACATTAGATTAAGCTTAAGAGAAATGTACGCGGAAGTTTGAACAACTATCCTTCGTTATATTTTGTTTTACCGTTAAAATTCTAACACTTAATAGACGCATTCTATTCTGATGTTCGAAGCGCGCATGCTATTCTGATGTTCTGCCTAGTGGGACCTGTGCACTCATGTAGGTCACTAGGTCAACGCCGCCCCAGATAGCTTACTGTGAACTGCAAAGATGGCCAACGGGGCTCCTAGTTCCTGGACATATATATATATATATATATATTGTACCGGATGTTCAAGGTTACTTGACGTCATTTGACGTGCAACGAGGAAATGTTGCTAAATTTATATATATATATATATATATATATATATACAAGTGTCCCAGATTGTCCACAGGGGACTTACGCGCTGGTGAATTTTTCCGGCAAAGGCTGTCATTGGATATACAACGTGCTTGGCACCTTGTCCAGGTGGTCGACACCAGGCCTGGAATTAGGGATGACGTAGTTTGTCGTCATGTCGACTGGGGGAATATTGTTTACACTCCGTTATAAGTTAAATATATATATATATATATATATATATATATATATATATATATATATATGTCCGCCTTCCGATATAGAATTACTGAAATAGACTTACATATGAATCAGTGCTATCAATAGCGTTGCTCATGTCGCAACAACTGGCTCACCTTGGCCAGATTACTAGCCAATGGTGAGCAATGCGCTCGACTTTCGATTAGAGAACATGGACGCGATCCATGCACGCCAGTCAAACGTTGAGAGGGTATTGACTGTGCCTGGGGAAAACTTGAACGCCGTCTTTATTGATTGTGTCAAGGCTTTTGACAAAGCTCCCCGTTACTTATGTGTCTATTCATATCGACATGCTAAAGCGGGTGGTTCTTTCGTACGAGTGCTCTCGAGCTTCTGTGCTGAGGACCGCTTTGTAGTTGAAATAAGGGGCGAGGACACCAGCTGAGTCAAAACATAGGGGCCCCTCAAAGGAACTCTCTCAGTTGCCTAGCCTTCTCCTTGCTCATTGCGGGCTTAGCCCGCCATTTGCGGGAGAAGCTTAGAAACGTCGTCATCTATGCGGATGACATAGTAAAGTTTCTGGGCTGACCCTCAGCCAAGATCTAACGTCCCCGGGACTGCTTTTCCCATTGTTTCATAGACGGAACCCTATATGTGCAAATGTGCAACGGTGGGGCTCGAAACCGCGCACTCGTATGTGTTTCCTCCAGTTGCGAGGCGCAGACAAATGCACCACGCCACCGGTCTCGATGGATGACTTAGTAGTGGCTCACCGGAACCGCGGTGCCATGCGTCGAATTGTCGGCGATATAGAAAGTTACCTTCACCGTAAGGGCATGCAAATAAATTTGCGGAAGACAGAACAACTTCAGCCATTTTATTGGAGTGCCCGGAAAAAGTGACCGAGTCCTCGGTCATATATAAATAACGCATTAGAAAAATATCACACCCCTCGGCAACGCATTTGGATAACTGTTGTTAAAAGGTTCACAAGGATTTGTTGTTAGACAGACAGATAGATACGCCTTATTATTCTTACGAGTAGTTTACATTTGTACCGAGGTTCACAGCTCCTCAAAGCCATCCAAAGGTTAACATGGAGTGTTTATAATGCATGCTTCCTTATTATTTTACTTATTGTCATCATTATTATTATTATTATTATCGTGTTTGTCTGATATTAGGGTAAGGTACTTAAATAGTATTGCTTAGCATTTTGTTTGAACATTGTCAAAGAAGAGGTTGCGCGCGCATCTGGAGAGAGCTTCTTCCAATATGTGGCACCGAGATTTGATATTGAGGAAAAAGATTGGCTACATGAAGCTGTAGACAAGATAAAAAGTTGGGTATGTGCGGTCCCTTTGTGTTCATGGTTGACGTCGACTGGAAAAGATTGAGCAGGTTGGGATGAAGTTCCATTAAGATTCGTCTGATCTCAGTAACGACAGACATCTCTATTTGTAAAGGGTGAAGCGGAATCGACATCTCTACGTATTTATAAGGCATGGACTTCCAGGGTTGATATCATAATACTACTCGCAACACTATTTTTTGCTGGCGATATAACGGACAGAAAAGACGCATACAAGTCATTCCAAATATTTTAACCGCGTAGGTCAGATAACTACGAACGTAGGCGTAGTGCATGGCAAAGAGAAAGTCACGGGGCAGAATATTACGGCTCTTGAACGATGCTCCCTACAATTTTTTTTACGAATGTGATCTATATGAGCTTCAAACGATAACCTAGAATCCAAGATAACGCCTAATAATTTTATCCTATTGATCATGCCAAGAGTGTGGTTTCCGCTTTGAAATGCCTCATGGTTATTCTACTTAAAACACCTCTAAGCAATAAGAATTAGATAACACCGGTCTTCAACCAATTTACGGACCAGCCATTGGCGTCAAACAAACCCGAGAGTCGCTTAAGGTCTTCCTTAATCACCAGATCAACCTCTTGTGGGGAATCGACGACAACGGGTGCTGTGATGTCACCAGCAGATATGGTCAGTAGGTCGTGTCTTAGTACTTCAAATATATCGTTGATGAATTATTATACAATAGTGGGCCGTCGATACTCCTTTGAGTCACTCCAACTGATATGTTTTCGGCATCTGGAAACTTCTGGCTCATGTTTTTGGCATCTGAAAACTTCTCGCTCTATAGACTCCTAGTTTAGTAATTAAACTGAATCTTGATGTCAACAGTATCAAACGCCTTTCTTAAGTCAGCAATCGTTTTCTTCTGCTTAAGATTTTGACGGACGTTTTCTACAAAGCTTACAACAGAGACGATTGTGGACATTTTAAGCGGAATCCGAGCTTTTGGCGATTGAGTAATTTTTTGTTCAAGATAGTTTCTGAGTTGTTTAGATGCTTATTGCTCAAATATCTGAGAGATTGGGGCCGGTACGCTGAGTGGGTGGTAGTTTTCTTTTGCAAGTCTGTCCCCAGATGTCCCTTTAAAAAGCGGGATGACGCGATATAATTTAAGCGCTTTGGGGGTATTTACCGGCCGCAATTGTCGGCCGAAATTGATTAGAAATGATACGAGGTCAGGGAGAACATCGGCTGCTTTTCGCAATATCTTGGGATGGAATTTGTTCAGATGCAACTGAGCGTGTCTTTGTTTTGCGTTTGTTGCGAAAAGATGTACGATTCTTAGAGTATAAACAAGCTGAAATGAGATCTCTGTTGCTCCACGAGGAAAATTCTCAGGTATTATAATTCTATAAGAACATTCCGTATCGGCAGTCACACACGTTGAGTAATATTTATTAAACACGTTTGCCACTTTAGTCTTATCGGACAGCATAGTTTTCCTACTTTGAGTTTCACACACTGTTAAAAATGTCCACATGAAAAACATTTCAGAATAAGAAAAGTTCAAATTGTATGTGATTTTCTAATTTCGAGTGATTTAAAATTCTAATGTATTTATCACTTAGCAAGCTGCATGCGCTGCCGATTAACTTGATAAGCATTAGGCCAGTCGACTCTAAATTAATCTAACATATTCCAAAAACGCTTCCTTATCACAGACATGAGTTTCGTCAGGAACTTCGTTTCGCCTCTTAAGTCTCTTTGGAGCTCTACAGTGAACACGCCATTCAACTCGACGCAGCACATGCATATAATGTACTGTACAAAAAATAAAATAACATGATAACTAGCACTCTGCGCCAATACGAGCTCATATGTACTATCAGTAAGCAAGAAATACGCGGAATTATTGTTATTGCTGCTGCAGCTTTTAGGGCTGCTCTTACAAGCTAAAATACAGTTTATTTCTAGTCGACGTCACTTTGACCAAAACGCAGCAAATAAGACCGCTTTCGGAGGAGACCTTGTGCTTCGAGTGTGTTTGACCGAGTCTGCCTCCCCTCCTGCAGATGGAGTAGTTCCGCATCGAAAATTCCTCGCCGAAACTTGGCGTAGTTCGCACGATGGCGAATCGCCAGTCGGTTACGAAATACTGCTTCGGCCAGTACTGGAGCCGCCGCCGCCGCTTCCGCTTGACCCTCTTGAGGAACTAGAGAAGCTCCCACCAAGATTACTTAGTGCAGGAAACGCGGACCTCATACAACCGGTGAACGACTGCGCCCGAAGTTAAGCAGCGAACCAACAGATCAGCGTACAAAAAACAGACAAGTTACTTTCGGCGTTCTCGTCATCATCGTCATCAAGTTCATGCATCCTATATAATATAAGATATTTAAAAAAATACGTAACGAACCAATGTGTGCCGTAGTAGCAACGTTGCAGCAATGCATGGGAAGCAATGCTCTAATATATGTAAATATATATATATATATATATATATATATATATATATATATATATATATATATATGTGTGATTTATTTCGACACCAGCTTGGGTGAAATATATGATAGTATATTCAATATCACTATAGCCTTGTAATAATATTGAAATTAAAAAGTCTTTAGTGCCAGCCTTGTTAGCGAGGAGACTGCATTGCACTTACTGCCTAGATATCTTACACATATACCATAACAATATTTACAAACAAATGTGTCACAGGGTTTATGGCAAGCGTCTTTCTGGTATACGAGGTGGCAAAAACCGTGCACAGCAAAACGAGCCCGGTGGCGTGACGCATTCTCCTGTGCCGGAGGTGCGCGGGTTTGAGCCCCATCGTTGCATATTTGTATTTATGGGGCTCCGTCTATGAAGCAATGCAAAAAGCAGTCCCGGACGTTAAACCTTGGCTGAGGGTCAGCCCGAAAAGTTGAGTTTATTATTTACAGCAAAACAGGCGGTTATGTGTCTTTTTGTCCTGCCCGTGCCCCTTCATGGAGAGAGAGAGAGTGAGTAAAATTAATGTTAAGCTATAGATGTCTAGTTAGAAGTCCAACACAGATAAGCAGTTAATTCTCAGTTGATATTGATACAGTATCGATTATATGATTAGAGGCTGTATACTTTCGAGTGTATTTGCAAGTACTCATGAATAAAGCTATGTGTTTCATTCATATATGTACAAAATACGTGATCAATACATACCTGTCCCATTTGACGGCCGACACCTTGAACACACCTCCCGAACTGTCCGAAATTTTGTCCTTCTGCTCAAAACAAAATTGACATTAACGTTTAGAATATGTAGTAGGTAACGGATTAGTGGCAATTTGACCAGTGCGTTAAAAACGAAGTTAACACCTGGCATAATCCTGCCGAAACGGAGTACCGCCAACCTACATGCGAGCACAGCGATAAAATAAACTTTACTCTCCACCGCTTCTAGGCTGCCGGTGCTATTGCTGAGGTAAAAACGATATTGGCGTTCTGAGAGACGTATCCAATATTGATCACTGCTATCCGCACCGAAAACCGAGACCAGGACTTGAGAGAAGTTCCAACGTATTCATCACTACCACTACGACTGGCCGCGCACCTAATAACCGCATGAAAGCCGACTTGCACAGACACATGTTACGTATCAACACAGTGGCAAGGCGACCCTACCACCGCCGTTTATACAGTAGACAAGATCGCAACCAAGCGTTCTAGAGTCGCGAGCCATTCTCCGTCTTCTACAGGCTTGCAACCGCCGCGCGGCATATCTTCAATGCATCGAGGGCCGGACATGTTGGGACAGTAGGATTTCGCTACCAGTCCTTGTGGCAGCAGCTTTCAGTGGTATACCGGTTTACCATGGATTGTCAGTGAGTATCGCTAATTGAGAAAATTTGATTAACATCGGGGGTCGTATCGCCGATACCGCGGTAGATGACAACCATGACTAGTGCACTAGTCCTTTATACCATGCCCCCACAGGCCTTCGATAATCTAAGATAGAAAATTTCACTAACTGGTTCGGGCTTCTCTTCTTAAGAAGGCAGACGGACCTATAGTTCATACTTAACCATGCTTGTTGCAGTCTACAGTTGTGGATAAGGCTGTCGCCTCAACTACAGCAAGTACGTGGACGAGAACCTTAACCATTAACGCCTTAGAGTGGATGCTTGTGAGTCGAAGCGGTGTGAAGAGCTTCGAGTGTCGAATGAGGATGATTTGGTAATGATGCTAGTGCTATCGGGCGTATCGAACTTGGGCGCGTCACACGTGGATCTCGTGGAGAAGTGGAGAACTTACGCATGCTCTGAAGTATGCTGCTGAAGGTCTCCGAAATCTGACCATGACTGACGACAAGGAGTGAGGCGAGCAACACCAGCGTTAGCGACGACTTCATGTCGATGACGAGCCGCAGCTGCGTACAAGGCACTAGGTGAAACGAGTACGAAAATGAGATACGCAGTGTTTTTTTTTTGCTCGCTTTTGATGCGTCCTGCACTGCCTGTGAACTGATCGGCTCGCACTGTTGTTGGCTGAAAAAGCTTCGGCTTTTCGTTTTTAGCAACAACCAGAGAGCCACGGTAAAGGGGAAATCCTACAACCGACAGAAAGGGTAAACGCAGGACGTTAGCACGTGTTTTGCAGCCGGCGAATGCAACATGTATAATATATATATATATATATATATATACCTACTGCGCCGCTTTTGCTATTTCACCGACGTTAATCCATCTCGGAGTGGTGCGTCATCGTCAGATCAATCAAGCCAGTCATGCTTTCCTTTTCTCTCTTTTTCTTTATATATATATATATATATATATATATATATGTTGCTTGCTCACATACGTCCTGGAACAGCAGCCTCTGTTCTCATGACACGCTTGCAGGATACAGATTCGCAATCAACTGCTGTGGCCAGCTGTTTGCACCAATTACTCGTTTTCGTTCGTTCATCCAACCATCATCATGGCTGTAGCCGTGTCATGCATGAGTGTTGGTTGACCCAAGCGAGAGAGAATGTTGAACAGCTTTGAACGCCTCGGTGGCGTGCTTTTCGACCAGGTTGGCCTTCGCTGGTAAACATGTATTCAACAACAACTGAAGCAACAACTAAAACATTAACTACAACGAACAACAACAACAACACCAACTCAAATAATAACTAAAAAACAACAACAATTCCAAACAACAATATCAGGACAAGCGGCGTCAGCAACAGCAACATTACAAACAGCTGTAACACAATAGCTCTGGTGGATAGGCAGACAGGCACATTTGATTACCTCACGGCTCATTGACCCAGTCTCGATCGTCGACAACGGTCTACGACGGTATCGTCCTGCAGTTGTATTTCGCTGCGTACATCAACGTCATGTCCCGACTGGCGGTTTGTTAAACAGCTGCCGCGCTTCCTCAAATGACCGCTCACAATTTTGTGCGAATCGGTGATGATGGCAACGGAAGTAACTAAACAACAAAACAGCAACAATAACAAAACAACAACGACGACGACAGGAACAACAACAAATCAACAATGACAAGAAAAACAACAACAACAACAGCAGTAACAACAACGAATTAACAATGACAACAACAAACTATAACAAGACAACGACAACCGCGTTGCCGTTGATGACTATGAAGGTGACGGTGGCGCGAGTGGAACACCAATGTGAATAACAGTAACTACAATGAAAGCAACGGCACCAACAACGACAACAAAAGTAACAACTAAAGCAGCTGCAATCATAGCAATGATAACAGAAACAACAACAGCAGCAACAGCAGCAGCAAATACTGCAAGAAGAACAACGATTTTGGCACGTGTCGTAGCCGGCGGTAATTTCCGTCCGGCGACAGATGACACATTGTCCGAAAGATGTGCTCGGCCAGGTATAGTCTTTCTCTACCTAAGCCCACTTTATGCGGCGGGTATGCACCCGCCACCTGCAACCCGCCCGACCTCACATAGCATGGCGGCTGATCGTCTCTGACCGGCCTGGATTGAGTAGGCTGTCTCTCTGGCAACCCTCTAATGTAGGAGTACTGTGTTGTACCTATATGTCGTCGTCATCATCATCGCGTGTTGATTTACGCATGTTTGCCGGTAGCGCCCAAACGCAGTTGCAGGTGCGATGAACGCCAGCTCAGCTAACAGCACGTCTATGCTACACGAACGCGCACATCTGATTGCGTGTGTGATATTGGCCGTAGTTTTCGGGAAGGGGAGCACCGGGCGTGGCGTTATCTCCTCGGTCTAAGGATCTGCACTGCTGATCCTGAACCAGGGCTGTGCATAGTCACCAATCGCTGCCCGGACCTTCAGTCCCTAGCGGCTGGTCTAAACATGGTGGCCTGACGCCGGTTCAACCGTCGGTTCACCGACAGACGTATGCACTTATATGCACACGGTCAAGCAGAATAAACTGCTTTAATATGGCGTCCAAAGATACTTCGTTTAAAATATATATATATATATATATATATATATATATATATATAAATCCAGTAACGAGAACGCGATGACGATAGATGCATTTAGACGACATCGTGCCACAGGCAACTTAGCCCATTACGAGCGTCTAAAATGTGGTTGTCGGACCGTTAAAAAAGACAATATTTATTTTAATTTTAATACAGGCATAATGTCATTTTTGATTAAGTGTAATACCGGTGAGGTGGTAATCTTTTTGGCTTTTACAGTTCCTAAACGGAACATTAAAATGTTTTGCACCTTTCCACATAAATCAGATTTAGTTACATTAATACACACTTCGCTGATGGTAATGAACTCATTCGCATACATTTCACTAGTTCCCAGGAAAGAAACCCCAGGAAACGTTAACTTGCGTTAAATCACAACGTCATAAGGGCTAGTGAATGTTCCCGTTAGGCGAGATTACTTGTCCGAGATACTTCATCCTCAAAAACTAATTTTCTCGCCGGCTGTGCGGCTTGCGGCACCGTGTTGTTGAAGCCAGAGTATACTGCAATATGAACACTTCATGCTAGCCTTTGATGGCTTTAAGAAGCTGTGAACCTCTGTACAAATGGGCCACATCAATAATCTCTGTAGACCACCCAGCGATGTCTTCACATTTATCAATACAAACTCCACTCTGCTTTCGCCAATAGTTTAAACATTTGTGCTCCTCTCGGCAAACTTCTCGACAATTTTGCCTTTTTCGGGGCGAGTCAAAGACCTACGAAGACTGCATATAAGACTGCGTAATGGTTGTAAAACTGCGTATCGCCGTGTACATCGGCTTCATTCGCCGGAACCCATGGTATCCATTTGGGCTAATTCTTTTTTTTTTGTTTAAAGCATCATTCTGCTTTCAATCCTGAACATATTGTCTACGACTAGCCCTTCAGCGCTATTCCCCTGTAAGGTCCTGGCTCTATTTCGAGTTCTGTCCCATTTGGCGCCGCTAACAGGGGAACCTACCTTTGGAAAATACTCAGTCGCCGTGTCTATCTCGCCCAGCATTTCCCCCAAAGTGTACTACACACTTATCTGGCTCTACCAAAAAAATACTTTTCGGACTGACCCCCAGCCAAGATTTAACGTCTACGGGACTGCTTTGCTGCTTTCCGCATTGCTTCATAGACAGACCCCATAAATACAAATGTGCAACGGTGGGGCTCAAACCCGCGTACCTCCCTATATGTCTCCTCCAGTCACGAGGCGCAGGCGAATGCATCACCGGGCTCAACATCTGCCTCTACCAAGCACTATTTTGTCTCTGCCCTTCTTATCTCCAACCTGCAAAGTAGTATTTACTCTTCGCACTCTTGGAGTGTTTGTTTTTCACCACGCTAAGCTCGCTTATCTTTTTAACTATATATGCCAGTGGTCGCCGTACGGCAAAGGCCCTAACGGCTTCTTTAATTCCCCTGCTATACGGCTAACCCACTCAAGACCATTTCTGCATCGCGTGTACGCCTTCTGCATGAAGCCTGATTTGTTTAAGTGTACCTGCTCGTAAATATCCCCTCAATCCCGTTCGCCTCTGCAAAGCAGTCTCCTCTCCTAGGAAGCAAGCGTCGCTTTTGTCAGCGTCAGTGGCAAGATATCTGTTACTGATGTTCCCAGGTGGCAGTCGTAGAACTAACCTTTGCGCTACTGGCGCAAAGGTCCCTTCTGTCATATCAAAAATAACTTTAGACTTCTCTCTAGATATGGACGGCCTCTGCTGTCGTCGTCGCCAGTTATTTGCAGATATATTCCGATATTGGGAAAACGCCTGATACTTACTGCTGCTGTAAGGTGGCGATAAAACAGCAGAAGGAAATTGATGCACACAACAGCAACTGCAACAAAAACAACAATACCAACAACGACGAGGAGCGAGCAAGACGAAATAGAAAGGCGAATGATAGGGCAAAACTAACTAAAACGTGTCAGGAAGACTGTAGGAGGTAGACAACAACTTTAGCTCCTAAGATAAGTTACTCAATACGAGGTTTTCCGCTTCGATGCGTTATGCCAGATTCCATTTAGGAACGCATACATGCATGTTTGTATTGAATATACCTTCTACCCACATGCAATTACGCGCTTTTTCTAGGTTATGTGGTCTCAGATAAACACATTGGTATTGCTTACTGATACCAATAGTGCGATTATGTTCTCGGATATATATATATATATATATATATATATATATATATATATATATATATATATATATATATATATATATTACGATGCTATATACTCTGGCCTCCACGTGTGAATTTATAGTTCAATCTATCTTGTTTGCACGGCGCCATCCGTCAACATGCCAAGTCATTTAGTGAACATTTTGAGTTTCGTTTTTATCATTGTCAATACTACACGTGGCCATGATATATTTATATTCGCCGTATTATTGTTTACCTTATATTACGCTGCGTTTTCAATTTTTCGAACGACCTTTGATAAAGTTCGCTGTCTAGAAATTCTTATTTACCTAGCTTTTCCAGGGTCCATGTCATTGCCGGCTCCGTGCCAAAAAGCCTGTCATATTTTCGTAGAGTAATGCGATCAGAATACAACTAGATTAAGTTGATTCATTTGGATGCATGCCGTGATGGACAAGAATATCTGAAGAAATGCAATTTTTTGTTGAGCCCATGCGATCTCTATCATTGATGTCCATACGATATACGATTTTGTTCGCACTTATTCATGATTTAAATAGGCGTAAGAAGAATAATATCTTGGATTGCAAACATAGCTTTTATATACTAATAATATGTCGCCATGCGGTTACTCGTGCGTGCGGTCAACGATTATATATATATTTGTTTATTTCACAATAAAATTGCATTTCAAGATGTTACATAATTACAATACAGTTCATTATATACAGTTTGAACACTTTAGCGACCGTCCCACCGGGCGAAAAAGTGCAAAGACCGCCGATGGGTCTGGCAGCTCGCTACGTGGTATTTAGCGCATATCTGCGAGCAGAACCGGCAACGACATTGATCGCTAACTTAGTGAAATCCTTTGGTCGAACATACCAAGTGATGATAGCCGTGCACAATGTACCTTGTGTACACGTGCCGGCTAGTGCATGCCATTCCATCCCAAAGCTCCCTGGCGAGGTACACATCTAACTGCGCAACCTCTGCCGAGGCCTCGGTCACTTTTCCCTGCCACTCCAACAAAAATTGCTGAAGTGGTCCTGTATTAGGTGACCTAAGCCTGACTCTGATTGTTTCCACTGCCGGCCCGCAAACCGCCAGCAGGTACACGAAGCAGCTTCTTGCCGCTCGCGGCAAGCAAAGAACCCGCTTCATATATCTTGTGAAACATCTCTCTAGCTGCGCAAAATTTGCCGCTGAGAGATGGTCCCACACCCTGCCAAGGCTGTAGCTCAACATTGGCACAATCTTAAGCTTAAAAAGACGAACGGCCGCACTCAGAGACAGTCGTCGAGGGTCTCTCACCTCTGTGTGAATAGAGGCAATAGCCGCCCGACATCTGTCGCCGATGTGCTGGGTAAAGGTCGTTCCCGTATAGTGTAGTCTCAGACCCAAATACGGGAAGGAGTTGACAAACTCCAGCGGTTGGCCACAACAGGGTATTATGTCTGCGGCAGCCAATCGACCCCCACGGCGAAACTTCATGGCTTTCGTCTTCCGCGAATTTATTTGAAGACCCTTACGGTGAAGGTAACTTTCTACGTCGCCGACAATTTGACAAATGGCACCGCGGTCCCGGTGGGCCACTACGATGTCATCCGCATACATGACGACGACGGCGTTTCTAAATTCCTCCCGTACATGGCGGGCTAGGTCTGCGATGAGCAAAGAGAATGCCAGGCAACTGAGAGGGTCCCCTTGAGGGGTCCCTACGTTTTGACTTAGCTGCAAGGTGTCCTCGCCCCTTACGTTTACTTCAAGGCGGTCTTCAGCAAAGAAGCTGGAGAGCACTCGTAGAAAAGAACCACCTACCCCAGCATGTCGAAATGAATCGACTAGTAGGTGACGGGGAGCTTTGTCGAAGGCCTTGACACAATCAATAAAGACGGCGTACAAGTGACCCCCAGGCACAGCCAACACCCGTTCAACTTCCGACTGGAGTACGTGGATTGCGTCCTGTGTACCTCGACCCCTCCTGAATCCGAATTGCTCCGGAGGTAAGGCCTTTGCCACAGTTGGAAGCACCCTCGCGATAATCAACTTAGCGAAGATTTTTTTGAGAGTGCGTTCCGACGCGATACCCCGGTAGAGATTTGGACCGTTTTTGCCCTTGAATAGCAGAGTAAGCCTGGCCTCGTGCCAAACCTGGGGTATGTGTCCCCCGCTGAGTATCTGATTAAACAGCTTACAAAGCTCCCCTGCTAAAACATCGGACGACTCAGCCCAATGTTCGTAATAGATCCCATCAGGACCACTACTCTTTTTCTTGGGTAGCCCGCGCAAGATCTGCACAACTTCTTCCACCGTAAACGGCGAATTCATGTGGTGCTGCTCCAGAGTGAGCGGTTGCTCAATAACTGGGTTAGGCGCGGGGGCGTTTGCATCGAGCAGAAGGGCAGTAAAGTGCTGCCGCAACTGCTCCTTTGTCATGCTGTGCATGCTTTTGTTCAGCCGGCGAACAATGTAGACATGGGGTTCGCGCTCTGCTCTCTCAAGCAAACGAAACTCCTCCTCCTCATCATACCGGCGCTTATTCTCCACAAGCAGTTTCTTGTAGGTTGCTCTATGTTGGCCATAGAGCGCCCTACGATCAGCAACTATCTGGGGGTCGGGGTGTAGAGCCCGTGCTCGGCGCAGGAGCCCCAAGACTTCCCGACGTTTTAAGTAGCAGGCCTGTGTACCCAAGGGCCGCGCCCGTCTTTGTCTGTACTTCTTCTTGACTACAGCCGCCTTTACAGTGGCCTCCAAAGCGTGGTTGCTTTGCTCGATGTCAGAAGTTGATCTCAGCAGCTCTAACTCGCGCGTCAATACACGCAAATCTAGCTGCCTAGACCAGTACATTGCCGGCTGCCGACTAGAGGCGCGTCCCTGGCCAGGCACACACAGAGACGCCAGCACCGGCAGGTGCTTCCGTGCTGGAATATTAAGTACCTCGCATCCTTGAAATTCCGTTGGATGTTGAAGGTTGTGACACAGGAGGTCGATAGTGTTTCTTCCACTCTGGCAAACGTACGTGAATTTATCACGCTCATTTGCGCAATGCAGGCCTCTATTTTCTAGAAGCTTAATAAGCACATCGCCCTTCCTGTCGGTGGCGCCACTATCAATCAACAGTTGAAGTCGCCGCCGACCAGAGTGGGTAGCTGGAGGTTTAGTCCCGCTAGTCCAGCACTGATCGCATCGGCAACGTCAACATCATCGTAATGAGGTGGCAGGTAGAACAATGCGAGGTTGAAACTACCTGAGGTGAGTGTCATACAACACTCACCTCGACGCACACATTGCATTATACGAGCATTTCTCGTATGCTTCTCAAGACTCAGGTGATTTTAAATGATATTTAAAAACTGCTTTAAATGCTTGGTTTAAGCATTTATACAGTAGTGCTCACATATATCCAGTGTACATTTCTGAATGTGCGTGCGTCTCTTGTGTCAACACAAACACGACAAAAAACTAAAGAAAAAAAAAGATATATATAAAAAAAACACATCCTTATTATAACTAAAAGGCGGTGTAAAAAGACTATCTTAACAACTATGTTGGCATAATCTCTTATGGACCATTACAATGTATTAATGTTGAAGATGTCAAAAAAGTGATGAATAACGTTGGCCCGCTAAATCTGCGTTAAGGCATAATTGTTTTGACTCACTAAAAGGTCAGCGAGTGTGCCTATATGTCCATCAGTCACATTTATTCAGCCTGAACTCGAGTTTAAAAAAAATCGGTTAAGACGTTAAGAACGGCATCTCTTAGTGGTCTGATTGTAAACGCTCAGACCAGTCATTTTTTTCGTGCCGGCGGTAAACTCGATCAAAGGCACTTTTCTGGTCAAATCATACATAATAAATAAATGGCCTTTGTGAGTTAAAAAACGTAGCCCAATCTCAAGCAATTTCAAGCAACTGCGTGCAGGTGGACCGGTTGGACACGATCATGTTCCGAATAATCAAGGTACATATTACAACCATTGAAGAATAAAAACAACTAACACATCAATCCTCTCCGAAACGGCCCAGGTCGCCGAGCCTCGAGAGACAGTCTAGTAGTCTGCGACGTTCGACGTGTTGGCTTTGCTCTTTATTCGCGTGACTGTGTCTTACCCAAAAAGCCTGGTACGCAAACGTCCATCGCATATAGGATATTTCGCACAGCATTTGCAAAGGCGCATTAGAAGCAACCACGCCTTCTCCGAGAGCATCAAACACTTGGGGCAGAAATTTGGCATCTACAATCGACGGAGATACTTCTCTAGCACCGATGCGAGGATGAAACAGCTCGTCGGAGAGTAGGAAGTACGTTGACCGCAGGTACGCCCATGCCACATACACGGCTTTCATCGCACTCCACACTGAGACGGGCTATCACCTAACTATCACTAACACACAGGATTGTTCCAGATGTGGGGCAATTGGTGTAAGGTGTGATTTCGCCCCGCCTTTTTTGAGAAGGTTTAAGGCTTAACATACATTTACATACGACTGAACGGAGGCATAACAGGAGTTGGTAAGCCCCTAACATGCCAACGCTCAGACAGTGTGGGACAGCTCAGCCACCTAACGGCAAGTTTTGGCGCCTGACAAGAGTCGAGCGGAAACACTAAGGCAATACCCACTAAAACCTTACATACCGAGCAAGATGGCTTAGTGGCAAAGCCTTTGCCTTGCATTCGGGAGGACTGGGTTCGAGACCCAGGCCGGCCACTCTTAAATTGGTTTGCATGGTTTCCAATTTAGTCAAGGTAAATGCCGGAGTGGATTAAAGTTAGCCATGACATAAAAAAACCGTACACGGGCAATTGCCTTAAGGAAAAAAAGTATATATATATATATATATATATATAGACGGCAGTGCCTACAAATATGTATCCTCCTTTAGATGACCCCCTGACCTGCGGGATCCTTAACGCAGAAGAGTAACTACACACAGGCGGCGGGGAAGTCTCGGAAGTTTTAAATCGTTAGGTTCTACTTGTCGAGTCGCGCCTTGAAAACAACTCTCGGACGCTTTCCACCATTTTCTTTCTTTCTTTGCTTTCATGATACGTTGAATGGGCTTTGCAGCCGCGTGCCAGTTTTCGATCGACGTGAGCATGTACGTGACTAGCTCCCCTAGGTGATCTTGCCTACTGTGCCTGTGCGGGGGTTACAGACTTGGTATAGCACGGGCAATTCAATGGTTCACGGACTTATACTCATAGCTAAACGTCACCCCCATGTCCAGAGCGAGGCTAATACTCTCAACATCCTCATTTAATATTGGTTTAATTAAAGATATATCACGGCATTATTTCAGATAGTAAATATATAAGAAAAAATAATAAATCACTCGCGGCTATCCAAGATGGCAAAATCAAATGGTTAGACGCGGGGTAGGTTTTACAAGTCAGTAACTAGCATATTCTCATTCTGTGATCTTGGGGGAAATTCGGTATTATTGTGTGCAATGAAATTTACATTGGCACCGTCGCTGAAGGTATACAAGCACTAAATTCCATTAAGTTGAAATGTAAATATGCTAAAATCCAATTTTATGCATATCTATAAATTCACATTCAGTTTTTTTCATCATATACGTGGCAGTCAGCAATTTAACGTTTGAGTTTTCTATTCTATTCTATTCTATATACATACATATATACAGGGTCAATCATATTGTTATGTATTTGTTTCGAGGTTTGATAGAACTCGGCAAGAAAATATTTTTTTTCTATGGAGGGAGAACGCGGAAACGTTTTGTTTAGGAGTGAGGATGAAATTTATAAAAATCGTTATTCTGCCTTTTTTCTCCTACAAAGTTGTGCGAAATCTACGTTTGCGGGAGAACCAGTTAACGCATGAAGGAACCGATTACACCGGCATGTTCGGAGGAAAATTCTGCACTGCAGAAGACACTTCACTAGCTTGCGTAGCAAAAAGCGAATATACAGGTTAAGGAAAGTCATAAAAAGTCGATATGTTGTTATGTCTGACGTTAACGCTTTTTCGTGAAAAATCGTTAAAATTTTCCATTACGACCAAGAATATCGAAAGCGAATGCATGCATATTTGCATAGGGCGTATGAGAAAGTTAGGTACATATTTTAAGGTTTGGTAGAACTCAGCAAGAGAATAATTTTTCCTAGTGGAAAGAGGGAGCGGAAACGTCCAGGCAAATTTTTACGGTTCTGAACGTGAAAACTTGCACGTAAAACATAACAACTATGACTGTCGAAAACGCTTAGTTGCTTAGAACACGCCGGTGTAATCGGTTCCTTCATGCGTTGACTGGTTCTCCCACAAACGTAGATTTCGCACAACTATGTAGGAAAAAAAAGGCAGAAAAACTACTTTTATAAACTTCACTCTCTCTCCTAAACAAGACGTTTCCGCGTCCTCCCTCCATAGGGAAAAATTATATTCTTGCCGAATTCAACCAAACCTCGAAATATGTACATAACAATATGAATGACTCTGTATATATACAGGGTGTTGCAGAAATTGTTTTATAATAGAAATAGGGAATTGTAGAGCACGTTAAAGCAAATATTTTTGCCAATGGAACATGGTCTCTGAGAAGTCTTGTTTCGGAGTGAGAGCGAAATTACTACAATTTGTGACACTAGTGTTTTTGCCCGACATAGGAGCATAAAATGTGCTGTTGCGGGTCAACCAGTCTTTCTATACAGAAATTAAACACACTGGCGTGTTCGTGAGAAAATTCTGCTTCTTCCGAAAAATATACGAGGCCGGTCAGAAGATGCGACATGGTCGTTTAGAAAAGAATTCGTCAAAAATTATGTTTTTTATTAGCTTTTACGCCAAATACTTCAGAATCATGACCCTGCGACCACCCACGTGTTCAAAGCTAACATATTCAGCAAATGCGCATTTCATGACGATCATTTTGGTACCAAACTTATGGCAATGCGAGCTGTGGTTGCGGAGCAATTAAGATTTTTCGGCGAACATGTCGAGATTGGATGCATGCATAAATTACCTACTCAGATACACCACACGTCAGCGCTCTAGAAAAAAACACCACTATTTATTATCTTACAGTAACTGCTCGAACGTGTTTCCGTTAGCCTCTATACACTTTTGGTAGCGCCTGCAGAGATTTTGTTGGACTTTTTAAAATATGTCAGGCGTTGCTCGAACGCATCAGCAGCGAGGTTTATCCTGGCGACCAGCTCCTCACATGATTCGACGGGAGTCCTGTAGACTAGATTCTTTAAATGGCCCCAAAGAAAAAAATCGAGACTTGTTAAATCAGGCGATCGCGGTGGCCAAGCGATCGGCCCGCCCCGGCCAATCCACCGATCCTCGAAGGTCTCGTTGAGGTAATCGCGTACCGCAGTGGTGAAGTGCGGTGGCGCTCCGTCGTGCTGGAACCACATCCTCTCGCAAACACCTTCTGGAACGCCTTCCAACAGTCCTGGTAAGATTTCACGCAGGAATGTACGGTATGCTTCTCCATCCAACCTGTTAGGAAGTATGTGTGGCCCTATGAGGTAGTTGTTCACCACGCCAGCCCACACATTCACAGAGAATTGACTCTGGCGTCCACGCTGGCGAGTCACACGCGGGTTCACGCTTGCCCAATCATGGATGTTGTGCCTATTAAACACACCGCCTTGTGTAAAGCAAGCTTCATCGGTGAAAAGCACAAGGGCAGGGAAATCCGCATTGGCTTCTACTTTCTGCAGAAGCCAGCTACAGAAGTCAAACCGTTGTTTGCAGTCTGGATTTTGCAAAGCTTGAACCTGCTGCCGTCGGTACGGGTGTAGTCCTTCGGTTCTTAGTACCCTGTGGACGGTACTGTAACTTGCACCAACGTTTCGGGCCACTTCCCTCGTGCTTGCTGAAGAACGATCGGCTACTGCTTGAAGGATGCGTTCTTCCGTGGCTGGTGTTCTTGCTGTCCTAGGTCTTCCAGCGTCGTAGTGACGGCCATGGTACGATCCAGTTTCACGTACGTGACGATGTATGTTCGCAAACGTGGGAGTACTTTGTAAGTGTCTATCCGGATAACGCATCTGGTATACCCGTTGCGTCTAGCATGCGTTATACCGTGCCTCAACATAAATGTGAGAGATGTCAGCTTTCTCTTCATCTGCGTACCGGACCATCACGATACAGTAACAATAACGATTTTAACAGAGAGAACAATACATACAGAGGGATACGTCTCGCACGTAGCGCAATCGCAAAGAAGATGGCACTGGACCGGTCTTCTCTCGGTCTATTTATTCACTCCAGAAACTCGAATGTTTCACCGGTGTTCTTTGCTGATTGGTCGATTCGGGCACGCATCATGGTAGCGCAGGTTGTTTCCAATGTTTATGACTCCTGTGGGGCGCTTATGGATGCCTGATGATGACATAGATGTTGTGGTTAGAGCGCGATATAGAAGCGGTGGCGAAGATGCATTGATGTAGGTAACAAGAGACTGAGCGGGCCTATTTCGGTATTGTTGATGATGGCGTCAATGTTTTAGCTGTAGCGCGACAAGTCGGCAGTAGTAAACGTGCTTAGATGTCGTTAGCATGTGGCTAAGAAGCCTAAATCGGGGTTGTTTATGATAATGTCAATGCGTTCTGGCGGCTGTTGTGTCATCTTACTGGCGCCGTCTTGTATCAACATATAGTAGGTGGTTGTTCTGTTATTGTGGATAGCTTCGTCACACGATCACATTGATATGGCCTTCGAACGAGTGGAGCACTAGAATGAAAGAAGTAAGTTCGACCGGTTTAGCCGAAATGTTCGCGGAGACACGTTCGAGTCGGAACTATAAGAAAATAAATAGTGGTGTGGGTTTTTACTAGAGCTCTGACGAGTGGTTTATCTGTGCAGGTAATTTATGCATGCATCCAATCTCGACATGTTCGCCGAAAAATCTTAATTGCTCCGCAACCACAGCTCGCATTGCCATAAGTTTGGTACCAAAATTATCGTCATGAAATGCATTTGCTGCGCAAATATATTAGCTTTGAACACGTGGGTGGTCGTAGGGTTATGATTCGGAAGTATTTGGCGTGAAAGCTAATAAAAACATTTGATGCTCCTATGTCGGGCAAAAACACTAGTGTCACAAATTGTAGTAATTTCGCTCTCACTCCGAAACAAGACTTCTTAGAGACCATTTTCCATTGGAAAAATATTTGCTTTAACGAGCTCTACAATTTGTATATTTTATTATAAAAAAATTCTACAACATCCTGTATATATATATATATATATATATATATATATATATATATATATATATATATATATATATATATATACGTATATATATATCTACGCTGCAGCGCAATCGCGTTTGGTCAGCAACACGGCGCTCTGTTGCCGGCCAACTTCTGCTGGGCATGTAGACCACTTGAGCTGTAGCGCAACGATGGACGCATCGGAAGGTGGTGAATTAGCTTAGGGTATCGCCGGGTTACCAGTTGCACTAGACGTCCTCCCTATAAGCGATACGGCACCAAACGCAAAAAAGCTAGCAAAGGCGAGATGTTCACACAGAACTTGGTCGACCTTTCACAGTGCCCTCAATCTCTAGGCTCTGTCTCTCTATCTAGTCTCTGCGAAAAAGACCACATGGTTGCCGGACGAAAAAGGGGAAGATGTTTATAATCTCACTTGGGCGAGTATATCCGAGAAATTGGCCTTCCTGTGCGGTTTCATACCCGCTGGCACCCTTTCTTAGCAGCTGCTGGACCCCACTTCAATAGTAGGAACTTGCATTTCTCCTCGAGCAAGCCCCCCTCCGCCATCTACAAAACCGGACTCCAAGCGATCTCCGCCGGTGCCTAGTCATAGACCCTCTCCAGTACTCTAGTAGTAGCTAGCTTTCCTTGCATTCTTGATCCTCCTATTCTGACATGTTAGCCCCTTCAGTGGTCAGTTCGGGAACGGAACACTCTGGTCATGGTCTATCTTGCGGGGGCTAATACGTGCATGGAGCCAGTATTACCTACCCCCAAAACTTCTGCCCGCTAGCCTTTGAGATACTGGGGGGGGGAGAGCTGGCCCGAAACCCTACTACAAACTTATTCAATAAATCGGCAAGACGATCAACCGTCCGGCACCAGTTCTGTAAAGACACCGGAGCCTGGTGTCGAGTACCTGCACCAGAAACTGCCGTTAGACATTCAGCGGGGCAACGTCATCTCTGTGCGAAGAACTCTAGTAGAAACTCTGCCAGACGGGACACATCCGAACTTGGAGGATGTATGGCATTTTCATTTATTTGGTCCGGTGTATACGTTTATACGGAGACAATTTTTACCTCATATATATTCAAGCAAATACAGATAAAGAGCTATATATATATGTATATATATTTTAATCTTAAACGTAACGAGAGTTTTATTTAGAAGAATATATATAATGCTTCACGGCGTTGCTGCTCGTCGACCTAGTTGCTCCTTCTGCGCGCCGTAGCCGCTCTATCGCTCATGCCCGTGAGCAAGTCCTGCTCGCCCCCTGACGCGAAGGTCCGGGTCCATCCAGTCTCTCATAGTTCCGAGCACTGAGGTCGCGTTACCTCTTTGGATCTCCAGGGACAGTCGCTGGCAGAAGAAGGCGTGCGCCCTCTTGTCTATCGTCGCCTGCCGTTACGCGTCGCCAACCCGAGAGATCAATGCTACCGTGAGGGGCCCAGGGCCACCCATCGTCTCGAATGCGAATGGCGAAAAGTGGTGCGCCCGGGCGGGACGCGCCGGGACCGACAAAGGAAGAGGTCAGAGAGTCGGTCACCGTCGCATCCCACACCAGGGAACGACCCTTATAGAAGGGTATTAAAGTCATACCGTCGGGGCGCTTACCGTCGTCTCTTACCGTCGTTATATATATATATATATATATATATATATATATATATATATATATATACATATGTCTTATTATTATTATTATTAGTAGTCAAATTCATTTTTTATATATTAGGGATTCCTACGACTATGATTCACCTAAAGATAGATTTTTGATCACGCTCGGAGTCACTCAGCGAAACACATGTTCATAGTGACGTCCTTGCTTCTGGTTTTCTTTTCTGCTTTTCTGGGCCATGTTCAGGGACCAAAATACCATCTAACACACTTTGCTATCTGGGAGTGCTGAGGCTAGTGTTCTACTTTCAATAGCCAATACGCGTCTAACGCATACATCATTCATGTCATCGTTGTCTTCCTTGTTGTGTATCATCTGCCCACGCACAGTCACGGTTCGCCCCAGCAGAGTTAGAGCGACTGCGGTGGTGGCTCTTATCTCGCGCCGAGTGGTATTGGCCACATGGGCGAAGTGATCTTGCTGCTTGGGTCAATTTGCCAATATTCATATGCTCAAACAAGATAAGACCTTCGTCTAGATTCATGTTTAGGCCTACTATATATATATATATATATTTATATGTATGTATATATATATATATATATATATATATATATATATATATATATATTATATATATATATATATATATATATATATATATATATATATATATATATATATATATATATTTATATATATATACGTGTCCTATAGGCTAGTGCGTTAGTCATGGTTTTCATCTATCCGGGTATTGCCCGCTTCGACCCTGTTGTTGATCGAATTTTACCCGAGTGACGCTTATTTAGAATAGATGACAAACCATACCGCTGAGAGTCAGCTGCCACGCTACAATAAGGCTTGTTGGAGCAACCCTAGATATGTCAGCATGTCCGCTTGTGCTGCCGCTCGAGCTAAGATATAATAGTGTGACATTTGTACTTAGGTACATATGTCGAACAAATCATAAATCCATCCATCCATCAATGGGTGAATGTGTTCAAATGTCACAATAAGCTAATTGTAAAACCAACACTGTAAGAACGACGCGAAACATGCGTATTGCAAAATGCGAAATGTTATTTGGTTTAGTTTGTGTTTGCAGATCTCGATTCGGCAGGCCCTTTTGGATGGGCAGGATATTTACAATTGCCGCAACGGTATTGCCACGCTGTACTTTTTTCTTCTTTTTTGGGGCTGACTGTCGGCCAACGACAACAACAACAACAACAACAACAACAACAACAACAACAACAACAACAACAACAACAACAACAACAACAGCAGCAGCAGCAGCAACAACAACAACATCGACAACAACAGAAACAATAGCAGCAGCAGCGGCAACAACAGCAACAACAACAACAGCGACAATCACAACAACAACAGCAGCAACAACAACAACAACAACATCGACAACAACAGAAACAATAGCAGCAGCAGCGGCAGCAGCGGCAACAACAACAACAACAACAACAACAACAACAACAACAACAACAACAGCAGCAACAACAACAACAGACAGCGAAGACAATAATGATAATGCGGCCAACGTGTGCGTAGGTGGTCCACCATCATATTAGCGTGCCACGGACTGCGGCTGCGCCTGCATACGAGGCAAGCTACAACACGTAGCACTTACCTAGCGCGGGCTGCAACTGCGAGCGCGATTCGCAACGAGCTCGACTGCATTAGTGACTGACTCATCACTAACTCACCTACGACCGGTGCGAACTCAAACAACAACTACCGGCAACTTCTATTACTTTTACAACGCAAATGTGGCGCTACGTGCACCGGCGTATGCCGGCGCTGCTGAGTCGCGTAGTGCACGTAGCACTCCGTACGGGCGCTATGCTGGCACGGTGTCAAAACGAGTCGCGAGTCAAATCCATCATTTACCTAGCAGAGAGACGGCCAGGTAGGTAGGTAGGTAGGTATCCTGCACAGGTTGACTGGCTAGCTGGCTGTAACGTAGGCCAACAGATCGAGACGAGAGAAATAAGCTTTGCAACGGTGCTGCTGTTGTTGTCGTGTCCGGTGTTGTTGTTGTCGTGTCCGTTGTTGTTGTTGTTGTTGTCGTGTCCGTTGTTGTTGTTGTTGCTGTCGTTTTCGTTATTGTTGCTGTTGCTGTTGTTGTTACGGTGGTCGGCCAACGACGGCCTTTGACGTGATCATCGTTACTAAGCAGAAAGCTTCACGGCTTTATATAAGCATGCACCATAATAGATCAAGTTATGCTTCTCCGACACGTGCATACACGTGCACAGCGTACGTGGCCGGGCTGCAGCAGCTCTTTAACACATTCTGTCACGCCTCATCTTTCGATCTATCAATCTATATATATATATATATATATATATATATATATATATATATTATATATATATCTACATCTATATATAATATATCTATATATATATATATATATATATATATATATATATATATATATATATATATATATATATATATATGCTATTTCTCTATATGCATCTATTTCTCGTCCTCTATGAATGGCCTGCAGGCGTATACAAACACAAATCCAGTGTTCCGGGAAAAGCTGCTAGAAGCTGTATGTTCTGCACGTAGCGGAACAGCTCGTGCATTGTTCGCAATTGCCCGCCTCGCACGAAGGAATGGTTAATTAGCACGCTACCAGCAAGAACGCAACTAGTTGACTGGCAACCGTTTCGCTAGATGGATAGACGGTGAACCTCTATCTCTCTCTCTCTCTCTCATTTGCTCTTTGTGCCTTGTTTTCTTATGTTATTTTGACGAAATTCAGATCACAGCACGGCACAAATGGTTTGCGATTTACCAGAAATTATGTATACATTCTTCAGCGTAAATCTAAGTGCTACACAAAAGTCTTTTTGCTCTGCAACACCAAATACGTCTACGAAGAGATTCTGCTCTCAAATTCCACATGAACGACTCTTCTGATATTCTCCCAAAATGAATAGTACTTTATCACAAGCCTAAATTTGATTTTTGAGGCGATATTTCAATAGATTGCAGCAGACTTGCATTCATTGCATTGCATCAAAGACGTCAAATTTAGTGCTGTTCATGCCCACTAAACTCCTTCCCTTATAAGATCAGGTTTTCGAGCATAACGTTTTCTAGACATAATTGCATAACAGATGTGCTAGTTGGCATGTATTATGACAATGAATATTTAGCACACGCTGAGGAAAGCATATTTTCACACAAACGAACGTCTCAAGTCGCGAGGTAGAGCGAGAAATGACACGAGGTGGTTTAAATAGTAACATACAATCGGCAGCAAATTTTTGTTTTAAACACGCGTTTGGCTACTGCTAGCTCCGCAACTCGAACTCGAAGTTCACCGAGCAGAATCATTATCATCACAGCTTTTATATTTTTCTTCCTCCTGTTTTATATTGCATAACGTTAGGTCATCAGTCTAAACGTCTTAGGTCGTTAGGTGCTAGGTATGCTAATACAATACAATATATTATTATTGGGATACTCTTAATCTTTGGAGTCCCTCTTATGAGATTACAATGCCTAACTTATACTTGCTATTTTCACCTAGTTACAATCTGTTAGTTTGTAGTGTTTATATTACCTTTAATCAGATACCAAAGTTGCGAGATAATGTTATCTGAGGTTGCATTTGAATTTGAGCAGAGCGTTTGTCTGCCTGACGGAAACCGGTACTTTATTCCAGTAGAAGACTCCGATGTAACTCCGATAGGTAACTTTAACGGTTGATCTTAGCGTGTGACAAAATTCGTAAGTTAGATGTATTATGCCTCAGACTCAGATGGCTGTTGATGACCTTGCCAAACTTGGTAGGTTTGGATGCAGTCCAAATACGCTTAATTTCAACTAAAATGGAGTATTCTGTGTGCTTTAGAAACGGAAGAATGCTTATATTTTTGTAGTGCGGTTGCATTGAGAGGTCCAGACTTTATAACAGAAGTTTATGGTTTGACCAAACGTTGGTTTGGTCAAACCATACATTTATATAACATAAATCAGGTGTCTATAGACATAAGCAAAATGCATGGCCACCAGGCAGTCCTGAGGAAGAAGCCGTTGTAAAGTCCATAAACGCGGTTTACCTGGCGTACGCTGACACAGTGTACAACAAACGTCACCGCGTTGCTGGTCAAAGTGGACGGGGGAAGATGTGTGTTGTTCGAAAAAACGGAACACAAAAACACTGTGTTCTGTTTTTGATCCAATCTTTTTGTACAATGCGTTTGTGAGTGTGCTATTTCGCTAATATTATAACGATGTTGGTTGTTACGCTGAGTCACTGGGGATGGTAGCTCAGTCGGGCGGTTACTACGACGCGAGAATCGGACAGCGAGAAACAACACAAAGTGTAGGTTCGTATCGGTCAGGCAGCCGGACGGAGAATGTGTCTTTTGCATCCCTCGTCCGGGCTATTTATTTGGTTCAACCAGTCGTATAATGATAATGTTCTAACAACGCCTTAGTTCTAGCTCGCCATTGATTGGTCGAATCCAACGCTCTTCCTCGGCTGTGCACGTTGTCTTCGGTGGGACCGCCCTTGCCAGTCGGGTAGTGGTGTTGATGATAATAACGTCGGTACTATGGATGTAGCGCGGTCCGTGGTTGATGTTGCCCGCGCCATCTGGACGTTTGCATGTAGCCGGGCGGTTGTACGTCCGGTTGTTTATAAGGATCTCTATGCGGTGGCTCTTGGTGATTCTTGGTACGTCGGGATGCACGTTCGGCCATGTGTTCGGGTGGTGGTGGTGGTGTCGTCTTACTCTGTTGCTGTTGTTGTTGGTTCCCACCGGCTTGGATGGCTGGCTTATCGTTGTGCCTCTCGTCGGCCTGAATGTTTGATTGACTTGGTGCCGCCAGTGATTGGGTCTCCATGACTGGCAGTTCTGTGTTGTTGCGGCTGACTCTGTTCGTGACTGGTAGTTCTGTTGTTATGTTGTGGCGAACTCTGTTACAATATGATATTTTCCAATTCTTTAAAGTCTCCCATTGGAAAAAACACTTAGTAAATCAATTTGTAAAATTAAAGAGAAGAAAAAAAGTAAGACTGATTTATATAGTAAGTGAATGTTAGTTGAGCGGCACTACTTTGTGTAAGTTGCATTAAAACATATATATATATATATATATATATATATATATATTATACGATATATTTTCTTTTTTATAGTCAAGAGCTATTTCTTTGTCGCTATTTCGATTTGTTTGCCTCGGGGCCGGGTTTCCGGACTGGAGCACTAGCAGCACGAAAACGGACTCGTTCGCAAGCTGGGCATTTTTATTAATCCTTAGTCGTTCAGCCTTGCGTGCCGCGGAGCCAGCGGTGGATGCATTGGCCTCCAGGTTCAAGGGGACGAGAGTGGTCGTCGCATCTCAGCTACAGGAGAGCCCGTGGGTCCCCCCAGATGTCCACCTGTGCTCCTCAGTTAGCCTCAACCTCAAACCGATGCAAAAACGACAGACACCGTGCTCAAGTAAAGTGCCCAGGGTTAAGGAAGGAATAGCTTGGAGCCACCTGCTTGCTCCTTGCAGGACTGCACGCAGTCGAGCTTTGTTTTCCGTGGTTAGTGCCTCAGAAAGTAAACGCTGGTACTCCTTACTCCTTGTAGACGAAGAGGTCGAAGCGGAACCTCTGTAGATGTTGCTTGCCTCAGGGAGCAGGCTTACGAGGTTCTTGAATCTCGTATCAGCCAGCTGTTTGGCGTCCTGGAAAGCCTGCAGCGCTACGAGCGGGCTAATGAGCTGGCCAGTGCCATCTGTGGCGTACGCAACGTGGCAGCCAGCTGCCAGGTCTGCTGTAGAGCGAATCCCAGATTTACGAGCCTAAGGGAGAGGGTAGCTTGAGCCCAATTGCTGTCAGCCAGAATTAGTTGGAGGATTTCCGTGAGGTTGGTCCTTAGCCTTTTGTCCAAGCCCGCAGCAGCTCCTGGTTTGCTCCAACGTCCATGCTACAAAGGATGTGGACGATCTTTGCTGAATCCAGAAATTGTTGTACTAGGTGATAGGCGCTGCGGGGACTGACTCGGTTTAGCCTAGTCAGGCGGGAGCGAAGACTCTCAGTCCTACCTGCGAGTTCCGGACGAATGGGGGCCGACCCCGCAGGGGACCCTAGGAGCTTTATTTCTACTGTCTTGACGCGGTTGCACCTGGACAGAGGTGTTTCGAAGGCATATTGGTTAGGCTGGCCTTTCTAAATGAGTTTGCACTTCCGGGAGTTGAGCTTAAGCCTACCCTGTAGGGCAACGGCAATAATTACCTTTATGTCTGTCTGTACCACTGATGTTTCTCCCTGATGCCATTGTCTAGGTACCAGAGGTTCAGGGAAAACTGGATAGACTCGACCAGTCCTTTAATGGCTAAGCAAACTAGCGACGGACCCAGGAGGTCGTCCTGCTCCACGCCGCTACATAGCCTCAGATACCGCATCACCTCTGATGGCGTCAACCACTCTTACTAGCTCGCGCAGTACACGGCTGGTGATGTTTGCATTAGTCGTGGCAAGGAGGCCTCTGAGACGATGCGGCCGCAGGTCTCGTCACAAACAAATCAGCTGTAAGTTTCGCCTTTTATGAGACAGAAGGGGAGCAGTGCAATGTAGTCGATGACGGTACTAGCTCTCGTCAAGTCACCATTGCATGCGCTGGTCGACAACTTTGCCAAGCAGTTGTGTCACTTGTCCGTGCATTTACACTTACAGTTCCGGCTTGTTTGTTGTCAACCATACATTTTATATGCAGCGAGCACAGAAGTTTCCTCGTGTTCAAGCACACAAGTGAAAATGAGAGAGGGAACATATCCACCCAGAGCGAGACCACTCAGAGGCACAATCAGAAGCGAATGTGGCTAGGCCGACAATCAAGAATGAGGTAACCGTATTCGTAAATACTACAACTCGACAGTAATACAATCAACAACACGAACGAAGATAGCGGCAAACACGGAGATTAGGATCACATTATCGTGCGTGGGTCAAGCTTTTCTTTTTTTTCTTGGAAGGTGCCCCCGCCCTCCTAAATATGCTGAAAAGGCAAATCCGGTAGACAACAGACATGCGAAGCAAACAAAATATTGACACGATACGCATCGAACAGTAATTTTATAGTATTTTAGTAATCAAATTTAATACGCCGAGATCAAACGTGCAACGGGGCAGCTCTTCCAGACAGTTTTGGCCAATGTAATGGAGCATGGCAGATCAGTAAGAGCATCCATTATCAAGCAATGGTAGCAAAGTGGGAAATTTAAGTGACGTTAAAGAATCCAGTTATATCGGAGCCTGTGTGCGGGACGCATTCCCGGGGCATACAGGAACCGTGATCAGACGACCTTTGCAGGCATTTACGGCTCACAGGGCGGCGCGTTTACTTGCGCCGTTTTGGCAGACATGTCCGAATGATCCGAAACACCTGCCTAGAATGCTCGGTCAAAAATTTTATCTGCGAGCAAAAACAATAAATACCGAGAAATGTAACAAACATGGCACAGGTGGAGGACAAGGCCCTCTATAGCCACACCACGTCTTGGCTTACTATGACGACACTTCCCTTTTCCTCCCCTGCTTAATTAAATGAAGAATCACTATTTAGTTTTACTGTCCTTCGCCTTCTCCACCATGTCATTTTCGTTGTTATCTATGAACTTCTAGTTCTACATTCGTCAAGTCAATCGCGAATTTGGACCAGATCAAAGTGTGTTTGTTACCTTCACCTTTGCTCGGCTCTAGTCTATTAATTAACCTCTATTTTGCTATAGTATTGTACCTATATTTTGCTATAGTATTGTCATACTTATATGTCTCTCTCTCATCTCATGGCAATACCTAAAGAATGCGTTTGCTCTTCTTGCATATATATGTACGACGCAATGGACTTGTGTTAAGATTGACCGTCGGCATCCAGCCAACAATAACAGGCTGTAGGTATCGACACGATCACAAGACAAAATCCACTAGAATGACTACTGTGCTACCGAACACTCAAAGTATTCTTCTGCTATAATGTGGAATTGCATTACAGCTGCCTCTTCGCGATGAAAATCTATATTTTCTTAAAACCGAATTTTCAATTAAAATAGGCAGTTAGAAAAAAAAATTGAAAATCTATAAAAGCGGTTCTCATAAATAATAGTTTGATCTATTAATCTAATAGTTTTTCTCAAGATCAGCTGCCTCTTTGTGACGAAAAAATCTATATTTTCCCAAAACCGAATTTTAAGTTAAAGAACAAGTGAAAATCTATCAAAGCGATCCCTATAAATAATTCGATCTAATAACCGAATAGTTTTTCTTAAGGTATTGAAGATCGTGTATAACACATTAATATAGTATATTTTCACTCCAAACGCAATTCTAACCTAGCATAACTGTGGTGTTCTAATTTAAACTTAAAATTTAGAGGCCACTGCGAATAAATACACAATGAATCATGCCCTAACCAAGCTAGGAACAAGTTTACCTAACGCAAAAATGACTCCTTCCTCGAAATGCGTAATATCAGAGTCCGTAGAATACAGCCATGGAATTCTCTATCGGTCACGCCGTGACCACAAATTAGAACCAGCATATCTTATCGTACACTATTGAGTATACACCATCTTTATTTATTTAATTAATATTTAGCTAAATAGAATTACAGTAATCTTTCTTCTTACCAAGTAATCATTGCTAGCCCTAGGCGCTCATACACATTTATAAGCATTTCCTCTTTGCAACGGTAATCGTATTGGTCTATCTCCATGGTTTTTTTGGTAGGTAAGTCGTGCAAGCAGTGACTTGATCAGTCGTTGACCTTTTATTTATACGCGAACGACTGTGAATATGAGTGTGTGTGTGTGTTTCTTGTGTTTAGAGCAGCGAGCACTTGTGTATTAATAGTTTATTCGCCTTTTCTGGCCCGATTCGTAATTCGTTATTCGACTGCGAGCCTAGCGGGTGCATAACCATACCTACCTATGTCTACCGACCGCACTTGCGGGCGTGTCGTATCTCACATTATGCGCGCGCTTAAGACTCGCATCTGCCATGGTTGGCAGTCGGCGTCATCACGCAAGGAAGTTTGCTTCCCACTATTCAGCTGCTGCTCATTTATGAAAAGTCCACTAAGTACATAAAACAATACCTTCACGCAGACAGGCGTCACACCACAGCACATCACCGTCGTCGCATCAGCGTATGGCATACGAACTGTGTGAGCCCCCTCCCCTAGCTTCCCCCCGCTTTCCCGGACAATGGCGTTGCGGAAAAACTTCCTCACGTTTTTTCCCCACCAGATCTTCCAGAGTCGTTTTTTCGCGTCGCATCGTCAGCAAAAACAAAAATACACTCTCTTCTCTCACATTTACCGTAACGAAGCTGGGTGTCGTTACTCATAGTCTCCGAGTCTCTAGCTCGCTCGTCATTCGCTCAATTGCTTGCTGGCCGTGCTAGCGGCGGGGCCGCGCACACCACGCCGGCGAGGACTAGAGAGAGAGGCAGGTGGTTTCTTCTTTCTTCACCTCTTCATTGATCTGCCTCCACCTTCATTGATGGGTGATCAATCAATAACCGGGCACAGACAATCAATCACCTTCGGAGTAAATCACCGGCGCATGTAAAAACAAAGATCGGTCCGATCGATCATCACACATTACCATCATCGGTCAGCTAGCCAATTAACCGTCATACTCTACACATCATCACACTCTGGCACTTACTTCGCCTTCGCCGCAGCAGCAGCAGCGCTCACTCAAAGCCAGCCAGCCAGCCACTATAAAAGTCGCGTCGCGGGCTTCTCTTCCTAGCAAAGCGCAATCGGGTATGGCCAGTTTAGTCGACTAGTAATAGACGTAGCGATTTTACTGTAGTAGTAGTAATACAGTAAACTCGCATTTCTTACATCATTTTCTCCTTTTGCCATATATATATATATATATATATATATATATAATATATATATATATATATATATATATATTCATATATGTATATATATATATATATATTCATATATGTATATATATATATATATACATATATATATATATATATATATATATATATATATATGTTTACATGTATGTTTCGTATCATAATTCACCGCCGTATTATTACACCCATTTAGCGTTGCTCGAGCAAGGCTATGTCGGCTATGTCGGTGGAATTGTAGGCGGTGCCGCCGCAACGACGTGGTCGCCCCCCTTCCCTCAATCTTCACAAATAGCAGCAGCAGCAGCAGCTGGTCATCTATGCGTGTGCGGATGCCTGTACGTTTGCATGCATGCATGCCAGCACGCACGCACGTATGTATGAATGATGGATGGATGTACGTTATGGTATGTATTGGTCTCTCTGTGCAGGTGGGTCGCTCCCTGGCGTGTTCATGGCGTATATAGGAGTCCCTGGATGAGTGTGTCTATCTGTCTGTCTGTGTGTGTGTGTGTGTGTGTGCAGGTGCAAGGTGCTCTTGCGGATGTGTGTGTATGCAGATCTATGCAGATCTATTTCTACGCTTCTCGTTATGTCGGCTGTCCGTCCACGTCCGTATAAGAAGTTCCTGCACGAGACGAACTCGTGCCATCGCCACCGTCGACGTCGCCGCCGTGTCTGTGTCGCACACGTGAAAGATAGTCGTAGCAGAAACCTAGCAGAAAACTAGCAGAAGTTCTTCCGTTGCAGTGGCAACTGTCGTCGCTCTCGACTCCTAGTAGTAGTAGACCACGCGGTAGCAGTAAAAGCAGCGTGGAAATGGTGGTGGTGGTGGTGATGATGATGAAGATGGTAGTAGTAGTAGTATTAGTAGTAGTGACACAACACAGCGGTGTTGTCATCTAGAATGTGTGCGCATTACGGCAGACTCCGCAGCCGAGGGCATACTCTTCACCGGTTGGTGGATGTTTGACGTGCAGCGGACACTCGTCGCCTTCCAGCTGCTTCAGCTTCGGTCCTGTTACCCGACACGGAGCAAAACAATCAGGCAATACTTATATGTATTTCAAAAAAAAAATATATATATATATATATATATATATATATATGTCGCTGATTTGTAACGACGACATGTTACAAATGATTTTTTACAGACTTTTTTAATTTTATTCTTTTGCGTTTTTTTCACCGTTGGGCCATCATGGTAATAGTGTCTTATAACGACAGATCTCATCGTTCGAAATTACTACAGTTTGTATACAGTTACATTCAAAACCGTTAATACGTAACTACGATTGTTAGATACTATTCTAGATGATATAGTACACTATTATATTGAGCGTGTGTGTCGTAATGGACTATACCCTAGGCTCTAAGCTTGAAAAAGTGACAACAAATAGAGGATACCCATGGATATCAAATCAAACAAGAAAGATAGGAAGTCTTGTTTATATACAGATATGCATATATATATATATATATATATATATATATACACACATACATTATGGCAAGCAAGTCTTACCGGCAGGGCAGTGGGGAAGTTGATTTTTGGGAACGTTCGTGACGCGTTGGAAGTCCTCGTGGCACGGATTGCAGAAGTGCGTCGTGCCGAAGCAGAAGAAGACAGCCACTGAGCAGCAGTAACGACACTTGTACTCGAGAAAGTCGGCCCCATGCTTGGGGCACATCTGCGCCGATGAGACGTCCGAACAGGCTCCACAGACTAGTTCGCGGGCATCGTAGCCCTCATCCCCACCGAACCCACCGGCCCCGCCGGCTTCTAACTCGCAGCGAACCTCGCCGCCGAAGTATGCCTGCAGATAGAGCACTAACAAGTAAGTACCAACTCCACAACATCTAGTGCGTATATACATACACAGATTCATCCTACGCATAATTGAAGGCAGAAATTGACAAAATAATATTACAAGCATAGAGGGAAAATTACTATGAAGAGGAAACGGAACTGACGAATAAGCTACCCAAATCCGAACAAAAAAATATATTGTGAGTTAATCCGCTATGACGTACGCGTTGAAATGAGAAACACTGAGAAGCACACAGAACAAAAGCTATCAAAACATAGAGCTGAACAGATAGAGATAGAGAGAGAGATGGAGAGAAAGGAAAACAAATGGAACTTAAGGAAGAGCCAGAAGTCGCAGCCAGCGTCTGGTGAAAATACATAAATTATGGCAAAATATTTAGTAAGTAGCTAAATTGGGTTTCTAGGTACACACTGCAGGTGTAGAAAAAAAGAAACTAGTGTTTTTTGCACGTTCGTTGATCTTCTCAGACAAACAACAGGCGTTCGAGTGCGTTCGAGACGGACCTTTTTGCATTTGTAGCAAACGTAGTAGGCGTATCGCTCCATGGCGTAGGAGACCCGCTCGTGTTGGGAGAGCGTCTTGTTGGCCTGCAGACCTTCGTACTCGAGCCGCATCAGGGCTTTCCGTCGAACGTCATCGCGCAACTCCCACACGGGCCGGAGCAGCTCGCACAGCAGCGGGTGCTCGATAGGAGCCTGGATGTCCCGGAGAGCACCGGTACCGATTCCATCCGAGACGCATCGGAGTGCACATGTTCCACACGTCCACGTACACACAAACACACAGATCGTCCAATCAGAGCCAATCAGGTCGACGGCAGCGTGAATGATAATAATGGCAATCATCACGATCAGCAGTCGGATCCCAGCCGACACCAGCGGCAGCAGCAGCATACACCGAGCAGAAGCAGAAAAAAGAAACGCGACATTTAGATCCTAGCTAAACAGCACATACACCTAGCTACTACACGACGGTCAAAACAATCATTATCATCACTAATAATAATAACTCTGTAAACTAATTGCGTTCCCACGTTCACACCTCACAATTGTAATATTTGTAACCATGCAATAATAGAAAATTCAAAACCACACACAGTTATGGCAGCTGCACTTTACTAACTCGAGATAAATACAATCCGTAAAAGTAGTCAGTCGTTAGGTAAGTCGCTAAGACTATTACAACAGCTACCTTAATTTATGTAGTGCTTCAAAACCTTCCTATTTAGTTCGCTCTTTCGTTGGAAGTGCCAGTTACACACAGTCCACCCTTCGGCGTTTATTGTTTGCGTTTGGTTTGTACAAGTGAAGGAAGCAGTTGAAATACTGCGTTGTTTATGGCAATCAAGCCGTGCTCCAAAAAATTGTATATACGTGGTACAGCCGATTTTACGACGAATGTGGAGAGACCAAATATGACCCCCGTTCTGGAAGGCCTTCACGTCAATAACAGACGAAAACGTTAAAAAAATCGTTATATCCTACCCAATGATCAACGACGTAAATTTAACATTCAGGAGACCCTGGATTGCTTCACAGAGCAATTACAGGAGACAAGTCATGGATATACGGTTAGGGCTTCGAGACCAATCCCCAATCCTCCCAGTGATGCTTCTAAGGGGAGAGCCGATGGAAAAAAAATCAGGTAAGGCAGATCCATCACTAAAGTTCTTTTGGCTGCAAGAACGCCCGACGCAACGCTCGACAACGTATACATCGCTACCGATTTCAAATTATTTGACCTAAAATTCTGCATTTCTTATTCTAAATTTCTTATTCTCAAATTTCTAAATTTACATATTTTCGCAACCCCCCAAATTACAAAATTTACATATTTTCGCAACCTCCCAATGTGGGACTTTTCCTGTTCTCATAGATTCATTTTTTAAGAGCAGCGTTTCGATACTATAGAGGACATTAATTTAAAAAAAACACAAAAGCAACTCAACTCGATCAAAGGCGCGTTTAAAAAAACGTTTCGAAGAGTGGGAAAGAAGATAGCACAAGTGTATTGCAGCGGGGGGAAGCAACTTTGAAGGGAACAAAATCACTTTGGAATGTTAAATGAATATTCTTTTTTGATGTATAAGCAGTGTAATGTTTATCAGAAATTTTCGATCTGCCCTCATATATACGTGAATATCATCTCTATAATCCTTGTTAGACGAATCGCCCATCTCATACCTACCTTGGGCTAATTTCTTTGTCACACCCTACTTTCCCCATATATATATATATATATATATGGGGAAAGTAGGGTGTGACAAATAAATATATATAGAAAAAAATATATATATAGAAGGACAGCTCAGCCGTTCGATCACGACAAGATGACGCAGCCTCGATTAGCATATAGAATACATGTCAACGTAGAAAATTACCCACTGTGTGTGGCGGTGGCCGATATGAAGCATCTGTCGGGTATCGCTACCACTCGACCAGTCCAGTCGAAACAACGGTATTCTCTAGTTCATCTGGGAGCAGCTGTTACAAAGACTACATTCATAATCTCGTCCTAGCGATTTTCGCCGCCAGGGCCTGCGCGTTACAAACTAACAGAATGGCCAACATGACTAGCCAAAGACGATATATATATTTATAGAAGCTAACAAAATAGCCAACATGACTAACCAAAAACGATATAAAAAATCGTTATATATATATATATATATATATATATATATATGATCTCTCTTTATAAAACACTTGCATAGAGAGAGAGAGGAAAACAGAGGCGGTGAGAGGCTCAGAGCCCACGAGGAATCTATAACACCCTTCGTCATAGACGCTGAACATGCACTCTGTTCGCTTTTGTCTACTATGCAATGTCCATCAAAGTATCCATAATATATAGCTGTGTGCATTTAAATTCCGAAAATAATGTTTGCCCAGTCCTATTCTATACATTTGTTTTCCAATAAAAAGAACCTTGGCTTCTGAACGGCGTCTTACTCTACTTCAACTGCTAGAGTTAATTTTTTTAGGAGGTGGTTTTTAATTCAAGACTATATTCCGTCTGCTACGGACGTGGAGATCTCCGTGAGATGTATGTTCAATGCCCTCAGAGCCGGACATGTTGAGATGTCTAAAGTTTTTCGGGCTTGCCCTCAGCCAACATGAAACGCCCACGGGACTGCTTTTGCATTGCTTCGTGAGACGGGCCCCATAAAAACAAATGTGCGGTGAGGGTGGGGCTCGAACCCGTGCACCTAAGTGTCTCCACCGGTCGCAAGACGCACGCGAATGCACCACGCCACCGGGCTCGACATGTTGAGATGTCTAGGATTTCCTCAGCAGCTCTTGGGGCGGGCAGCATAGTTACTGTCTCTCAGCGGTATGGTTTATTATCTATTCCCAATGAGCATCGCTCATAGAAAATTCGATCAGGGTCGAACCTGCGGCACCCCAGTAGATGAAAACCATGACTAGCGCACTAGACCCATAGACCACGCCGCCGGTACTTCAAGCTGGGGTTGCTTGCATACACACTTAAAAGTCTACAAACTCTTAGCTTTATTTCAGTCCAAACCACTTTCAATATGGCACTTACAAATCTATCTACAGTGGATTGTGCTGGATAGGCAAGTCTTCACCCTGAATTTAGCTCTGCGCGTCAGTCGGTTTGCGCGTAACATTTTGTTAACCTCAATCGACTCTTTCCTTATCACTCGACAAATGATGATGGTGGTGCATTTAGATGCTTCAAATGTATGTGTATATCGTTGATGAGTGGTCTGGGACCCAAATCACCACAGCCTTTCAACATCTTTCAAAGAAACAATAGAAGAGTTTTATCGTATACGGTGAAATCGCTTCACACCATTCGAAAGAATCGCTCATCACCAATTTTAAGCCAAAGTTAAAAGTCGTGGCCCAGCTCCCGCTTTGCCCCAGAGTTAACGGTCACCTATAGTATACCGTTCCGTCAACTATGTATTGCAATGCCGTACTGATTACTCTTATGTGGTTTTCCATGGTTCCCTATTTACCTAATTCACTTATAAAGCCTATAAAGTAGTAGTTTGTTTAAGTGAAGCATTGCCCTAATAAAGATAACAACAGAAGCGCTTTCTGCCCAATTGTTAAAAAAAAACTAACCTTACAAACTACCACTGCTTCTGGAGCGGAGGCCGATCAGTGACGACATCCTGCGGGACACTACGTAATAAGATTGGAGTATCCCTTATAAGGCAAAAACTGCAACAAGCCCGCTGCTATTATCTGTACCAGCCACGAATCCTTCTGGGCTTGTAAAAATTTTGACAGCACCAGCCACGCTGAAATTGCTTGATTGAGCAACCTCTATATTCGATTATGTTGTTTAATTATGCCCGGATTCCGGCTAGCAAAATTTGCGTGTGTAAACAAAGGTTAACATGGCATATATCCATAGCTCCCGGATAGATGCCATGTTAGACAAGCATAGTAGAAATTAACCCTAACCCTGCGTGTGTACTAAGCGACCCTTTTTTGACGAGAACTCATAAAACGACAACGTGACTGAAACGTACTGTTTCACTTGTATAAATTGTTATTGCGCTACACATGAAACAGTGCATCTCAGTCGTTGTCGTCATCGTTGTAATCCAGTAGCAGTCAGTCGTTCACCTACCTTGCAAATAGGACAGAGCGCAAAGTTAAAGGTGATGCGTGGCCCGGGCCACCGGCGGTCGATGACATCCTCCGTGCACGAGCGATGGAAGATGTGGCCACACTTGAGCATGATCACAGGCGCACAACAGAGCGCCTCCGAGAAACAGATCATACACATGTCATCCGCATCCTGGCGCAACTCCTTGCGCTGAAACATTTCACATACCACACACAGATGCTCGCCAACGTTAGCCAACGTCCACCGCTCATCCGCTCAGCACTAAAACAAAGCGCGCGCGTCTTGTAAAACAAAGAATTATAGCGCCTTTCTTATATTGTACAGAGCCAAGAAGCCACTTGGGCTTCTTGGCCCTCAAAGAACAACACCAATTGTTTCATTCGGCATTCATCTCCTATTGGCGATACGAAGTGTCACGCTTTTAGTGGCACGTGACCGCGTAATGGGGGGAAGGGTTGAATGGTAATGCACCATCTCTTTTTAAAGAGACATCTGTGCTCCTAGTTTTTTTTTCGATCATGGTCGATTTTTAGTCCACTCCGGCGTTCACCTTGTTTAAAGTGGGAACCATGAAAACCAATTTAGGAGTGGCCGGTCTGGGGGTCGAACCCAGGCCTCCCGAATGCAAGGCAAAGGCTTTTGCCACTATGCCATCTTGCTCGGTCCAAAGGTAAAACCTGATTTTCTGAAACAGGCATTATTAACTGAACGCCAGGCAGTCGTCACCTCACTGGCATAGATATCCTTAAAATGTCTATATTATTATTATTATTGACATGTGCGACAAAGTTAGCTTTAGCGTGGCCGCGTATACGCGCGTACGCGCTCAATCACATACCTGACATCCATGCAGGCACGGCAAACAGGTTTCTTCATTGAGCACACCCCCACAGAAGTGTCCACAGGGATGCAGTTTTGTGCAGGCCTTCTTGGCGTGCTGGGCACACTCGGAATTAGCGCAGGCCCCGAGGGCGCCCATGGCACTCGACGTCAGGGGCGCTTTACAGAATCGGCAAGCCCCAACGGCTGCGTTCCCACCGACCGAGCTCTGCTCTCGGAACTCCACCATCGCCTTCAGCGTGTTTGAGTCGGCTAATGCTATCAACCAGAACAGCTTCGTGCGACCGCATCCTGCAGTAATTCAAATTTAATACAATAGCCAATTAGTTCCCTATCAGCTCGAGAGCAATTCCTTCGAACAACTTATTTTGATCGATTTTTGTTCGCATGATACGTGTGTTTGTGTGTGTGCGTGTACGCATATTACCCTTTTATACCAGGGCCCAACTGTGGCAAACATTCAAAATGCTTAGAAATTGGCCATCATACCTAGATCCGTCCCCACACGGGCTTGACATCGCCGTGAAGTATATTTTCAATACATATTGAGATATCTAAGTTTTCGCCAACAGTCCTTCTAGAGGCATGTTCGCTGAGTCTTAGCGGTAAGGTTTTTAATCTATTCTTAAAGAAAATTCGATCAGTGCAACAAATGATAATATCGTCAATAAATACAAATAGGAAAATAAGCTAAAGAGAGTAAACCTTTGCAAAACAGCAAGGACCATTTGATAACTTGAATACAATTTACAAATGCAAGCATTTATAAACCAGCAATAAACCTTTGTAAACGCGTGCATGACTAAAAAGTTGCACTTGTAAGTCTTGAAAGTTACATGCTAAATATAGTGCACATGTAAGCAACATGAAAGAAAAAATCTGTTCACGCAAACAAATGCTATGCTATGTCATTGTAGCAAAAGTTGGTTCCACGCTCGGTGTAGTATAATCTAAGAAAAGTCACGTGTCAGCGTAAGACGAATGCCTCCCTTCAATCAGAGTTGTGTCGTTGACGACAATCATAATAGGCATTCCTGATCAAGGCTGTCCTTTGCGAACTCTGCAATCATCTATATAGACTGATAGTCTGTTTTATACACTGGACTATCTAATTAACCAGTCAGATCAGACAAATAAGGGGAAACAACTAAAAGAAAAAGTCTGCTCGATGGGGCGCTTCGCGCCGTGTGTCTACAGCTTCATTGGTCACGAGCTCGCATTAGAATTATATTTTACTTGATACTAACCATCATTGCACTATAAACTATAACTAAACAACGTTATTGCTTTCCTGGTAGACAGTGGCATTTTTTGTGGATAGTGCTAGCCTGGCCGTGGGGCGGAATATTAAACATATGTTAAAATGGTACACATACAGCTCTTTCAGGGGACTACACTCTAATTCGGGGGACAAAGCTCACGAACAATTGAGATCGGTGGGTTTTATGCCTTCCGCGCAGAAATACCATTAGTACAAATCTAGGCAATCGTCAGACACCTAAACGTAGATCACTAATATGCACGCAATGTGAGCACTTTGCAAGAAAACAAACACTTGCTTTGTGGATGTGTCTAACCGCCACACGGCACACCCAATAAAATGCTATTTGTCCACATTACGACATACTCTGGTTAACAATGAGCGTTCGCACTGATGTTTTGTTTCTTTTTTGGTCTTGTCAACAAGATGTGTTTTCCATACAAAAAGAGTCCGAGTAAGCTAGCCAAGCTCAAAACTCCCAAACACGCGCAAATGTTTACACACTCAATCAACAACAAGATTTGTGACAATCCGGTTCACATCATATAAACCGAGCCCAGTCAGTAATATTAGTTTTAAAACAAACATAACAAACCGTAGAAACATCGGACTATGGAACATTGGCGTTGCGAAAGTGCCTGATCATCACACGGCACACCAACGAAATAATGATTACGGTACATTCTGTTTGGCGATATATGTCTTGTAAACGTTTACTATATATGTCTTGTTAGCGTTTACTATATATGTTTTGCTAACGTTTACTATATATGTTTTGTTAACGTTTACTACATAGGTTTTGTTATGTTCGTTTGAACCGATTTTAACTCAAAAACTTTCGGGGAAACCGATTCGAAATAAGCCTGTGTCGCGGGCAATCAATCATCCAAGCAGTACCAACTAGACAGATATGGCAATCTATGGATATACGCAGTCGTCCTCGTACGCTCGGGAGCAATGCCTATGAATGAGGCACTATCAACCAACCGACGATACAAGATCGAGCAAGCCGAGCAAAGCTTCCAAAACGGCCTTGGTTTGGCGGACAGCAGCAGCGGAAAAGCTATGAAGGAAAGGAAAGGCTATGAAAAGTCAACAAGACGGTCGGTCGCCGAGCAAGGCCGTATTGCCGTATTGAGACGGCGAGCGGTCATGGTTTCGAAATTGAGGCCGCAGCCTGATTGGGCTCTGCGCAACGTTACCCCAGATTCTCAACGCACGCAAAGCATGTCTGCCAGTAGGCAGAGACACATACTAGCGTATCGTAGGCATGTCGTTGCAAAGTCGTCTGTCAGCTCGATATGTCGTTGGGGCACGACCGGCCAGAACTGACTGGCACGATTTCGATGGCCCAAAGTCCAATTATTCGAGAGCAAGGATAGGCATTACAGCTAAGTGGTCGGTCCAGCTACATATCGCAGTGTAGTCGCCTCCCGCCTACCCGAAGAAGTGAGAGCTTCACTGTTGTCCGCGCGCTTCAGGCGGAGACGGACACCTCCCTTGGACGAACTCGGCCCGCTTTGGTGGATCGAGGCGGCCGGTCGGTTATTCTCTTGTTGTCTACTTCTTCTTCTTCTTCGGCTTCTTCCCTCGTCGCTGGAGGTCGCTATACAAGTGCGCACGCGGCCTATGGACTGCCTGGACTGTTAGATGAGCTTCAATCGAGCCAACAACAGACCAAGGCATCGACAAATCGCTCAGTCCTCGGGCCGCCTTCGATAGCCTCGAAGCATATCGATAGGACGGGCACCCATTCGCGTCGTCGTGCACGCTTGTAAAGCCAAGGCCGAATTCACCCATTTCCACCTCCGCCGGTCTCCCACAGCAGAAACAACAGCGACGACGACGACAACAACAACAACGACGACGACAACGACGACATTCGCATGTTCCCATGTGCCTAAGCGTCCGTCTATACGAACGTGTGGTGTGTGCGTGTTTGTCTCTCTGGCTATGTTCAGCAGCTAGCCGAACACGTCGGCGTACCACGCCACGCTACGCCAGCAGCGGCAGCAGCATCGAAGAAATCACTTTGGTCGGTCGGTCGGTCGGGTTTCTCCGCATCACTCAATGCCCATGTCCAGGCTCACTCTCGGGCGACTAAACGCGATCCCTCCCACCCCTCTTGTGGACCCCAGACGTTTGCGAACTTTTAGTAGCAGGACCGTCGGCAGCTGCCTACCACCACAACAAGATGAGATGCATCTATCTGCGTCCATAAAACGACGCACGTATACACGGCACAGCAACTTCGGCTGATAACAGGAGAACAGCAGCAGCAGCAAAGGCCTCACCGCTAGAACTGGTCATGCGATCGAAAGACGCTGCGGCGGCTGCAGCAGTCTAATATTCACAGACATCGACAATCTTTTTCCTCGAAGAAGAAGAAGGCAGCCAGCCAGCCCTCTTTGCGACTGATCCCTTGGCCAGCCTCGGACGGCCTTGGCAGGCCACATGCGGCGAACGCCGGACGGCCAGTTACGATCGCCGACGTGGAGTAAAGTAACGCGAATCCCGTCCTTCCTACAACGCAACGACCACTTTGCCGTTATTGTGTCTGTGTGTGATTGAGCCAAGGCAATGAATGCTGCTTTCGCTCCAAGATAAAGTAAAGTGTGTCGAATCGAGCATACATCGACTGGTGGATCGCTGAAGCGGCTACCGGGGCTAATAGCGACGCTAGTGCGCTTGTCTTTAAATTGTGAGCTACGATGGCCACTCTTTGAGAGCCTTGTCTTGGTATTCGCCGACTCCAATGCCGGCCACCTCAATTATATAACGATACAACTCACAACTCAGCAGATAGATGTGTGTACAAAGCAAAGGATGTACTGTATTAACATCCACTTGAACAATCGTTATACAAGCAAAATTTGAATACTGTATGGAAGTGTTTATTATGGCTCAAAATTTGAGACAAAAAGAAACTTGCATGCAGAAGGCAAACAAGATTATATTTAAATCTTCTATTCTTATTCTAAAGCTATCCGTGTATCTATATATACATATATTTTTTACTTTACCCATCCTACCTTTAAACCATTGCATATATTGCCTTTAAGGCAGTGTATGTATATGCAGCCATTCATACACTGTAGCTTTATGGCTACGTATGTAGGGTGATAACTTTTGTGCTTAGCGGTGATACTTGCCTTCGTGTAGATCAACCTTGATCGCATCCTCCTCCTCCTTGAAAACCTGCCGGGAATGTTGACGGGTCCGGCGGTGGTTGAGATGCAGGAATCGATCACACTCACAGCACAAATTGCCACACTCACTGCACAGAATGATCGCCTTTGTTTCACCGTCATCGTGGTTTTCGCACAATGGCTTCTCCTGCTGCGAGTCTGCAAACGATTAAATTAAGAAAACATGGATGAGCACAAGCGTGGCCTGTATGCATGTCCATTACCCCTACGTATGCTTAGAAATGCACGCATACCTACATCTGTCTCCACACACGTAAAAATAGTCGGCTACGGTTCGACTGAAGCCGCTGATAAAACGTCGCTAAACTAGCAGTCTAAAGGGAGTTGAATTTGATCGCAAGCCGTAAATAATGTTTGAAATTCGAAAACACATTTTAAATGGTGGAGATTCGACATCGTTGCTCTTCTTCTTCTTTTACTCGCGATGGCCCGCTTCCAAGAGCATGGCTGGGTTAGTATTGCTGTCCCCGCTTGTGGTGGCCAAAAATGGCCTTCGGAATTCATTTGCGATGAAACAGTGAAGCATCTTTATAATATAGCCTCTGGCACCAGCTCTCCCCTACCCAATTTGTAGTAATCTGTCACGACTATGGCGAGTTGCCCTAACAATCAATCTATCTACGCCGCCACACATTAGGCAAGAGAGTGGCTTTTAGCCTAAAGTATGGTGCGTTCATGGCCATGTCTTTGCTGGGATCGAAATACGCGAGTGGCTTACCAATGCAGATACCATTTTTAAGTTTCAAAAACGCCAGTTTTTTACTATCGTCTCATTCAATGTGTCTCTGTTTTTTATAGCACTTCTTTAGAGGTTCCACCGTTTCTGAAATCCCAGAGACCCAGCGCGCATAAAAACGTACTACCGATCACACTTAAGTAGGCTCGTGAGCTCGACCATACTTCTGATGATCCACAGGTTATTCTCGAAAGGCCTTACTCGTTGTGCGAACGGTCTTAACGTGTCATCAATGTGTGGAACCGGGGCTATAACTGGTATTATGACATTGTTAACTTAAAGCAAGTATACACATAACCTCACTCGACCGTCCCTTGTCGCTGCTGTCACCATTCCTCACTGGCACTAAGACGCTTCTGCCCCTTCAATAACCTTTAGGGCTCAATAGCTCAGCTAGCTCTTTTTACCTGGTTTTGTTTCACCATTATTCATTTTATCAGTGTGCATTTTTACTCGCTCTATCAGACAAAATGACTCGGACTACCTTTGGATTTGGCCTGTTCCCTCTGCCTATCCGGTGGAATAAACCAGCCTCTTACAATCAATGGTGTGCTTCATTCGTCGGACCTGACTTTGTTAACTCGTCTCGGCCAAATACGAATAGGCCTAAATTGAATGTCTTTAATAACCATATCTGCTTCTCAAGATGAAAACCTTCGAGATGGAGCTAGTAAATATTAAAAAACGCGTTTAGCAGATGACCATCGATACCTACCGGTCCGAGAAATGTATATATACTGATGGAACTGCATCGAAATCTAAATTATTATAATACTTTTATTAAAAAAATGTTGATCTGTCTTCTGTCAAAGAAATTTCAAAAACTTCGCCAGGTCCCTACGTACTTACACCCTTCTTCACTCTGGCGATGCATGGACCTTCTGCCCCAAGTAAAGTATAGGGATCGATGGAAATGCGTCGAAATCTAAATAATGATTAGACTTCTAGAACAAACAAAAAAGCTTTTCCATCTATTTTCTATCATAGAAATTAAAAAAAATTGTCAGGTTCCTCCGTACTCAGACCCTTCTTCACTCCTGATGCACGTACCTTTGCGACTCCACTGACCGGATGAGAGTCGATCGACGTGCTCCTTGTCAAGAACGCAGAGCGAGGCAAGACACAGCCACAGCGTGGGCGTTCGGATGCATTCCTGAGGGCTAACGCGAAAGCGTTTGTCGAGTCTCGTCAGATGGATGATGTTCTCAGCAATGGCGCTCTTAGCTACACGCGCCCAGCTCTCGGTCAGTAGGCCGGCGCACATGTCTCGTATCAGCTGAATGATAACCTGGGCGTGCTTTCTCGTCGAACAGCCGCGCAGCCACCAGCGTCCGCCGACGTTGTCCTTGGGGTGGATCGCTGTCGCCAGGCTAACGGCCGATGACACTTGCCGCTTCAGGCCCTGGTCGACTATGGAGCCGGAGCCCGACGAACCCGCCATGGGACCGAGATCGGCGGGGCCCTTCGTCTTGATCTGCACAGTGATCGCCTTGGCGATGCACGCCAACAGCACGTCCAGGATGCCCGGACGGTGCACGTCGAGTGGCTCCGGCTGTTCGTCGTCGCCGACCAGCCCGATGATCGAGTAGTCTTCCGTGGGCAGACTTGGCACCTGCAGGATCGAGGCCAGCACCTGCGGCGAGACTTCGGGCAGGACTCGTCGCAGTAGCGACGTCACCTGTCGCTGAACTCGCGCCGAGCCCGTATGCAGCAGCGAGAAGAGATCTCGTAGCAGACCGGCCTGTTGAGCTAGGTAGGCGCGGCCGACCGAGGACCCGGATAGAGCCAGGACCATGGACAGCATTTCGAAGCAGTACGCATCCGACTGTGGAGCAAGCTGCGACGCCGAGCTGCTGGATAGCGACAGCTCCCAGTCGTCGCGAACCCGCTGAGTCTCCTTCTTGATCGTGGCTACGATGTGCGCACACACCTGTCGTTGCAGCTGGGTCAGGTTGCTGCGACTGAACAGGATACCGACCATATGCTCTTTAAGATCATTACTGCCATCGATCGATGACGACGTAGCCGCGCCGCCAGAAATAAGTTTGCCAAACACTTGCGATGTCAACAGCCGGAACACCTTTAGCGTTTCCGCCTCACAGTTCGCGTGCTGAATGACTTCAGGAGTCAGGATACCTGAAAGCGTATATTCAAACAATTACGAAAGGCTGAGTATGACGAATCCACATTAGATAGCAAACTAGACTAAACAACTCGTAAAAAAAACTACACAACGAATGTACATTATACATCCACCTATATACGCATACAGATTTCACTACGCGTACCATTCGGCGAGGGTATTGGCTTATCCAGTACTTTAAGTTGTCGCACACGCAGAGAATTATCAATTCCTTTAAGTTCGACACGCACGACCCGGGCACCGGCGCCGCTTCGACCAGTTGTATCAACGCCTAGCCATCCGACAAAACTGCCACTAACATCTTCGTTGCGAAGCTTAATCAGCGACGTTTCATCTCCAACCTGCCAAAGCAGACAAAAAGTGTTAGCATAATTCATCCACAAGCTTGTTTGTTGCCTCAAAATGTTATCTTATTTTAGCTTGACCTCAATAAACTCTAACGTCGCTTACCTTAAAAGTGACGTGATTGACCCTATTCTGAACATCGCGTGTGTTGTCGACGTGAATAGCCACATAGTGGGCTTCGAAGCCCGCGAGTGCCTTTATCTGAATGAATTTGGTCTTGTTTCGATCTTCGTCCGCTGACTCCCAGAAGGTCTCCGTTGAGCCATCTACGAGAGAGTTGACCATGGCTGGCCGAGATGATGTTGTAACCTCGAACTGAGCAGAAATGTCCTTTAGCAAGTCAATTTGAATGCCTTTGGTCTCGGCCTGACTCTGTAACGCAGAAACGACGCAGAATTATTGTTTAGTTTGTTGATGTTTTCCTTATTTAATTTGGAACACATTTATTAAGGCATATATTCTTTACAAACGGCACTCACCCGTTGGTTCGCACCGGCGTGCTCCTCGGCGTGGCTCAGGATCTTCGATATATTTGAAAACACCTGCGATGAGTGAAGAAACAGGTGATCCTGAGGAGAGAACCGAAAGCACCAGCAACGCACAGCCATCTGCTGTAGTGGAGACGGAGTACGGAGGTGAGCCATCAGCAAGGAGATCGACTCGAGGAACTGATGGAATGCTGTTTGCAGTGGAAGCGCGGTCTGCTGGCCGCATGCTGTGAATTACGATCGATCCAGGACGGTCAAGCATTATGGTACACACAAGAAACAAAACGGGAGAAATAAAACGACGTTAGCTTATGATTCAAAGTTTCTCCTCATGCCACTCTTTGTGTAACGTTTGTATCTCTCCGTGTCTTGCAACCCCTTGCAGCCCTGTAACTAAGTTATTTTGTAAACCTTTCGCTTTCAATAATATTGAAAGTAAACCGTCTTGGTGGCCTTAAAATAAAAGACTACCGAGGTAGCTTCGAACTATCGAACTTACAGGATGCAATTCGGCTCATTTTTACAGCAAGCTAGCTAAATTTCAGTAGAGCATAATAACCAACCTCTTTGCCTGGTGTATGGACAAATTTGTATGGACAAATATGTAAACAAGAATAATATGTAAGTCATAATGGTCTGCTGCGTTACGCACGCGCACGCGCACACACACACAACCACCCACCCACCCGCTTCTAACCCCTGCACTTATTCGCTTATATCGTTCAGCTGGCCTGACACCTACCGAACGCGAGATTCTCCAGTGGGTGGTCACAGAGACACACGGTGTCCTCCTCTTTGTCCTTGTTTTCTCCGCGTTCCGCCTCTTTGTTCTGGCCAGCCCCGACAGCAGCTCCCGGCGGTAATCCGCCGCCCGCGCCGACGCCGGGCAGACCGGCGGAAGCGGCGCCAGAAGCACCACCCCCACCGCCACCACCACCAGCTGCATGGCCACCTGTCGGCACAGTGGCAGCGCCGGCAGCCCCAGCAGCAGCAGCGGAGCCCGAACCGGCGCCAACGGCGGTCGCCGCGGATGCTGCCCCTGCAGCAATAGCTACTACGGCGGCGAGCTGCCCCGAGCCACCACCACCCCCAGGCGGCTGTCTCGCTGCGCCAATCTCATGAGGAGGTATCATCATCCGCTGGTTACCTGGCTGATTGCCCCCACCACCGCCACTGCCAGCAACGCCACCATGCTGCTGTGCGACTACGGACGCAGCTGCTCCTGCTGCCGCCGCTGCCCCAGCTACTCCAGCTGCTGGTGCTACACCGTGGCCGGCGACGGCAGCTGAAACATCAGTGCCGGCGCCTGCGCCCCCAACAGCACCAGGGGCGGCCGCCGCAGCCGCCGCTGCTGCTCCTGCCGCCACCGCCACGCCGCCTCCGCCGCCGCCGCCCCCGCCGCTCGGGGCAACAATGGCCGCACCTGCCGGCACAGCGTTGTTACCCCCGCCGGCGCTGCAATTGCTGCAGGCGCCGCCGCCGCTGCTGCTCACGCTCAGCGAGCTCACAAAGCACCACAGGATGTCGTGCAGGCACGTGGCCTGCGACACGTTGTGCAGAAGCCAGCGGAGCGCCTCGAGCGCGTACACGCGGCACGTGAGTCGGCGCACAGCCTCGACCATCGTCGCCCGAAGCACGTTGAGGTCGGCGTTGAACGAGATGGCGAACTGGACGATCGGTGGCGAGCCCGACTCGTTGGCAAGTGCCGCCAGCCGCGTCTCGGTGCTGGCGGGTGCTACCATGGTCGTCGTCGACGCCGACGACGACGGCCCAGCGTCGGGCGACGCGCGGTTCGGCCGCCAGTCGGCGATCGAGATCGAGATCGATCGGTGGAATGTTCGCGGCCCGAGCGGGGTCGACGCCGTCGACGCGTTGTTGGTCGTCGTCACGACAGGCGGCATCGAGTGGCGCGCACGCTCCGTCGACAACAGTTCGACTACGGCTCCCTGCGACAGGTAGTCTATAAAACAACAGACAACACAGCAAGCAGTACACACACAAACACAAACCGCACATCTTGTGTTACATCGCCTGTGTTGTTATCACGATAATTGCTACCGAAAACATCACAAATAACATCATCATCATCATAACCATCACCATTATACGCGTCATTAATCAGCCGCTGTCAATCGCTGCGACGACTGCCGCTGCTTTCGCTGGGCGTCGTTTCGCGATCGATCATCGCATACGTAATTGCGACTGTGTTCACTTTGCGTAACTTCAAAACGAGCGACACATACAACAATAAGGACACGCACAACAGTAGTAAAATCATGAACGAACGCAGCAAAAAATGCTATTACTATTCAAATCATAAGCGCTAGGCGTGCATGGTAAAATAGAGTAGAAAAACGCCTGAACGCGGCACCATTGGCGCGCATATTCTATAAAACGAATGTTAAACATCTCAACAGAATGGGACAAAATTCGATGAAACAAACACAACTCACCGTGGGCGAACTGCTCGATGAGATGCTGGCTATCGGCTCTTTCGGCTCCAGTTTGCTCTTCGTCGACGCCTCCAAGTGAACCGAGCGAGGCGAACTCGAGGCCGCTCGTCACGCTGAAAGAATTGCTGATGCTTTCGTTTGTCGACGCACGTCTTGGGGTCATGCCTCCTGACGCCGGTACGTTTTTGCCGCCCAGTGCAGGCGCCATTCCCATCGGAGCTGACGAGATCGACTCTGTAGTTGTTGCGGCGGCTGCTGTTGCTGCTGCAATTGTTGTTGCTGTAGTTGTAGTTGTTGACGTTGTTGCTGCTGTCGCTTCTGCTGTCGTCCCTATAGCTGTTGTTGTCGTCGTCGTTCCAGTTATTGCTGCCGATGTTTCCGCTGATGTTGTTGCTGCTGACACTACTGATGCTGCAGATGGTCCTGCTGTTGCAGAAGACGCTGTAGATGTGCTAGCAGTCGTTTTCATTGTGTCGCCGCTGTCCCATGGACTGGACAAGCTCAAAACGAAGAGGGCATTCTGCAAGGTTGGCATCGCCGAAAACACGCTAGTTTAGTACTATAACGTTATGTCGAGGGAAAGTTCACAGTTGTCTGAAAACACTAACATAAGCCCCAACAATACATTCCTGACACAATACTTTCGCAACCAAAGCCAATTTACTAATGTTAGGATAGTTTATGTGCTGAACAACAGATGCATTATTATTATTATTATTATTATTATTATTATTATTATTATTAATAATATTATTATTAGCCTCAATGCAGCATGATATACAAATTACATAAACATAATTGCGTTAGTATTAATAAATATCTGTACAAATTTGTATTATAACTGTATTTTCCAAGTATCTCTATATTCGCATATCCACGCAGTGTCAGTGATCCGCTCCTCTAAGCGGAATCAACATACCTGCATAGCGGCTTTCTGCTTTTCCATATAGTCGACGGGAGATAGCAACTCTCTTGCTCCGTGCAATCCTCGGCCGCCGTAAGCTGTGCCCGAAGATGTACAGTGGCCAAGAAGAGCGTTCTGGTTCTGGCGCCTCTTCGCATCGGCTGTCTTGTGACGAGCACGACACGATTCGCACAACAAGAACCAACTCGTCATTGGCGTTCCACCGTCTCCGCAGTTGCCTTCCCAGCCTGAAATAGTTTGCGTGTATTCAGTCAGTCAGTCTCCACTTCTCCTGTGCACACTATACAAATTATCATATACGCGCATCAAATGCACTCCGAAAAAATTGTACCAAAGACGTGTGTGATTGGTTTTTGAAACTATCTATTTTTAATAACGCTAAAAATAATACTAACGTACATTTTGAAGAATATTGCTTGCTAAGGGCACGCTTCGGGCCGGGGTCGAGCCCGCGCCTGCTACTCTCTGATTTGCCTGTCATTTCGCTCGTCTCGATTTCATTGTACGGTCTGGCCTTATCGTTTGAGTTCTTAAATTTAGTTATAGGTCTTAAACTAAAAATCAATTAGGAATAATCAAGCAAAGTTTTCATATTGTAATATTGATACTTTGATTGGTCTTGCAACTAGAACAAACAACGCCTATCACAAACATAGAATGATGACGACGACAACACACGAAGCGAACTGACCATCACAGTAATTGCCAACACTGTTGTATCCCTTCTCGCCAGACGGCCCACCACAGCCGGGGTGAGCCGCTTTCATGTGTTGGGTGACCGCCGGATGCAAGGTGACATCGCACATGTCGCAGCTGCCCACGAAGCCAATGCCTTCGAGCGCAAAGGCTGCAGACGCTCCCGTTGCCGGGCGCCCACTGGCCAGCATGGTCGATGCTGCTCTCCCCGTAGCCGGCGCTCCGGGGGCCGAACCCCCGCCGGCAATGTTCGCCCCCAACGAGGCAGCGGCCACGGCCGCATTGCCGAACATGTTTGGAGCCGTTGCGACATACGGACGATTTCGAGCCAACGATCGCCGTCTACGATCTGAAACCGTCGGTCAACGAACGTAATTCTTTGCTCGTGTTTCGGTGCCATCAGCAGCGACGACGACGACACTGCCTACGATAATCGAAATAATAGCAACAATAAAAAATACAACTATATCTAACAGTAGCAATACCGAATAACAAAAGGCGATCTTTACGCCGTCACGAGCCGATGATTTCCCCTGAAACATCGCACATCTAGCAACAAACACACCAACATTCACACTAATTAATTCATTCACTGTCATTTAGCCGTTCATCTACAGCAAATTTGCAAAAAATCCGAAAACATTAATAGAGTTCGTGTGACATTGAGAGCAAGTGTTTTACTTTTTTTTGGTTTAAAATAAACTGCTCATTACAACGTCGAACGCCATTTGCTTGCTGTCTGCTACTGGACAAGAACCTGATAGGCTTTCATCATCACCTACCTCGAGTGTGTGTCTCCAAAGGCGAAGCTCCCGGATCACTGCAGTCGGCTGTCTGTTTAGAATTGAAGACCGCCATACAACTTGTCATGACCTTATTCCATAGCAAACGTAGATGGACAGTACGGTGACTTTGTGTCACAACCGCCTGAAGCGTAAGCATACCAGCAGAAAACACATGTTATAGATAAAATAGGCATTTTATAGAAAAAATGGGCTGTCACGTTACTACGTTTGCAGCGCAAATCAACGTTTCGTTTCTCCTAGACAGCCGCTAAGTGAATCTCATAACATAGGTATTTAATGTAGACACTGTCTTTACAATGTAACAAAAATCGTTTATCAACAAGAAACAGTTAACGACAATCCAGTCAGTGCCGCAACGACATCCACCAAACTGCAAAACCAGCAGAGTGGTGGTCCCTACAAGAAGGATCATAATATCTGCTTAGGCAGCTAGAAGCTTGGTCCCCACATTTGTACAGGCATAGTAGCAAAACCTGTTGCAACAATGTTGTGAAAAAGATGCTGTTCATTACTAAGGCCAACTCCGGCCCATAGTTGAGACCGCAAAGGAAATAAAGCATGCCAACGCTTGAACTAGACTCTTTTTTTGGGGGCGAGACTCTCTTTTTAGGGCGCCATACGTTATGAAAAACGACCCACATTGCCCATCAAAATCCCAAACCTTATTATTCATTAAGAAGACTTTTAATTTTCATGCTTAGTCTGAACAACACACTTGCAAAAGATATCAAAACTATATAAATATATATATGTTGAATATAAATGAGCGCGTTTCATTATATCCCACCACTATGATTTGTAGGAGGCGCATGTGCCTAAAGGGCTGTGCAACGATATTCGCCTATACATCTCACAAAGCAATCTCATGATAGCTCCAGCTCCTCCAACGTTTGTTAAGTCACAAATTAAAGCTGCTCACCTCAATAGAGGGGGGATGTACGCCCTTGCTGTTGAGGGAGATATCGGTAGTAGCTCGAATGGCCTCTATCGTGAGCCCCTCGGACCAGAGAACAGCAGCGAAAACTGCCCGGACTGACTGGGCCATTGAAGGCGCAAGCGCCTCGACCGGACTAACTCGTTTCGGGGATCCTCGTATCGACGAAACGACGGTCGCTGAAGAACTACTGGTGCTCGGTGCTGATAATGTCGATGACCTATTGGGGCTTGTGCTCGGCGTTCGTTGGATAACTGGTGAAGTAAGACCCATATCTTCTTGAAGGCACTTGGCTAATTGCGGCGACACGGGCTGTGGTGTACGATGACTCGAAGTTACCGCCTGTTCCGCAAACACTTTAGCTGCTCGAGGCGAACTCGCCCGTCGGCGCGGTGTAGGGGACGTTTTCGGAGGGGTTGCTGGAGGTGTGGCCCCATTGCCGTTCGCACGGCTTTCGCCGATAGCCTTGACGAGTTCCTTCACCGATACACCCTGAAGTTCGGCTGGAACCGGGTTAAAGTGGTCCCTCGCTCTTGTCTCAGCGATGTGGTCTTCGTTATTTTTGAGCCAGCGTTGCAGCACTGTCTTCGAATGGTCGTCAGGTGTCAGACCGGAAGGCGCCGGCGGACCAGGTGGTTGAGGCGTCGTCTGAGGGGCCCTGGCTCCCGGCTCAGGGGGTTCGTGGCCGCCTACCGCTTCGCTGACGGCGCTGAGGGCGTGCAATGATGTGGACGGAGTCGACGATAAACTACCAAACACGAATGGGCTGACCGAGCCCGATGAACAGGCATCGTGATCCGAGGTACACGATCCAAACGTAAAGAATCCCTGCGAGGTGGCTGAAAAATCTAATCCTTTGCTGTTATTAGCCGAATTCTTTTCGGCACGTGTCGTTGTGGTCTCTTCCGTCTCACTAGTCGCCTCGTCAGATCCTTCGCCCTCCAGGACGAGGTATGTGCAGCCGAGCCCACCGGCTGTGGTCGCGCTTTGCGCCAATGTCCACGCCTCGCCCTCGGCAGTCGCACAATAATGCTGCATAGAGTCCCTGGATAGACGCAGCCACAGCCCATCGGCATTTACTAGATCCTCGACGATCGTCACGTAGTTACCCATGACCAGCATGCCGATGGGAGGGCCCGAACGCAACGATGCTCTCGACCGAATATTGTGCCCAGACGAACCGCTCTTCACCACCTGATACGTGCCCGGTCCTTTTCGCGTAAACACCTCCCTGGGAGGTAGCTCCATGCCTCCGATCACACCGTTCAGTTGGGGTTGGTGGTAAGGTTGAGGATGATGATGCTGGCTCTTCATGTCCTCGGTGTTGGCCCTGTCGTCGGCAGGAGCGAGAAGCGACTTGCCGAGGTGGTTGTTGTATTGCAAACACCAAGTTTCATGAGCCTGGGAGGAGCTTAGTCGTCGGCAGTACTGCTGCGCACACTCAGGGGTCAAACGAAGCCAAACGCCGTCGTCGTTTTGAACCTAGAACAATAATACCACAAAACATGAAGCGTCAGTGAAATATCGTTATTACAAAAACGAGCAAGAAACAGCAGGCTAGTTAGGTTAATCATTTTAAAGAGAATATGAATGTATTGTTAGCATTATTTACCAGATGGCTACGACATTCACGACATTGACGCCGATCACAATAGCAGAGGCAGCATAAAAAGCAACACCATACCGCGTCGACAAAGGTGATATAGCCGCCAGGAGGCACCGTTCCAATCTGTTTTCCTTGTAACGAAGGTGTACTCCGAACGCGCAAGCCTTGCGAATGTTTACAGGAGAACTTGCGAATCTTGGACATGGACGATGGAGCTTGCATCTTAGCACGGGCCTGCGGCGTCGACTGCGACAGTGACGCGCCTTGTGGTAACTCCCGCACCTCGATAATTTGGTCGATCTCACTTGCAGTGCCCCGGACAGGATAGCCATCGACCAGCGCCTTGATCTCGTAGCGGCCCACGCTTGACGGCGTCCAGTGAGCCGTGTATGCGTCTCCGACCTGGCCCACCATGAGACTTTCTGTGGCCTGTCGCTTGACCGGCGACATAATTCGCAGCTCCTCGAATGAGTATTTTTCATAGGCCTTCATCATTGTAATCGAATGATAAATCATCTTCTCTTTAATCGTCGCCTCGTACGGCACGTCGACGAGTGGCGGCGGTAGTCCGCCAAATGTGAGATCGCCCTTGCCTCGGGCCTGCGGGCCAATCTGGCCCGCTCCGCAACCCAGTAGCACGACGAAGATCTCAACCTTTAGATTAGCTACTGTACATAGCTTCGAGTACTGGTCCTTGACAATTACAGTCACCGATGAGGTCATACCGCACTGCAGCTCTTCCTTATTGTACAGAAGTTCACACTTCAGCGGATCAACGTACGACTCTGGCTGAAGCCACCTGTATAGGAGATCATATGAGAAGAATAAGAACCTCAAAATATCATTCCTATACACCTTGTTCCGTAACCACAAATTCATCTAGATTTTAACAAACCTACAAAACATCCCCACTCTTCTAAAAATCATAAATTTGACTCAGATTGACATAGGTCCTTAGCGCTAATAGCGTCAAGTTGTTTCATTCTACACAGGCCTTAGTACTCATCCGCAGAAATGCCTATCGTACCGATATGAATTATTCACATCCTGTAATGGGCATAATATAACGATCTAAAAACCGAGCAAGATGGCTTAGTGGCAAAAGCCTTTGTTTTGCATTCGGGAGGCTTGGGTTCGAGACCCAGACCGGCCACTCTTAAATTGAATTTCATGGTTCCCAATATAGACAAGGTAAATGCCGGAGTGGCTTAAAAGCCATCAGCCAAAAAAGCTACTTTTTGCTTTACTTTACTATCATTTTGTGACTATTATTATATTATGCCAAATTGCTTAACGAGCGCCTGAATTTAGACTTAAGTATATACACTTACATTGCCAATTTGGCTCCGTCCGAGTCTGGCTTCGTCGAGATAAAGTCCTTGAGGAAGGTCTTCTCCGCGCCATCGGACGCGATCGGAATATCGCCTGAGAGCGCCTCCGAAATTGTAGGGCACCGTTCCAATGGCAGACCTCTTCCCAGAATATCCGGAAACGCCCTAAACGTCTCCACAACGGCTGGATCGAACCTGATTCCTCCGTGCACAAATATCGGCTCTTGACAGAGCAAGGTAGAACAGCACTCGCCTGCGAGATATGCCAGCTCCTTCTCAAGGTGCGCCAAGCTGTTAGGTACAACAGCCGACATACGGTGACCCACTACCTGACACCTGAAATTGTATCATCATTATAATTTAATGATTAGTGCAACTATGGTTATTACTTACGTATGCTGTATATCCGTGGATATGTTACGGCAGATAGTGCAACTCGCACTCATTCAATGATTTTCGACATCGCGAAATCCAACTGCTTGAGTTTAGGCCGTCTTCATCTACGGCATTATAGGTGCATATCAACGTTATAAAAAAATACTAATGTTAGCATAAGTATTTGACAAAATGATTGTATTGAACAATCCTTGTAGAGTTACCGTTAGCTACGGTGCTACAAATGAGGTTTTCAAACAAGCCCAAAGCAAAATTAAAGCCAGACAAAATTTTGAGATTCCACGTTTAACATTTACACCCTTCTTACAAATAACAACCCCTAATGCTGTGTTCCTCGTTCACTTACTAATAAGAGGTATTCATATGCCAAGGTGAACAACAATCAGTTATAATATTTGCAGCAATATATTTAAATAATTGGTATACAAATGTAGATGCACCAACCTGAATCCAAAGTTATTGCTCTTGTCGTCCTTCGCATACTCTGACGCACTCTCAAGAGAGAACAGCAATGAATTTCCTGGCAGAACGATTGAGCTAGAAGGCCAACTATCACCGCCTGAGAAACGTTTTAGTACGAGCCAGTACGGATCCACTTCCGTGTCGATATCCGAGCGTTCAGTCACCTCATCAGTACCCTTCAGTGAAGCGCAATATACGTGCAGGTAGTCTTCCGGTTGGGCTGTGCCACATTTGGGGTCAAACTCGACAGACATCCAATGGACATCGTCGGGGAACTGCAGCCGATACCTCGAGATGGCAGCTGGCTTGTATGGATGATCCGACTCGACAACGGCGTAGTAGCGTTCTACCTGTTGCCGCTCCTCGACCTCACGATGACCCTCGAGGCGCTTGTTGATCTTAACGACATTCTCCAAGAGAGTTTTAACGAGGTTCAGCACCTTAACAGCTGCCGAGGTGTCAGAGGATGCAATTTTGACCAGTTGAGCGAACACCGCAGGAAGAAGTAGTGACACAAAACTTGTGCTTTCCAATGCTGCTAACGTCTCGTCATCTTCCAGAGCTCCCACGGCCTGTAATTGCACAACGCAGCCGCTCTCTGTTAGGGCAGGTGTCGCGCCTTACGAATAAAGTAGAAAACGTGTGCACTAAATTAAACCGAATTATCGATACCACCCTTTTTTTGCGGCATCTCCCCATTGGCAATAAAACACACCGTAATTGACAGCAATTATCATGGGTCGAATTAATCTAAGCGCATATATAAAGTCGCCATGCAGAAAAAAGCTCAACATCGAGTCAATACAACCAATACCATTCCTGCGGTACAAGATCCTATTTAGAATATGTTTGTCAAATATTTTCTAGTACTTTTTAATTGTCTTATTTCACGACGAGTAAAAGATTTGGAAGTGCTCATGTATATGTACAATAATATTAACCGATGCATATATGTTTATATATATATATATATATATATATATATATATATATATATATATATATATATATATATTTAATTTCTAGAAATAACTAGGATGTTTATATATATATATATATATATATATATATAATTCCTAGAAATAACTAGGATGTTTATATATATATATATATATATATATATATAATAAATCTATCCTTCTACTGACAACAATAGAAGGATAGATTATAAGAGATAATATGAGCATCTAAACAAGGTAGCTTGTTAACACGAACGTGATATCTAGCCGGGAATCATTCACATCTTAATAAAGGAAGCATTCCGTTTTGCTTGATCTACGCGTTTGGTGTCGTTCTAAATCTTTGAATCGCCATGGATCTGTTGTCGTGATGGGACTAGGCTGGGTAGCACATTCATTCACCTTGTTCATGTAGTCATGTGCGATGGACACAAGCGCCTCGCTAATACTGAGCGTCATGTGCACTGCTTCATGGGCGAGGTCAGGCACAGCCGCCTGGCTGGCGATCGGGCCACTGGCGTTAATTGCTCCGCTCGTTGCTTGCGGCGTGTTATAGTAAAGAATCTGTGGCAACTGGCCCCGTGAATGGTTCGTGCCGTTGTAGCTCAGCGTGCAGTCGCCGAACGTGAAGGTCGTGCCGTCGGGACCCGCCACCTGCAATCACCGTGTGGTTGACCCGGACACATCATTACGACCCTCTACGACAACTAGGCGGCCTTTAGGGTTAGGCCTAAAACTTAAAACCTACTGTGCAAAAACAATGGGGAAAAACTGAAATCACTGCAACAGGTGACCTGTACATACAACGCGGTGGTTTGCTGTCCTTTCTCCAAAACGCCATTAATTTATCGGCGGTACACGTGATTCATTAAATACAGAATACAAAATAGAGATTGGGAAAAAAATACTTTCTCAAGAAAATTAAATGACAGAAAGCATTTTTTCAATTCAATTCAAAATCACATTTAATTTGTTAAAGGGGAACCGTTATTTAAAATATTTACATTTTACAAACCGTTACCTAGGTCCATACAACAGTCAGTTTACTTGTGTACCGACATTTGCGTTGTTAGCGTTTCATGTTCTCAGTGTCCTGGGCATCCGTCACGAAAACATGTTAATTAACGATCTGTCTTGGCAGTTTGTTTTGACGAGATATGTTTACCGCTTCTAAGATTGTTTATAATACGATTGTACATGCGATAATCCGCTGTGGACTGCAGTTCCCAAATAGGACTTAATACAATAAAATTTCGGGAAATAATGGGACACGACGAATCTTCTCTATACACCAAATTCCATAACCAAACGATTATAAAACCTTATGTCAAAATTTAATCCTTAACTATAAAACAACGAATTATGATATTAGATATATGCCCAGCTGATTGGATGACTTGTGTGTGATATGAGTGCTAAAATTAATTTAAAATATATCTTCAGTAAATATTAAAATAAAGTTTCATGTATTTACCAAATGTCAATAGAATTAATTAGAAACAAATCTCATCATAATGTGTGCATATATATATATATATATATATATATATATATATATATATATATATATATATATATATATATATATATATATATATATATGGTCTACCCACCTGGCTGACGCCTGAATCCCCGTTGTTTGTCTTGCTGCCGTGGTTGCGCAGCCGTAGCGCGTAGCGAACGTTCTTTTTAATGGCAACGGCCCGATCGAATTTGATCTCAAACATCTCGTGCGTGCAGTCATCCGGGCCGAAGTTGCCGCTCACTGATTCCAAAGGGGTCCAGCGCTCCGCTGTAAACAAACAGTAGTAACAGGTTTCTTAGTTAAGGTATAACTAAGAAACCAGTATTCGTACGAGTGGAAGTAGTGTGTTAGCAGCAGTGGTAATTGTACCACAACAGAAAAAGTACTAATCAGTAAAATTGAGGCATTCGGCAGCAAAACGTTCATGAATCGTATGCCTTTGTTCACGGAGAAACTAATAACTAGGTCAATCACTTCGCTAAGCATCCAGTGTAAAGACTTCCTTCCAGAACCAGGAAAGTATCGCAACTAATTTAGAACTGATATTCCTGCTGCCGCCGCCGCCGACGACGACAAACGAATTATTTCACAATAGTTTTAGTATTTTGTGCATACGCGTGCCTATATACTTGTTTTTTTTTTAAGTAACGAATTTACAACGTCGTCACTATTAAATTAGGCTTCGTTTTTTTTGAGTACGGCGACTTAAACTGCAGATTAATCAGCTGGCTGCACACGCTATGCTCTCCGAAACAACTGACTACATTTCCCAGGGCCGGTTTACGTACGCCTCCATACATGTTTATGGTATGCATACATTCAGCATCCGATAAATGTCATTATTTTTTTTTAACAAATATCCCGCTGTATGGTCTGACTCTATCGATACGAGCATGCCACAACGAACAGCCAGTCACAGCCTGGCACAGCTCCGCTCAACCGTCGAGCTACAACAACAACAACAATAACCTGGTTAATAGCAACAATAACAACCGAAGCACCAACAACAATGACAACAACAACAACAACAGCATTGCTGCTGCAGCAGCCCGAACAACGACAACCAGAAAAGACCATAACCACCAAATAAAAGGGCAAAAAAATTTGGACAAACCTGGCAGATCTGCTGCTCCCGGCGAGCTACCCGACACAAACTCCTGGAGGTCGAGCTCGTAGACCCAGTCGATACTGGCGTTCGACGCTCCATAGATGACGGCGCCAGCGATGCTGATGCCGGCGCGGTCGACCGAGAAACAGATCGCGTCCGGACTGCCATTGCCGGTGTTCCAGGTTCGATTATGCTGGAGCCGCTGAAAGCGCGACGGCGTCACCAGTGGATTCGGCGCACCAGTCGCAGCTCCACCCGGTCGATCCTTGGCGAGGCGGCGTTCGGCCACCACCCGGGCTGCCAGCTCCGCTATAATGGCGGCCAACAACCGGCACGCGTTGTGCACGAGCTCGGCGGGCAGTGCCACGCTGCTGCTGCTACTGCAGGTAGTACTACTGCCGCCCGTCGAAGTCGTCGTAATCGAGTTCGATACGGTCCCCGCCGAAGCGGCCCCCCGACTCGACCCCCCCGAAGCGTCTGTCGAGTTCGGGTCGGCCAGCAAGATGCCAAGAGGATTTACGCCAATCTGAATCAGCCGGTCCACAACGTCGCCGAACGTCAGCGTGCCGGGAAGGCGTAGATCTCCGTCATCGCGGACGGACATCGCGTCGCTCAGCAGTCTAAAACAGTTGCACATACAAATTACGATTTATATATATATGCAGTATTAGTACTTATATATATAGTTGAATGTGTTAGGCCGATCGTTTTGTTTATATATATATATATATATATATATATATATATATATATATACAGCGCGACTACATAAAATTAATACATGCCTATAGGGTTTAATGATTTGAACAAAGCACGTCGTTTGTTGCACTCTGTTACTCTCAAATTGATTTTCTAATCTTATACTGCACACCTGTGACCTTACAACGAAATAGCTGTGAAGCAGTTTTTGGCGAATGAAAATGTGAGAGTCGTTTAAAAATCTAAACACTGAAAAGTTATGTTTTCGGCCGCGTTTCAGGCATTCAGCAGGGCATGACGCCATGTTCGAATTGGTTGCAAAATATAATTCTACCAAACCACCCAGAACTGTACGATCGTGCAAACAAATATGCGAGCTTAGGGGAAATGTATATTATATGATAAACAATAAAAACAAGACTGACACGATAAAATAGTATAGACCAAGTTTGAATGTTTCAATAAGTCCTTTTCATTGTCCCAGTCCTAAAACTTGATAGAGGCGTTGTATATATTTTCGTCTTCGAAACCTGAGATTTGTGTATACACTGTTAGATTATGACGTCACGCTAATGCTACCCAGCCAATTAAACAGCACTATTATGACTCCAAAGCCTTTAATACGTCTGTTGTCATGCCACATATAGTAGGCTCTACTCGGCAAATCTTGGTGGATACGAGAGTGTGTTATCAACAAAAGCCATCTGCTCTTTTATGAGTAGAAAACAAATGGCATTTAGGAAATGTGAGAAAGGGGTCGCCAACTAACTCCGCGAAAAAAAAAACAAAGAGAACAAGTCTCTATAAAAGTTGGTTATGGTGGTTAAGACATATATGTTTAAATGATCAATATCCGGAGACTTACTTTCCAAAGAGGACAGGCACTTCACTGCAATCGTTACGCGTTGACGGCAGGTTGTTAAAATTGGAAGACATAGGGCTAGCCGGGAGACTGCCTGCGGTAGCGCCAGTCCCCGACGAAGACGCAGGTCGCTCATGAAGCACAACCTAGATCACGCAACGAGACGTATAACTAGAGCTGTAGACATGGAAACGTAAGTTGATGACACTGATGACGTTTACTACAAAAAGCTACTCTCATGTACATAGAGCCTTCATCGTCACGTGCACTCACCTTTGTGAGCTGATGCGGTACCATAGAAGCAAGTAGAGATGGTGGGGCACTGCTAAGGGCATCCAAGATGGCCGAGAGCAACCGGCTGTGATTGCGAGGAGGCTTCCCCGTGATGGCCGCTCCAGGCGCCGAGCAACTCTGTTGTCTTTTTTTCTAGTAAGGAAAATCAGAGCCAATTCGACCAACAAATACAAAAAAGAAAACACATTCAACGTAGAAACACAGGCCGCTTAAACGCATGTCTCTTATCGATAGATCGCTGCTACCAGGCATTAAACACCAAACATATTATAAGCACAATTATATATATATATATATATATATATATATATATATATATATATATATATATATATATATATATATACTGTGTACGCAAAGTTAAGCCATTGCTTTTCCAGCGAAAACAAACATGTGGGTTTATTTAATCATCGAATTTGTTTCCTTTTTGCACAGACGACCTTTAGTCAACGTGAATCACCTTTTCCATTTCTAAAAATGAAGAATGACCCACACGAGCCGAAGATGGGGAAAAAACAATGACAGAAAATCGGTACCTGGCGTACGTCGGATGTTTTCTGGTCATGCAGAAGAAGTTCGCCCAGCCCTTGCCACTTCAACGCGTCGGTAGGATAGAACGTCTGATAACAGTGCAAGAACGTTACGCTACACTCTGTGACAAAGTGCTCGAGGGCGGGTTTGCCTTGGGCGCCCGTTATTAGGACCCGCTTGAGGAGTTTGCGGCACAACCAAAGGCTACGACAAAGGGGCTCCAATGCGGCTGGCGTTGTACCGGCAAGTTGCGGGTGCACCTGCGAGACATACTGCCGCAGCAAGCTTAGCACTGGTTCCGATAGGCGCTCTCCGATCACGCACGGACCTAAGACGGCAAGAACAAACGCCACACGGTATTAATTCATTCCATTAAAAACAAGATTGTCGCGATGTGTCCTGAGCATACTGTCTTAAGGTCCTGAGACCGTTTAACCTTTATATAAATATATATATATATATATATATATATATATATATATATATATATATATATATATATATATAGGCAGCATAATATATATATATATATATATATATATATTACACATGATTTATTTACACACCAGATTGGGTAAAATATACAATAGTACGATCAATATCACTACAGCCTCGTAATTATATTAATATTAAAAATCTATAAAAATTGCGAAATTCTATTACTGAAAAAAACGCTTGGCTGCCATAGCCACATGATCTGCTGAGATAGAGCAAGTAATGGCAACCAAAATTAGCAATAACCATTGTCATTATCTAAAGCAATGTCATATCGGGAGGCTGAACGCGAAGTATTTATTATTATTTATGCCTATATACTAACACTCTTTAGCAAAAGTTTTAAATTATTAATAATCAAAACTACGTTAAAGAGTGCAATGACTTAATATACATACCAAAAAATGATAATAATATATAATAATAATAATAATAATAATAATAATAATAATAATAATAATAATAATAATTCATCAAAACAAGAACGCCGATAACATCGTGTTACATCGAAGTTGCTGCCACTGGGAAAGCAAGAAAGTGGGTATAAAGAGAAGGTTGTACAGACAGGCAACTTTTATAAACTGAAGCACATTTACCCGCAAAAAACGCGAGTCCAAATGACCCCAATATTATAAAAGTAGGTGTGATTATTATTAACGACCTGCTAAATCGGCCGCCTAGCCAAGATTAGGTCAAAAATACAAAGCTGCCGCCACCGATATCCTTACGGCGTCCTTCACGGCTGATCAGAACGCACAGGTCAACAGAGCAGATCTACGACATCAAGTAGCGAAGGAATCCAACGCCTACTAGAGTGTCAGCAATCCGCACTTCAGATGACACGCAAATTTTTCATCATTACAGCCACCCAGCTAAAAGGTCAGTGTTTGTCCGCAAAGGTGAAGCGTACGAAATGAAGCCTCGTACCCAAGCACAAATTGTAGACAGGTGTGCATATGGCAAAGTAGTGAATCCACGCTACGCACCCTTCTGCAGTTCTTTCCAGATCCATTCGATCAGGGTAAGAAGCGACTGAAAGCATCCAGCGTCGATGCCCATTGCGAACTCCCTGCTAAGAACATAGGTAGGCGCTTCGAGGGTGTCATCCGAGCCGGGCATGGAGCCCAACTGTCCGGTGCCATTTTGGCCTGCGTCAGGACTCGCCAGACGATACAGCAGCTGTGGTATCTGGCCCGCGTTTGTATCAGTTCCATTGTTCGACCGTTTCGAACCTTTGAAGTAAAACGTGACTTGATCCTCCGTCACGACCTTCGGCTGTCCCAGCGAGCCACAATCTGAGGATGGTCCTGTATACCCAGCATAACACAGATGCACGCACAAACACACATATAAATCCAAGTGCACAAACGTGTATCACAACGTGATCAACACATAACTTATTGACACAGACAGAATTAAAGCATACTCACCTGACATGCTAAGTGACGCAAAAGTGAAATAAAAAGCAACAAGCTGCAGTGATCACCCGCCTAATCGACCTTACCACGCTTAAGGACAAAGCCCATATTAACGGGGCCATTACAATTAGTGTCACGGCTGATCAGAACGCACAGGTCAACAAAGCGGATTAACGACATCAAGTAGCGAAGAAATCCAACGCCTACTAGAGTGTCAACAATCCGCGCTTCAGATGACACGCAAATTTTTCATCAGTACAGCCACGACAGCTAATAGCTCAATTCTGTTATAGTTCCGATAAGTCGAAGCGTATAAAATGAAGATTCTTACCCAATGACAGTTTTTGCGAGTGGAATTCGAATTTTTCCCCACACCGAGCAACTCTCTTTGTTCTAGCTTCCTCGGCGTTCGCTATCATTAATACTACTGTTATCGCTGCCGATTCGAGATAATATGTCGACGCTCATTACGGACTGTAGCACAAACGACGTAGAACGCTTACCAAAACCAACAACAATATCAGAACCCGTTGTTGTACCAAACACATCAAATCACCGGTACGAACCTGTGATTCTGGCCCAAACGAGGTACCAGCGATTAGCCTGACAGGCGATTGGCGTATCAAGAAGCAGCGGATGCTTCTGCCGGGCGGGACACTCGTAGGTCTGCTCTTGAAGGTCGGCGAGCAGCTCGCCCTCACCCTCCTGATCTCCGCCTTCTTCGCCAAGGTCGAGAATCCGAAGCTTCGCTGTATACTCGCCTCGTCCACCAAACAAGCCAACACCACCCAATATAATGTCCGAATCGCACATGAACCTACAAGAAGGATATACGCCAAAGTGGTAATAGCGGCAGGGAGTTAGTGTCGACAGCAACCCTAATTAAATTTGTTCTCCACAGCCTATATTGCATACACGTATTCCCACCTTAAACTGTTGTGAAAACACGCGCAGACTATCTAGAATTAAAAACATTTCTAAAAGAGTTTTTTTTATTCTAGTCTCCTACGTGCTTGGAAATTAACCTGAGGTATATCTCCAATGCACCGAGGGCCGGACATGTTAAGATATCTAGGGTTTCCCAAACAGTCCCTGTGGCAGCATGGCCGCTGATTCTCAGCGGTATGGTTTATCATCTATTCTCAATGAGCATCGCTCGAAGAAAATTCGATCAACAACAGGGATCAACACGACGACACCCCGGTAGATGACAACCATGACTAGCACCCTAGACCACGCCACCACACACGCGCAGACTATCTGCTCGCAGCCTTTATGTCTAGCGCGTAATATATATATATATATGAAGGAAGCAAGCAAAATGGTTGAACTAACCTGATGGCCTCAATGGAATGCCCCGAGTAGCCCCAGCCGCCTCCATGGCTGTCGAATCGATTCACAACAAGGTAGTCATCTTTCGCAAAGCTCCTCTTGCCTGCTCCACCACCTCCACCAGCCGCTGTTGTCAACGGCCCAATGCCTGCCCTGGAGACTCCACCTGTCGCTAAACTTCTGCCTTGACCTCCGACCCCCGGCGCGAGGTCGTCCGCCGAATCTGGTGGATGCAACGCCGCAAGCTCGACGAACTTCACCAGACTCAATGCTGCATGCTGACGACTGATCTCAAACTCACTTTGCTACAATCAAAACAAACGCGATACATATATATGTTTATGCCAAAATGGATATACATAAACAAAAAATACATGAATGAAATAATTAATAAACATCTATTTATGCACGCATTAAGGAGTTTATTCTTAATCAAACGATTCAAGCGAACATAAACAACGTGCCATATAACTAAGTGGAGAACAGTCGTTCGTGCTCACGTTTACAATTCAATACAAAACTACTTTAAGCTAAGTTTTAAATATTATCATAGTCTTCGGGCCAGGGATTTTACGAGTAGCACACCGTCAGCCCAGTTTAAGTGCACTACAGAAACTAGCAAAACTAGCGCGAGCGACAGAGAGAGAGAGAGGTCTAAAGGCGAGCAAGAGCAGAGTCTATACGTTGGACTGGAAGGGTATAACAATGACTAAAACATGGACACCAAAAAGGTACCACCACCTACCGAAGGCACAGTGGCAGACATGGGCGTGCCCGGTACGACGTGGTAGACGTTCACGGTAGACGTGGAGCGTTTATAGCTCCAGAGCACAGAGTATACTGGATCGAATGAGAGCGCATCGTCGCTGCCAATGGGATGCGGGCCTGGATGCCCACGGCACTGACCATTAGAGCGCTGCATCATCAGCGAGCTGTACTCGGAACCCGACTCGCTGTCCGGCACGACAGCAATCAGCTGGCGAGTTCCAGCAACCCGTGCCTGAAACAGGCATCTAAAGATGGAATGAAAAACGAATCGGTCATTAGAGCCAACCACAAAGAAAACGCTAATATGTAACCGCATATTAATAAAAATTAAAATCTCAAAGCTATATATATATAACTCATGTGTAGCGAGTTAATCACATATACATGCCCTACAATCGAATAATAAATTAAGGAATATTTTAATATATAATGTGTTATACAGAAAGTAAAAATATAAACATACCTAATAAAATTAAAAAAAAAAATATATATATATATATATATATATATATATATATATATATATATAGAAGCTAAGAGGCGTACCTGGCGTCTATAAGGCTTTCGTCTATACGAATAAATGTATGATCTCCCGAGGCCCCTATCCATGTTGCCCGTCTCGGGCTCGGAGCTCCGATGGCCGGCACTGGGCCTGCAATCGCGTGCCATATGGCCTCCGATGACGACGAGCCCACGCCTGAATCCTCTTCTGAGCGGCACAACTGTCCATTCTGCAATGACCGTTGGATTTATTCCTTCGTTACTTGTTCTCAACAAATTGCATATCATTCAAATGTACTATGGGTAAAGTGCAAAACAGAAATATGTCCTATAGGGATTTATATATATATATATTGGGGTGGATCAAAAAAGTGTGATACAAATTTATAAAAAAAGAAAAAATCTTTTAATCTTCCAAAGTGTTTTTCCCTTCAAAATAACTTCTGCCCATTGCAATGTGGTGGCGATTCTTGAGTACGAGATCACGAACTTTTTCAACGTTTTCGCCTGTTATTGACGCCGAAGGCCTTCCAACTGTCCGTCTGTCGCAAAATCCATGGTACCACGTATACGCAGTGATTCAGAACACTGTCTGGTCCCCATAAGCAGTTAGTAGCGTTTCCACCACCTTAGAGCATATTCTGGTTTCTATTACACAACGTAATGCAGGATCGTTGCTTCTCTATTTTGGGCTCCTTAAAACTCGTCGAACCCTAAAATTTACACTTCTTTAAACCCAACTTAAACAAAAAAAAACGTGGAAAATTGGCCTGCGCGTAGCTGATAAATGGCGTTTCTAAGAAAACAAACCGGATGACCTTGGTGGTTTCGGTTCAATTCTTAAAATTAAAGTACTAGAACTGCTGATCCATATATATATATATATATATATACAAATCGCTGAGCAAACACGACTTACAAGTGGATTTCCACAGGTGTAGACGGACCCATTCGAGAGTAGCAAAACGGTATGATTACTGCCCGCAGCAACTTGTATGACTCGAGAACCCTGCGGTAGACCTTGTAGTTGGGCTGGCGCTCCGCGTAGCGACCGATTACCATGCCCAAGTTGACCGTGTTGATTGCTACCAAAAGTGAGAACGCTTCCATTTTCCAGCAGAAGCACTGAAATAGAGGTACGTTTTGTCAGACGTGAGTCACACCCTTCAACATCAACGCGCAACGAAACTCAAGTCTCAAGAAACCCAGTCTTCGCGACAGCCTCTTGTGCTGTTTTCTTGGAAGACTGTTTCATTCGCTAGGTCGTTTTGGCATAAACAAAATAAACAAATATGCACTTGATGCCTTTAGAAAAGTCTAAAACTTTGTGCTAAACCTGTACTGTAAGGAGTTTCCCATAACATGTCATATGACTGTATCCCTGGAGTTTTTCTGAGAGTTACACGAGCTACATGAAACGGATTTACGAAGGTACATGTAATGATATTAAGGTATCTTAGCGATCAAACGTAATGCGTGGTTGTATTCGAATAGTTTTCAGAATATGATCGTTTAAAGTGATGCTTATGCAGTTCCCGATTGGATGCGGGGATTAGGACATGACTGGTTTTTAGTGTGTTGGAGCCCCACACTACACTTGCAGACGAGTTGCCTGCGGTGGTGTCTGCGTGTGCGTACCGAATTTTCCAGTTAGTCCTTAAAAAATATATATGAATCATGGGATGAAATAGTGTTAAAAACATTGAAAGAGGGATAAAATACTGGCTATATTTTCCGTGCTCCACAGATGACCAATATATATATATATATATATATATATATATATATATATCTGCAGAAGTCGTACCTGTGTGATGTACTCCAGTAGCGGCTTGTACCACTTTATGGGAGATGTTGAGCTTAACAGGTGGCAGGGAGGCAAGTTTACCCCCATCGAGATCGTTACCGCTTAACGGACCATTGATGGATGCTGGAGTACCCACTAGACAGGCAGCTCCAGTAGTTGGGCCGTTACTCGACACAGCACTTCCGGGCACGGTACCAGAAGCAGCGGTAACACAGTTAGCGGTAACAAGTGCCGAAAGATCTTCACGAGAGACGACCCCAACTCGTAATCCATTTCCGGCATTGAGGCCACCATTAAGCACGCCACTGACCGCACCGCTCAGACGGACATCGTTCCCCGACTGGAACAAGACGGTAAGAAACCGCTCGTCAAGGATTTATTATCAGCACATAAACTCACGCCAAAAAAACTCACTTCTCAACAACCCGTCCACCCACATGGTAGTTTCCCATCGTTTAATTGTGCCCTCTCATGTTCTACCCTCCTCATGACCTACACTCATTATGTGTAAAAGTAATATAAAAGCATAACAACTGGACACGATGGAAACCAATGTATTTACATTGGGCTGCCAGTCCAATGTAATCATGCGTTTAAGAGCGTTACCACTATATCACCCTGCTGGGTTCAGATGCAGAGCATTTCGATAAATGCCCCACCTACCTTGAGAAGCAGGGTTTCTCGGGAGACGACTTTGCTAAATGGTTTCGAGGGATGGTACCTCCGACCCGCGCCAACAATACCGGCTGCGCCACCAACGCCGGCCGCAGCGTCGTCGCCGGCGGCAACAGATCGTTCACGTTCGCGCTCACGCTCACGCGCTAAACGCGAATACGATGGCGACGATTCCTCCCGCCGACGAATTCGATCCGAGTTCTTACGAAAAACTGCGGCACCTTCCCCAGGGCCGCCGCTACTACTGTTGTCGGCCTGCAATGCGTTTATCTACAACGACCCGGCCACCCGCAATTAGTACGGTACCTTTACTATTTGCGAGGTGTTGTTACAAGGTACAGTTGCATATCTGCAAGTATACTTACTTGTTCTGTAGTCCTGTGAAAAAGTTGGGTTGTAGGAAGTATACTACGTGAGACAAAATCATTTTTGTGTGAATATATGCTTCTCGAACAAATGCGCAATGCGGACAAGAGGACCGTATGTGTGTAAGACGAGTTCAACGAGAACGAGCTGATTGGAACCCGAAGCAAAACAACGACGAAGATAGATGATGGTAGCGATACTAACAACAGGTGCAGCGAACTTCTGGTTCTGCTCGCAGGCGGCCGCCATTGGTCCGCCGGCCATGTTCGCGGCAGAGGCGGCGACTGCGGCCCCGGCTAGCGCCGAGCAGGGGGGCCCAGCAGGCTCGCTACCACCCACCGTCATGGATGCCGCTCCTGCAGCACCGCTGCCGCCGCTTCCTGCACTTGCTCCGACTGACGCGGATGCCGCTACGAGACTCGCCGGTTGGCCGCCAGCCACTTGATGATGATGGTGGTGGTGTTGATGGCTGTGTAGATTTGGCTGTTGCTGGTGATGGCCATGGTGATGCCCCACTCCCGGGACAGGCGCGACCGGAGCGGCAGCAGAAGGAGCCGAACTTTCGCGCAACGCGCAGCACGTTCGACAGCACCCGCAATGGATACAGCCTCCGTCGCCGACGCCGCACCCACACAGACTGCAAGGTGACAACAAAACATGCAACATTATGAGGCCATCGCGTGTGATGACAAGGCCTTTAATAGTTATTACGGTTATCGACAGGGGAGAAACAGTTGTTCGCCATGAGCGTGTTCAATCCGCTATATTATTGCATATATGACTGTCGAAAGAAACGTGGCGAAAGAGGTCAGAACCATCGGCATTACACCAAGAAGATTGGAAGATCGAGCCGAAATATTAACTGAGTGGCTGTTGTGTAGCTATATATATATATATATATATATATATATATATAATGCAAATTCACTTCTTTCAATGTTTACTAAAAACAGGCGCGTCACTAATACGTACGATCCGGGCAGCCTTTGGGCACCAACCGACGGAAATTTCATTGACGCTATGCACTCCTGGCCATAGCCCGTGCACTGGAGACACGCCGTGCAGATACGGCAATCCTGCGTACTGAACTGATGTGGCGGACACCGCGCCGAGGCAAGATGGGCATTACCAAATACGTTACCGCCCGAAAATGACATCGCATGGTGCTCGGATGTCCTCATCGGTATCACCATGGCGGGTGTCTTTTCGCGCTCCTGATCTATGATCGCCGTGGTCGCTGACGATCCATCGACGTCGACCAGCGAGTCGGCGCTACTGGCTGCCGTGATCGAAACCTCGGATGTGTCTGAAAGTAACGACATACAAAGACTTGGCAGTTAGTTTTTCATCGGCACATGATTGTCCAGCCACGCCCACTAGAAGTAGCCAATTGGTGAAAACACGATCGCTCAACCTTATTCTCGTGTGGTCCCTACCCGAACACAAACAATTCAGCCGGGCAAAACAGGTCCAAGCTAGCCTATATAAACAAGCAAAGTCCCGGTACGTACCTGTAGCCGATCCGGCGCAACCCGCGGCGAGTTCTCTGGCGCACTGTCCTTTATGGTTCACTCCGAACGTATATACGGTACCGGAATGAGTTACTGCCACAACGTGCGCCTTTCCGAGACACACTTGCATCACCTGTTCAAGTTTTGAAAATGCCATACATAAATATGTATATTCATTTAAGCACAAATACATACAAGACACTACACAATTGTATATATATATATATTGCAAAATCAAATTCGGTTAACTATACCCACTTATATTTTGCTGACCAATTCAATATTAACGCAATTGCGCAATTTGTAACTTGCCAAGTAAACATATATTATATATGCATTTTTACTGTTATTTAAGTCAACTCTTTTAACACAGTCATTGAACAAATAGTCGACGAAAAATCAACTCTACTTTCGTGAGTACAATAAATTACATATGACGGTATTTAAACATATTTATGGGATCTTCTGTTTCGGATGGGTTCGTGACACAGGTGTTAGATACGAACATCCTTGACACCAACGATGAGTCCGGTGTTGGGTTCAGTGTGGCCGGCCGCGTCCTTTCCAAACATCAACAAGTCGCCGCCTGCCGTCACAACGGCAGTCGTTCCATTGTTGCAAGCCACATCGACAGCTTCGACACCTTCCAGCTTGGTTATCCTGCCACCGACAAGTACGGCCGGATACAGAAGTCATACAGAAGAAATCAGATCAAACAACGCTTGCGTCAACAACAACAACGTTGTCTTAACACCCACCAGTCTCTGTCGGTTATTCAACGTTTAGGACGGCGTACACCTAGTGCGTTAGTTAACACAATGCTTGTTGGCATTATTATTATTATTATTAGTATTATTATATTTTTACTATTACTTTTTCTTTGAAAGTGATACGACTCACTTACTTTCTCGGCTTGGTAGTCTTCGGCTGTCGTTTGCCCTTGACCGGCTCGCCATCTTCACCCCGACGAGCTGTTCCCGCAAACCAGACGGTGCCGTCTGGAGCTAGAAACACGGCGTGGCTTCCATCGTGGCCGACCGCGACCCGTTTGGCTGTCAGCCTCATATCGTGCCACCGTTCGGTGCCCTGCTTGACACCCAACGCCGACACACGGCCTCCCACCCAGACCGTGCCGTAGTTGCCTCGCACTAAGGCGAAGTCGTTTCCACAGCTCACCATGTCCGCCTCTTCGCCACCGTCGCAGCCGAGATCCAGAGCAGGATCTATTGACAGAATTCCGAGTTTTAAACTACCCATCGCAAGTACGGCGCCGGTATAGATTTATACGATGAACGATATACGTGTTCAATTTTTAAACCATTTCACAATGCGATATCAAAACAACATTGCCCCTGACAAGCAAGTAGTGATATATAAATATCTATATATATATATTGACTCCGTTTGGCCGCTTTAGTGCCAACATTTTCAACTACTTACTAAGTAGATTAGGTGATCTGGTGCTCTCGTCTTGTGGAACCACGGACTGCAGCTGCTCGTTCTGTTGTTGTTGTTGTTGTTGTTGTTGTTGTTGTTGTTGTTGTTGTTGCTGGTGCGCTTGTTGTTGTACTTGTGCTTGCTGCTGAAGCTGCTGCTGCTGTTGTCTTCCATCGCCGGCACCAGCGATCGGCGCCGGCCCAGCAGGTTGTTTATTAAATTCCCCCTTGTTAATAGCTGTAATTGCTCCCTGTCCATATACGAGCATGGACTTTTTGGTCAGCTTTAGTATGGAATCTCCACCGGAAAGCATCGATGTGGCCGAGCCCCGTGGCTGCTCTTCTGTCTCATTGGCCGAAACTGAAGGCCGAAATACCGTCTGAATGGAAAACATGTCTTCATGGTGTACTATACAGTTAACCGACTGACCGTCGCTAAATAGCGCTGGAGAACCACAACATACAACACAAGCACGCGCGTAACAAACAGAATGAACAGCAAACACAAGAATGAGAATATAAATGTTAAGGATTTTGTTCTGCTACATTTTTGACAGAGGCATTGGCTCTGAATTTACATTGAAATATTCGAAACAAAATTTAACTGTTTACTAAGCATCTGTTATTAGATATATATATATATATATATATATATAGTTTTTCCACCCTGAGACGAAGATGACACGAAACACAAGTTGAACATTTAGGAAACTGCTCTATTAATAAGGCGGTGCGCTTGAAAGTAGCCTTAGATTCTCTTCTGATTTTAAACAACTATATTTTAAGCAAAAGGGATGCTTGAATAAACTGCAAACAATTTTCATTGAATATAATTAAATCACACGTACGTAGCGCACTCATTAGAACAAACTTACTATTTATTAGTGGAATTGTGACCCCGCTTGCCAGAGACAGCCTTTGAGTCACCTGAAGAGTGTCCTTATCGAGAATCAAAGCAGATCCTCCTGCTCGCTTTGTGGCGGCCGCGGCTTCCGACGTTTGGATATCGGATCGTATGGCCACTGCAATAAGCTCATCTGCAACAACGCCTACCCAGACGACCCCCTCCGATTTGCAGAGGTGTCGGTTCATGACTAGCACATTACCCTGCAAATTCGCGAGAAATCACACAACCGCGGCAAACGCCGTATCACCGCATCAGCAATATCAATATTAAGCAAGGTAACTCACGTGACTTATATTAAACTAATGTAATATTTATTTAGGAATTTAATATATACATGTGAATGTTTAAATCCACGGCGCCGATGGCTCAAAACGAATAGTACTATGGAGCCATAGTAATAATCATATACTGGATATTCAAACTATGTGTCGTCTGATGTGTTGCAAGTTGAAAGCATTCCATGAATTTTGGCCGGTAAAAAATTAATATAAATAATGACAAAAATATTGTTTACTACTATATATATATATATATATATAAATAAATAATTGTTGATTGTATATATATATATATATATATATATATATATATACATACATTATTGTTGGTGAGAACCCGTAACCACACGTTAACGCGGAGACAATTGTTCACTCCAAAGTGCTAACATAAAAAGTCATTTAATAAGTTCGCTCGCAATTATTGTTGTGCACGTCCTTACGCACCTCAACTGAATCCCCGAAGCCATTCGTAACCTTGTACAGGACGCCAGCCTGCAGCAGGTATAGAAAGCGCCCGTCGGAGCTCAGGCAGCAGACAGAGGCTTTCGGACCAGCCTCTGGGGCTGGTTCTGCCTCAGACGGAATGTCAATTCGAAATGAGGCGATAGGCGTCGGCGGTACGCCAAGACTAAACCAGCGAGGCAGTGGGCTTCCAGCCGTTCCCATAAGCATGGCTTGAATCGAACGTTGAAGCCCAATGAGAATTAACGGCGTCTGAAATAGTAATATTTGCGTCTCTTGTTAGACGGATGGCAAGCCATGATGATTCACGTAGGCTGCTTTTGTTGCTTATGTTGTTCAATATGGCCTCTCACTTAAATACGATCAAAAGTAATATTTCTGTAATGCCAAAGTTAATAACGTACAGAGTAATTGTTGTGTTAACACATCAACCCAATTTGTGTGATTGACGTTATGAATGCAGGGCTATATATTCGTACCAGACGATTTGTTTTAGATATGATCAGTTAAAATCCGAATTATCCTTCCCCGATTGCCTGCATGATGTCGCCCTTCTTATTTTGATTACTAAATGTTGTGTAGATGTTTGAGGATCGACAGAAATATAGATGGGTGCCAAATCGACAAATAAATAAGCACATAGGCAGACAGGCAAAACGACAAGCCACCATTGAACACGGCAATGAGAATATAAATGTTAAGCGCTAGATTCGGCGTCACCAGAACACTAACCGGTAAAGTTGTCCGATCGGGAGAGCAGGCATCGGGCGATGTCGTCAGCAGAAGGCAGTTGGCCGCCGCAAGAAGCTTCGCTGTCTCGCCCGACGCGATGGCCAACGAGATGAGGCCGGCCGACGCAAGCGAACTTAGCGTAGCTGGCACATCGATGCTCATCGATGAAAGCTCGAGCATCAATGAGAACAGCTTGTCTATACCGGTTGTCGTGACACCAGCAACAGTAATTGTAGTAGGATCATCCGGCATGCCCCCCAAGAAGACATACACCACAACAGCATTAGTTGTACTGGCTTGACCACGAGTTATACTCTACCATACACTACCACAAACTGTTTCACATATGCTAATATATATATATATATATACATAAAAAGTCCAACATTAACATAATATTTGATTGTACATATGTAATTATACGTCGCCTGAGTAGTCGTGGTAACAGTAATAATATTCGTTTTTATTAAGAATGTAAGTGAAGCGACAATTTATATATATATATATATATATATATATATATATAAATAATAGGAGGTTTGGTGAGAAACCAGTAGTGACAGGAACAGGGGATGCAATTCGACGAACATGAAAACTATTCATGTTAAGCCAAAATAAATAATGTACAGAGATCATGTTAACTTCTTTGAACCAAAATGAAACAATGAAAGCGGGATGGAAGGCGCTGCTAAGAAAATCAAACGAGAAGATCTTGGTGATCTCGGTCTGGCCGGCAAAATTCAATGTACCGGATATATATATATAGTGCACACGTCCTCAGGAGACAATTGTGGCTCCATCAGTATTCTTAATAAAAAGTTCAAATAGGATATATATATATATATATATATCGTACGAATCTCGACGAATCGAAATTCGCTACCTCCATTGTATGATCGATAAGTGCGGCTAGCAAAACGGATACAAGACAGATTCATACCAATCGTTTCGCGCGGTTCATCTCTCATAGCCTCAGGACTGAGGCCCTGCAGTGTGTTGAAGAGGCCCCGGAGAGCGCGCGCGCAAAGCTCGGGATGAGCGACGCTGCTCTCACGAATTACATCGAGCATGCCGTGGATGCCCATCACGACTAGGCGGGGAAGAGGAACCACCTGCATGTGCTCACATACATACATACATTTATTTATCATGACATCACCTTTCGGTATTGTTAATTAACCTCACCTTTATGCTTACATGGTAATTATCAATACCATGTAAGCATAAAGGTTAGATCACAAGATGCGTGCAGACGACCTAGCCAGGGCAAAGCCATCGACGACGATCGATAAACAATCAATGGCCGAACGTTAGCGGCATCAGCTGATGGCACGACAAGCACTCGAGCTAACAGTATCAGCATTTTTTTCGTCGTTTAAACGTGTAATAGACCCAAGTTACACTGCTTGGCCCTAAAGTGAGTGGTGTACTGGATCGTTGCCTGACGACTTTCTCTACCGATACGCACATTTGATTTTAATGCACGCTGGAAGTGTGTTATTCCTATATCAGTTGAGGAAAGTTTCACTACCCTACAAAACACATCCGGCAGCTTAGAAATTATTTACAGCAACGGTTTAAAAAATAATATATATATATATATATATATATATATATATATATATATATAATATTTTTTAAACCGTTGCTGTAAATAATTTTTAAGAGAGCTCAGGTGAGGGCAGTGCCAAAATGTTCAGTATAAGCATAGAGCTATATTCTCTTTTATTAGATTTCATGATTTGGTTTGCATTAATATAGCCGCATTAACAGTCATATATAACAGTCATTTTTGAAATTATTCTATTGGCGGACACTGTTTTATACATTTTGTTTCCAAAGGTATATATATATAAAGGGGAAAGAAAAGTAAAAAGCGCAGGTCAAATCATAAGGCGCCGGCCGCCGTACCTTGCTGTCGTCAGTTAGGGAGGAATCCTGGTCGGGTTTGAGAGGAACGCCCGTTTTGTCCGCGCCTGTGCCCAGGCGGCGTTCGGCCTCCTGGACGCATCCGCGGATGGCGGCGAACACCGCAAAGGGCGACGGGTTTGGCCGAAGCTCCACGAGACTGCGCTGGTCGGCCTGCTGCTGAAATAGGCTCTGCAGATGATGATGGTAATGATCCAACCCGCCGCCTCCACCAGCAGGGCCTTTCTGCAATGGTTGGATGGAGGACAGATCGCAATTGAGACCATAACGTTAGTGACAGAAGGACAAGAACGCTTAATTGACGCATCGCGTTAGGGAGCTTTGTGAGCTCCGAGCTAACCTCAGAGCACTAGGCGTCAATCCATTCATGATACAGGCAGAATTACTTCAGTCAACACTTTCAGCAATGTCACTATTAAACTCTCAAAGCATAATATATATATATATATGTCACCATTATTCATATCTAACAGTTTATCAGACTTTTTTTCTAAATCATGAGCATAAACAGGCATCTAGAAATTTTACCGAACCATGCTTTGAACTCAGCACCAGCGTCATCTAAATTATCGGTCGTTGAACAGCACAAAAAAACGCTTGAAACCTTTAATAACGTCAAACTACGCCTAACAAGATCGGTTGCGAGAACTTCCACTATAGCTACGCTGCAGACCAATCGCGTTTCTTGAGAATGTAAGCCGGGACACGCAAACCAAATTGTTATATTAGGTTGACGTCAAAGAGCAAAGCAAGATATTGATCTGTACGCTTTGAAACTATCTGGTCGTAGGAGTATCCTCACATAGGAACTCTAAAAAGCAGATTAGGATAAACCATGATCTCCCGAAATTAAGGTCTCCGCTCCTATACTACAGAACCTTAGTACGTTTTTTTAAAGTTGATAAATCTAGGATCTATCCACAAAAACACAAATAACACAAAAGCACTTAAAATAATACATGAAATAGTATGTTCAGTGGTTCATAGTGTTAAATAGTTCATTTATAATATGACATAATTTTTTCGATGAACGTGTTAGCAAACGTGTTCACTCTACACCAACTCTTCAGCCAGACAACCTATAATTATATATAATCATCTTGTTTTATTGCTGCAAGACTAGGACTTAGAGACAACTTTTTACAGTGTAATTTTAAAAATACCGTTGACGTAGGCAACACATAACCAGCAGACCTATAAGGTAGGACTTTCCAAAAACATTCACTTTCTCATTTCAAAAACAGTCACAAGCATATTCACTACTAAAACTAGCCTAGAATATGATATCGGGATAGTTTGAAAACCGCTTTAGTTGTCAGCCTTGCACTGCCGTGCAACCTGATCTGTCCGGAATACAATCGTTAAGCGTAAGGTAAACGCAAATACAAGCCAACACACATACAGCTACTGCAGATAATCCAAAAGAGAGCGTTCAACCTAGGCAGATCTGTCGGATCAACCGCACATTTCAACGCAATGCAGATATTCATAAGAGATCGGAAGATCGGTTGCGAGAACTTCCACAATAGGTATGCTGCAGACCGAGCAAACGTGCTCACTCTACACCAACTCTTCAGCCAGACAACCTATAATTATCTCTACTCATCTTGTTTTAAGGCTGCAAGACTAGGACTAAAAGAACACTTTTTACAATGCAATTTTAGAAATACTGTTGACGTACAGCAACGTGGAACTAGCAAACCTATAAGGTAGGACTTTTCAAAAACAGCATCTTCACTACTAAAACTAGCCTAGAGTATGATATTGGCAAAGTTTAAAAACTGCTTTAGTTGTCAGCCATGCACTGCCATGCAGCCGGATCTGTCCAGAATACAATCGTTAAGATTAAGATGAACGAAAGTACAAGCCAACACACACACAGTCACTGCAGAAAATCCGGAAGAGAGCGTACGGTCTAGGCAAATTTGTCGGATCGACCGCACATTTCAACGCAATGCAGACATAAAACGAGCAAGACTCGGCACTAGACAGCGTGGCGTCTAGTCTAGTCTGCAATCAAAGCGGAAAAAAACTATGAAAATAAAAATGTATCTTCAGAGTAATTACTGAATGCCCAAATGTAAATTATATATATATATATATATATATATATATATATATATATATATATATGTATATATATATGAGGCTAGCAATAAAGTAACTGCATTAACACGCGGTCTTCAGTCAATTGGGCAAACTCACCTCGGGGGGACCCTTGGGGACTTTGTTGAGTCGACTGCCAGCATCTTTGCGTCTGAAACGATAACAAAAAGAATCAACACGTCAATTGATGACTATAAGACAATATGCTTAGACTTCCATCGCCTTTTCCCATTTATTATTATTATTATTATGATTATTATTATGTGTTAGGACAATACAATTGTGAGGTGTGAATGTGTATCCTCGTTATTTCATGGTTACCATCTAGGTATTCTCAGCCCATCGCAACTACTATCGACGCGGCATTTCCTCTGCAAACTGAAAGGAAAGCAGCTGCCTCAGAAATTCGTCTTCGCGTATATCCCCGGTGTTTGCTCGTATTCGATCACCCAAGTCTTTTATAAATTTCCTTGTACTTCTGCTGACCGGGCCCAATGTTTCCATTGCAATCGGCACGAAATTGTATCTAGGCTCTAACTCTGTGCATTTACGCCACTTTTCTTTTTCTGCATGTTCGGCAACCCATCCCGCCTCCGTCGCGCTGTGGCATAAATAAGACGGTGCGGCCGTGCAGGATACGGCCGCATCCCAAACCAAGCATTTGCCTTTTTCCCACGGCGGAATGGTCACACCGTCAGGCCTTTTATCGTCATGTAGTCCTAGTCTGGGTTCCAGCATGCTAGGTATTCCCGCTTTCCGGAGAGCTCTTTGAATTAATGAGTTTATTTCGGTATGCCTAGGGGCCCGACCTTGGCTCTTGATGCAGCTCAATGGGTGGAGGCCATCCTTCTCCACTGCTTTTCCACAGGCCAGATGTTGTCCAGCATGGTGCCGAGCTGCGGTGACGGAAGAGCCCTGAGGAATCCGCCGCTGAAGGTGTCTCGTGCGGCCAAGAAGACCGCTTTCTCTGTTGGAGACTCAAGGCTTTCGATGATCTCACGGGCTATGACTTTGCATCTGTAGTTGTCGAGCACTCTCTGCGTTGTATGTTTTTCTCAAGGGCCTGGATCCAATCTCAGTTTGACCAGTGACTCTGCCTTCTGCTCAGCTATGTACAACTGGTGGTGAGCACTCGGGTCAACTAGCGTCTCAGCCAGCTGGCCAAATTCTATTAATGACGCTGCGTAACATATGGGGGCCAATTCGGTTGCTGATCGAATACCCAGTCCACCTTCTCTTATGGGGAGACTTGCTCTTCGCCACGTACTGTCCGTAAAGTCAATGTTGAGAACTTCACTCAATATGTTCCTCGTAGAGTCGTCATACGATTGCAGGGCGTCGGGACATTGCCTTGTCGGTGAAGTGCGTAGTGTGTAGTTGAATTTAGGGGAACCTAAACTATACCTCCAAAGGCATAGTGCCGCTTGTGAGTGCATAGCCAACAGACGAGGTCGCGTCTGTAGCAACGCGCGGCGCTTGTCTCCTAAGGTCTTGAAAATACTTTGTGGACTAAGTGGAGCCCCAAGAACCCCTAACTCGACCGGGTTAACTCGCCTGCAGCCTGGTAAAACGGCAGCAATTGTTTCGTATGCCTCGTCTCGTTCTTTAGTGTCCGCCCCAACCGTTATTACTTCGCACTTGGAAAGATTGAGAACTGTCCCCCCTTCACTCGCAAACTGCAAAACCTTGAGTAAGTCAGCGGCCACCACTTCTGCCGGCCCTCCTAATGTACCATCATCCAGGAACCAGATGTTTAGCGGGCTTCTCATTTGTGCCACTAAACTGGAGATTCCTAGGCTAAACAGGGCGGGGCCCAGTGGATCTCCTTGTTGCACTCCATTTGTTGATTTAAGTGGTTCTTTGTTTTCTTTCTATTATTTCTTTCTTCTTTCTATTATTATTATTATTATTATTATTATTATTATTATTATTATTATTATTATTATTATTATTATCATCATCATCACCATTATTATTATTTCGAGGCTTGTACGAATGCCGTTCATCTATTACATCTTAGTGACCCTATGAAACCGTAGATAGAAGCGGTATTCTCTTTTGCTGCACTACGATATATCAAGGATTTTCCTTCAGGCTGATCTTCGATTTTATTTGGTTAGCCAACTAGCTAAGCACACGTTTCCCTTTATTATTATCGTGAGGCTCTTCATATATGAATGAAACACATAGCTTTATTCATGAGTACTTGCAAATACACTCGAAAGCATACAGCCTTGAAAGCATATATCGGCTTAACAGTGCCTAATGCCAACTACAGAAGTAATTAAAATTATAAATAAATTATAAACAAACGTTATATAAAATTGCATACAACACAACACTGCGAAGGACAATAGTCGCGTTGGTCCCCCGTTACTGCCGCCCATGCAGATAGCCAAATACATCATTTAGAAAAAAAACTTTGCATCGCGTCGATCACCAGTGGTTTCTATCATGCACCTTGCGAAATCCCTCAGGAACTTATATGTTTACTTAGTCCCCACGCTGATTGGGCTCACTGCCTCTAGGACAACAGGAGCAAAACGGTAACTTATTGTCAGCTCAAGATACTTCGTATTACTACCAGTAACACATTTTGGTTCAGGCGTGGAAGACAGCACTTCGAGCTCTGCGCTCTTCGGACTCTCCTGACGTTGGCTACTGAATTTTGCGTAATCTGTCTGGAGTTGTAACACAACTCAGTGTGTGTAGCCTATCAGGGTCAACTGGTTCACGACAGAAAGAGCTCACAGATGGGAGCACGTATCCTGATAGCTTACATTGTACGGAATTTTAGTGGGTGTAGCTGCCACTAAACGAATAGTATGCTGCCAGAAGAACGAAAAACGGCACGTAATCTCGAGGGTGAGGGTGAGGTCGTCCATAATCTCCCCCGCCGATCTTCGGAATATGCGACAAGCATATTCCGGTTTACGTGTTCTTTTAGCGAGGAAGGCAGACAGCCTTGCTCTATCACATGCTTCCCTTTAAAGCTGGCATTTTGCTGATGTTTGCTTAAAATACCCTTGGTAGTCTCCTTGTCGACTCCGGTGGCGCGGTACATTCACGTGCGCCTTGCGATCAGAGGAAATACATACGGGTGCACGGGTTCGATGCCCACCGTTGCACATTTGTAGTTATGGGGTCCGTCATACGAAGCAACGCGAACTCAAATCAATGGACGTTAAACGTTTGCTGAAAGTCAGCCCGAGCTTTTTTGGTAGTTTTCTTACAAGCACCAAAGCCATCTTTGTGAATAGTATCTAGAGCTGGAGCACGCTTGCACGCATTTTATATGTGAGGTGAGTCTTGTGTCTGTGAGGGTGCATATCTGTATGCCCGTTTGCACACAAACTCATGCGTGCCTGAAGGCATGCGATGAGCGGGTTCTTCCCATCCCATTCTTCTGAATTATTGCGAAGATGATCGCAACACATTTCTTGTCGAGGATGTTGCTCCTATCAAATCGAATCCCGTTGAGATAGGACAGAGCGGAGGAAGGAGACCACGGATTGAAGGATTGATTACCTAATGTATATATATATATGAACATATATAAATATATATATAGGCCTGGACCTAGGGCTGATGTAGTTTGCCGTCACGTTCACTGGGGGACAATTGTTTACACTGCGTTATGTGTTACGTGTCGAGCCCGGTGGCGTGGTGCATTCGCCTGCGCCTCGCGACCGCAGGAGACACATAGCAGGTGCGCGGGTTCGAACCCTACCGTTGCATATTTGTATTTATGGGGGTCCGTCTATGAAACAATGCGAAAAGCAGTCCCGTGGACGTTAAATCTTGGCTGAGGGTCAGGCCGAAATAAACGTTATGTGTTCATAAGGAGACAACTGTACCTCTAATATTTAAGCAAATAAAACACACTAGTATGTAAGTAAAGTTTTCGGGCTGACCCTCAGCCAAGATTTAACGTCCACGGAACTGTTTTTCACATTGCTTCATAGACGGATCCCCATAAATACAAATGTGCAGCGGTGGGGTTCGAACCCGCGCACCTATGTGTCTCCTCCGGTTGCGAGGCGGAGACTTAATCCACTACGCCACCGGGCTCGACACTAGTATGTAAGTACCACAAAAAAATGTTATGTGTTACATAATATATATATATATATATATATATATATATATATATTTATATATATGGACATACAACGTACCTGTCGGCGAGCGGTGCCGGCGGCCGGAACAAGCCGTGAAACTGCTTCGATAATGACTTCGTCATTATGCTAGCGATGGCACCGCCGGCCTTCCAAGGCCGGCGCCTAGGCGCTTGCAACTCTTGCTGTGATCGTGGTTAATGCTTTGGCCCTATGTTGCTGCCGTCTTCGCCCTCGTCTAGAAGGAGATGACGACAACGACGACGACGATGCCAACAACAACAACAACAACAATGACAGGATAGATTTGTGATCTTTGAACTCGGATGGCTGCATCAACACCACCGTATGATCTACCACAGACGAATTATGCACATATGTCAACCTGGCGACTGACTAGGCTGTTGCCGTTGTTGTTGTTGTTGTTGTTGTTGCTGTTGTTGTTGTTGTTGTGAATGTTGTTATTGCTGCTGTTGTTGCTGCTGCTCCTATATGAACAGCCTGCCAACAACATAGCGTAATCTAGTTAGTGTAGCGTAAACGCTACCACCATCGCGACGATGCACCACCACTCGACTCCATGCGATGAACGCGTTCGTTTTTTCACAAACTCATCGTCGACATTGTTGCTCTGCTTGTTACTGTTGAGGTTGTTGTCGTCATTGTTGTGGTTGGCGCTGTCATCGAACGCATCACTCGAGTTGTTGTCGTCATTGTGTTCGTAGTTGTTGTTGTTGTTGTTGATGTTGTTGTTGTTGTCGTAGTCCTCATCGTTCTATTATAAACACCCCTCGCAGATCAATCATTGACGAAATGTGGTAGTAGTAGTAGTAGTAGTAGTAGTAAACCTATGACTCACGCGAGAGAAATAGAGAGATTTATGCCAGCCGAAGACTTTCACTGCACTGCACAACGATGCGTTATCTTTTTCTCTCTCTCTATCTGTTGAGACTTGTAGAACCCGTAATAGAAACAGTAACAGCAGCAGAATAAATAGGTTTTTGTTGTTGTTGCTATTCTAGTTGTTGGTGTCGTTCCTTTTACTGTTGTTGTTGTTGCGGTTGTTTAATGCCTTCGGGACCGCGCCATAAACACAGCTTCCGTGTCTCTTTTGTTTTTTTTTTTAGTTATCTTTCGTCCGGTTTTCCTCTCTCCGTCTTCTTTTTGTTGTCATGCTTTTCTCCTCTGATCCACCACATCCACCACCATCACCGGGTATGGCACGAGTGAAAATAATTTACCGCTGCTGCTGCTGGTGTGGCAGATGCAGTTGGTGTTGTTGGAGCAGCTGGCAATGATGAGAATCACTGTAATCAATGATAAAAGTCGACGTCACGTCTCGAAGACAGCAGCAGGAAGTCAAGACGTCAAGACAGCAGCAGGACGTCAATACGTCCTTCTTCTCTTCCTCCTAGACGTGTTCCGCGCTCTCGCGTGGTCATGGAACCTGCTGGACGACGGGCCCGTCCAACGTGAGACGTTCCTCCGCCTTCACGTCACTTTTCCCACTCGCCTATCCGCGTGCTTTTACAGTTGTTGTAAACAACAGCAACAACAACAAATTGTGGTTGTTGTTGTTGTTAATTGTTGTTGCCGTTGTGGTTGTTTTTGTTGTTGTTGTTGTTGCTGATGCGGATGCTGCTGCTGCTTTTGAGATTGCTCTCACCAGCACCAGTTCTTCGTCCATGAGCCAGAATAGCGCTTACTTCTCTCATTGATCCACAACAACAACAACCATAACCATAACCATAACAACACCACCGCCACCACGCACCTCACTTCAGCTAGATCTGTAACTATCCACCACTACCCATCACCTCCTCACTGTGGATCATCTCTGAATTTGTTCAATATGACTAGTCATACAGCTGTTCTTGCTGCTGCAGAAGACAACATCTTTCTTCTTTTTCTTCTGATGTTGCTGCTGCTGATGTTGCAGAAAGGTGCTGTTACCGCGCCGAATAGCGTACATACAGGCAAGCACACCACTGCCGTCACCAAATTCGCTCTAACTGTTGATTGGCGGTTAGTTGTTGACGTTATTAAAAGCGGCTGCTGCTGCTGCTGCTGTTGCTGCTGCTCGAAATGACTAGAATCTCATTCAAAGAAGCCTGAATTAATAGATTTATTGCTTCTTCTTTTTCTTTTTATCTTCTGTGGTCTTTACTGTTCGCAACCAACGGAGTAGGCGACTTTGTTGTGAGTGTGTGAATCTATTGGCAGACGATGATTTGCTGGCCTTAGCTTCGGCCGCCACTGTCCAACTGTGCAGAACAATATTGATGATGTTGTTGTTCTTATTGCTATTGTTATTGTTGCTGTCGCCCTTGTTATTGTTGTTGTTGTTGTTGTTGTTGTTGGTGTCGCCCTTGTTGCTGTTGTTTTTGTTGTTGTTGTTGTTATAGTTGATCTCGCCGACTAGCGGCCTGTTGACTCACTGACTAATTTTCATCCACTCTTTCGCTCATTCGATAACTGACTCACTGCACCCGGCGGGCCAGATGGGTGTTCCAATAACGTCAGGTTGATGCTGATACTTTGTTGCGGTGAATCGTATATTGCTACAGTTGCTGTTATTGTTGTTGTTGTTGTTGTTGTTGCTGCTGCAGGTTTTGACGTTATTGTTGTTGTTGCTGGTTTTGACGTTGTTGTTGTTGTTGTTCTAGGTTTTGTTGTTGTGGTGCTTAACTTGTTGTCGCTGATGTTCTGCTCTTGCTATTGCTGCTGTTGTTGTTGTTGTTTTTTTTTTTTGCGACAATACAAAAACCTCGCGTTGTTTACATGATTGATAATTATGATGATGATGACGATGGTGATGATGATGTTGATGATAACGGCGGCGCTGTCTATCACGGAGAAGAATTGACGTTGTCTCTTGTGGCCACCGCTGCAGCCGCAACCATTACTATTCTCATCAATACCACTACCACCACCACCACAATCACAACCAAAGCTACCGCTGCTAGCGGTGAACAACAACCACAGCAATAAAAGACAACGATTACGACAACAACAGCAGCAGCGGCAACAACAACAACAACAACAACAACAACTGCAGCTGCAGCGGCAACAACAACAACAACAAAATCATCACCACCACCACCACCACCAGTAACAAAAACAACACCAGCAAACAACAATACTAATTAGCATAGCATGGCTGAGTGGCTGAGTGAGTGAGGGAACTTATTGACGTCGCTTTGTCAAAACACGGCCTCCTCGTCTCTAGAACGATGGTACATCATCATCATCATCGTCGTCGTCATTACTACTAGACAACGTCAATGTTATTGATGATTGTAATAATCTGCGGTGGCGGCCAGCCGCAGCGACACCACAAACTAGTACAACAACAACATCAGCATCATAGTCGTCATCATTGCCGCCGTCGTCATATGAACGCCAAACACCGCAGCATCGATCAAACTATCTCTTGCCCCCGACCCGCTTTCTTTCCCTCTCGCGTGCGACGATCTCTCTGTATGCAATCCCGTTCACACTCAGGCCGGTCTGATGGTGATGCGGTACTGTTGGTTAAGTGGCCGAGTAGAGCAAACCAACGTAGTTAGAGCAAACCAACGTAGTTAGAGCAAACCAGATTAGTCGCAGTAGTAGTAGTAGTAGTAATAGTAGTAGTTCAGTAAGTCATGTGTCTGTGACGAACTACTCTTTTAGTAGTATCTATATGCACTCATGCACTCACAGACCGAGAGACACAAAGAGAGAGAGAGAGAGAGAGAGAGAGAGAGACTTGAGAAAGGGGTAACGCATAATCGCATCATAACACAGGACAGGATAGCAGCAGGGAACTGTACAGCACAGAACAGAACAGGATAGCGCGGTCGGCGCCAGTGACAAATAGCAAGAATCAACAACAAAACAACAACAACAACAACAACAGCAACAAAAACAACAGCAGCAGCGTACGACAACCCCACAACAGATTGGGCTGGATAAACAACAAACGATCGATATCCGGCCGGACACACAGACGACACCACGGAAAGCCGGATGGATAGAGAAGCAGCAGCAGCAGCCGCAGCCGCAGGACACGCAGGACACCAGCAGAAAACCCACACATATGCCTGCAAATGATGCTACAGATCAGGAAGGTCGTGGTAAAATGATGGAATTGGCAAGCAGGCACACGCAGAAGTGGTGTGGACAGTGGCACGTTCACCGACCGGCAAAACGCTTCGTAAGGCGGCTTCCTGCAGAACCCAAACAGGACCAGCTGCTGCTGCGGAGACGGAGCAGGAAGCAGAAACAGCTCCTGCTCCAGCCAGCATCTCCTGATTGCGCCTTTTAATTTGTACTTGACAGATTGATAAACCCGTATCGATAAAAATCGATAGATTTATTGACGACGACAGCAACTGTCGGATAATATCGGATATGTATTATTATTATTAATATTATTATCAATCATTTAATTTTTCAATATTTTCCTACAATGATAGTAAGTAATATTTTTATGGGTGATAGTACATGATACTTGAATGAATAAGTAATGCAATACACCTCATTCATGCATGTTGTGACTGTAAATAACGAACTGACTACCGCGTCAATCCGACCTCGTTGGTTGGCCGGTCTTCGCGCGCCAACCTTACCTAACTTATCTGGGTCTTCTCATCTGCAGATTTTCTGCTTCCGTCATTCTGCATACTCTTCGCAGCTGAGATCGAAACAGTTGTTAGAGCGAATTCAGTCGTCTTTGTACGACGATAGCATGCTTGATAATATCGATACGATCTGCATGTTTTTGATAAGAATAATCATCACTGTGGTAAGACTTTTAGAAGTTGTTGGGCCACAATAATCTCATACGTTCGTAATGCGTAATTAGAGTCGACACCATCGCGCAGGCGAACTTTGTTCTACGGTGCTGATTAACTCGGTTGGCGGTGAGACCAACAACGACACCCCCCTATACTCGGCAAGTATCGTGACTCATCAGTTGACCTTTACCCAATACCCCAATCCTGTACGAGAACTACAAATTATTTTCCAACTACGGTCTACTCTCCCCGGTGTATAGTCTCTGTGACCACCGCGACTCTGCATCTTAAGCAGTACGTGGCCAGAATGGATTTCATCATATTTTAGCTGCCCTCTTGTGGACAGCGTGAAAAAAGTGTTTCGATATTTTCCTAATGCGTTACAAGAACATAGGGCATGGAAGGTGTCCACACCCCGGGGTCGAACCTGCGATCAACCCTGCACTCCAGTAGCCAGATACCAAAACGCGCCCAACCAGCTGTTCTAACTACAGCTTCATCTGAACTTGTCCAGCGGAAAATCGTTCGATCGTCTCTTACGAGGCCACCGTCGTAAACAATAGATTATTTCGAGACCAGCTTCGAACATTTACGAGTGCAGAGATATATTGTGTCCGAGTGCTACGAGTATGTGGTGGTGGTGGTACTTTCGCTAAAAACTTCTTACTAGTTGACCTACGAAACATCCATTCATTTTCATAAGAAAATCAAATTCGCAGCTAATGACATCAGAATAATAACTCATCGCCATATCCACTACAATGTTCCATCGAGTGCTAGTATCCGTAGCCTTGTGAGAGAGCAGCTCTGGCTTATTCCAGCCCGTATTGAAATTTTGCCTAAGTATTATATAGTCAAAGGAGCATTCCTACAATGCAGAGATGAACACAGTATTACAGAGCCTGGGACGGTGGGGAGGAATTTGGGTTTAGTGGGTTTGTGAGCCCCACATTAGTCACGCAGGCTGCTAGTGGCGCATGTGCATTCAACATTCCCGAAACTTTCGAGAAAAAAAATAAAAATATAGATGAACACATGGTTGTGTGTGTCTTAACTGATACCTTCTACCACATTTACAACCCTTGTTTCCTGCCTTGTCCGCCAGAGCCGCTAAACACACTACACATCGAGATGTTTTACTTCATCATCATCATCATCATCAACAACAACAACAGTAATAACAACCACAACAAAACTGCACGTGTGGAGCCGCGCGAACACGGCGGTGCGCAGGCGTCACGTTTTACCAGATTATCTCGCGCGGATGTTTTTAAATTTGGCGCTATGTATACTCTCAACTACCCCCGCCATCTGGCCTCCGCCCCCCGCCTCCCAAACACACCGGCGGCGGCAACAGCAGTAGTAGAGCGTCAAAACGGAGGAAGGCGCGCGCCCGTGCTCCGACCCCCAAACCGTCGCTGCCGGGGAGACCCCCTTCTTGGTCTGAAGGGGTCGGCTTTGTCGGCGTTGCCGCTCGCCTCGCACTTCCGGAAAGCCCGGCTTCTCTATGTTGTTCCGTCATTTTAGGCGCTGTCTCTACGTTTAGCGGCCGGCGGGCTGTCTCTACATTTAGCGGCCGGCCGGCGGGCTGTCTCTACGTTTAGCGGCCGGCCGGCGGGCTGTGTCTGCGATTAGCGACCGGCGGGCGTCTGCTAGCCCGCCGGTCCGCTGGCACCGATGAAATATCTAGTAGTAATTGGCTAATTGCTACTTCGCCCTGGCATATTCATTCGTTTCAAAAAGTGTTTTTTTATGGAACGAATATCAACATTAAAATACGGTCCGTGCTTCTTTCTCCTTCGCGGCCCCACAATGTCATCAGCATTTGGGCGCAATTGTCTAGATTTTTATTATTATTATTATGACTTTGCTTCAAAAAATATTTATATATAAATAGGTCGATAAATAATACATTATTATACAAGAGTGTCGCACTGATAAATGATAAATATTTCGCAGTTAGGATCTGTTACCCCTATCAGCGGACGCGGTGGCGTTACGGCCCAGTTGAGCAACTACTGAGCACGAACTGATTCTATTCTGGTGTTTACAAAACAAATTTTTCTATCATCTGCTTTGGCGTTCTCGTGCAGCCACTCTAGCAGCAGCGGCAGAAGATACACACCCACCATCAACAGCAACAAACAACACGACTCGAACATCAAATTGCTGACGCCGCTAGAAGACCGAGCACTTAAAGAAAGAAGCAGAAAAATCGACAAAAATTGGTGGTCTTCTTCTGCTTCTTTTTCATCATCATCATCATCTCCAAGAACAACATCAACAACATCGATTGCGTTAAAACCGCCATCACCAACGAGCCCACACAACAAATAATAATAGCACGGTGGTGCCGCTGTTCCGTAGCGATCTATTGGATCGAGCTCAACTGTTTCGGTTGGTTTTGTTGATGTCGTTGTTGTTGTGTTGTTATTATGGTGGTGCGAGTGCATCCGTTGGTCTTTGCTTTGTTGTTGTTATTGTGGTGGTGGTGGTGGTGGTGGGTAGCATTGCCCTTGTAGTGATCGTTGTTGTTTTCGTGTTGTTGTGGTTGCAGCTCATCTTGTTATTGTTGCTGTAGTTGTTGTTGTGGTAGTTGTTCATCTTATCCTCGTCGTCGTCGTTGTTGTTGTTGTTATGGTTGTTGTGGTTGCTGTTCATCTGGTTCTTGTTGTTGTTAATATCGCTCTTGCTGCTGCTGCTTCGGTGGCTATGGTCATAATTGGCGCCGGGCGAACGGGTGGTGGCGGCGGGCGCTTCTTATCCTACCCGAAGCCGAAGCAGAGAGAATCAACAACGACTCTATTGAAGTCAGCCTTCAGCCTCCTTCCGCTACTGCTGTTGCTTCTCCTCGTCGAGGCTGGAGCAGCAGCAGCAACAACAACAACAACAACAGCAACAACAACAACAACAAGGACAATAGTCCGCAGGCCCCTAGGCAGGCAAGATTCGAGACCGTCGTCAATCATCTCAATACTTTTCGTCTACCCTAACTTTCGTTCACGGTTTATGCCAGTAGTACTAACTCCAGCGAGAATGGCCTCAACTAGTCCACGTTATGGCTGCTGGCACCAGAACTGGCGTTAGGCGTTCGTTTGGACGCGCTCTCGAGAAACATATCTCACGCGCTCTCTCTCTCTCTCTCTCGCAGGCCGTTCTGTTTTCCTCTTCATCAATTCGAAATCGATTTTGCGCCTAATGCTGTGTTGTTGTTGTTGTGCGTGTGTTTTGACTTAGAGCGTGTATTGTAGAGTTGCTGGTGTTACTACCAGTACTAATGTTTACTGCTATGCACACAGATAGGTGAACAATCGGTGTATTAAGTGGGTGTGTGAGCGTGTGTATTTTTTGTTGTACATGTTGTCGTTATTGTTGTTGTCGGTGTTGTGTAGCTGCCAGTATATAATCATATTGCTTTTATTACCTAGGTGTTAGCGTTTGCTGTTGTTCGACATAATTCATAACAACAGCAGCAGCAGAATCTTCAAGAACAAAAACTACTACAACAACAACAGCAACAACAATTCAATTCAATGCAGGTTCTTGTCGTTGCTTGCGCTGCAGTTTCGTTCGGGTGTTGCTGCTTAAATTGGTGATTGTTGTTGTAGTTGTTGTTATTGCTGCTTAAGTTGGTTATTGTTGTTGTTGTTGTTGTTGTTGCTGCTGCTGTTGAACATGCCCCCTCTATGCTTGCTGCAATTGCTGGCTTTTAGTGAAAGGGGCTGGCTGGACATTTGTCCGCCAATGAACGAAGCAAGCAAATAAGGCAAACTCGTAGCTCAAATGTGTGTAATGATAATGATAATCCTTCGATATGGAGTATTCGTTGTATGTTGAATGACTGTTGGATAACACAGTCATTGTGTGCTTTGCTTTGTTTCTTTCGTTATCCAGCAGTCCTATGCTGGCGTATCGCGCGCTCCCCTACATGCGTGATTGAGCATCGACCACCGATATCGATCGTTCGTTCGACATTAACCACCACTGACTGCCTGAACGAAAGAAGGAAGGAACCAAGAAAGGAGGCAGGATTCAGTAATTAAATCGCAAAGAGACGAAAATAAACACCAGGCCGCCACGATGGGCTGCGAAGACGAAGTGCTCAAGATCAGCAAACGGCTTGACAAGATCGTGTCCGAAGGAAGCTCGGTGAGTATTTAATGATTGGTCGTTGATTGGTGCGGGTGATCTATTTGAGTTGATTGTGATGTATGTGTCTGTGGCATTGAATGCTTTAAATTGAATGTCCGAACATACATGACAAGTACATGCCTGTGTACTTTATTGTTGTTGTTGTTGTTGTTGTTGTTGCTGCTATTGTTTTTTGCCCTGTTATATATATATATATATATATATGTGTGTGTGTGGGTATCAGGATATTATAGGCGCCGACTCCGTGATGCCTTTCTCCATATATATATATATATATATATATATATATATGAGTGGAACAATTGCAACCACGAACGTATATGAACGAGTTCAGCAGCCTAACGTAGCACGCCGGGCGCGCGCGCCGGCGTGTTGTACATACATCTTCTCCGGTAGCGCAGTGCACCTGTGCGCGAGCGCGCGAGGTCATTGCTCGGTTGTTGTTGATGTTGTTGCTGCCGCCGCCGCCGCCTTTTGAGCGTTTCGGATCAACCCGATGCCCCCCTAACTCACAGTGACGAATAATTTTTAGCAGCCAGCGCCAGCATTGCCACGAACACCTAGCATGACAACCATAAGTATGTAGTAATAGTAGCAGTAGCAGCAACTATAAAAACGATCTTACCACCTGAGGGACGGACCGGACCGACCGTATGCCTGTCTGTCTGTCGGTGTGTTTTTATCTAGGTGAATAGTCTTGCCATGGTTATGGCGGCGCATGCAAACATAGTTGAAACCTAGAGAATCATAGAGGTGCATCTCATACATATAGAAGTTGATAGACATATGCACACAGATATAAGTTAATATGCATATGCACACAGATATACGTTGATATACATATGCACGCAAATAGAAGTTGATATATATCTATGCACACAGATAGAAGTTGATATACATATGCACACATATAGAAATTGATATACATATGCACACATATAGAAGTTGATATACATATGCACACATATAGAAATTGATATACATATGCACACATATAGAAGTTGATATACATATATCGACCGATTGAAGGATAGACAGATGAGTAAACAATAGATAGTGGCGAATGGGTGAATGGGTGGCTGGGTGAATTGGTTGAGTCGGAACCTAAGCGAGAAACGAAAAACATATATATATATATATATATATATATATATATATTAAAGATAATCTAGATTTATATTTCTAATCCAAAGGCATCACTTCTCTGTTACTGGCATTTTACTGACTTTGCTCTTTTGTATGTTTTTGTTTCTCCTTTTTTGAATATTTCAGGACCAAACACAAGCTTTGGACATGCTCAAGCACCTTCAGTCGCTTCCTATTACCCTGGAAATTCTCACGGTAAGAATTTTAGCAAATTGCATTAATTATAAGGAATTCTTACCGTGAGAGTTACTTACTTATTTATAAAAGGCGCAAACATCGAAACACCGGTGCGAAACATCATATGCACTTTTTCAATGGTAAAACGATCAATTAAAAAATAATGTGTGTTTGTGTACATGCATATAATACGTATGTATATGCATATGTGCGTATACTATATGTGTATATATGAAATTTTATATTTTGAACCCCAGCTGTTTTAATATTGAAGAATGCGTTTGCAGACTTTGCGAAGATTGTGATATTAAACGCTATCATATACTCGTGTATGCAGAAATGTACGTCCATATTATTTAAAGCTAAATACATATTGTGAGACCGAAAAGTCACATTGTGACACCTTGTGAAACTTGAATCAACTGTCTACCAATTTTGTGGTGAAATAAAAGCTGAATTGATTTGAATGAAATTTGATATGTCTCAATTGTCAGTTGTCTTAATAGTTCCTCTTTGCGAGCTAATTAGGTCGGTTATGTTTGCATTAATTGCAGAAAACGCGTATTGGTATGATCGTGAATTCACTTCGGCGAAACAGCAGCGATGACGAGGTTATAGCCCTTGCGAAAACTCTTATCCGTATCTGGAAGAAGCTTTTGGGAAGTGAGTACAAATCAACTGTCAACGAGCCCGTTATACGTAGCAAATCATTCGTATTTAGTTTATTTTTTTTATCAATAAGGCACATTTATTTTCCGTAATATACATTATGTATATTTACATATATCACAAAGGATTAGCTAGGCCAATATGCCTAGCGAGCTTGTATTGTAACTGCCGTTTCGATGAGGCAGCCGAGACCACTTTAAAAGTGTCCCTCGAACGAGCGTTTTTATTCTTCCAAGCCATATTTTATCTAAAGTGGCAAAAGCAGCAAACCTTTTCCATAGAACATAAATATCCTGACACCAGAAAAGAATATGTAGTAGAAGAAGCGCGTGCCGTGTACAGCGTAGACTGGATGTAGCAGTCAAATACATTTACTTACCATGGTACCTTATAAATATCCTGATTGTTTCAATGTGCTCGTGGCTTTTGTCTACATCACTTATAATAGTGGATACTCTTTATGTCGAGTGTTGCTGGGGAGCGGTAGTGTAAGCAGAAGAGAGATCTATCTCGCCCTATTAGGATTGGATAGCACATGTGTCGTCTGCACTTCTATGATTTTTTACATTTGTTGTTTGATATGATCGATATCTACATAACATTATGTTCACATCATGATGTTCACGGGTAAAGTTCTGAAGTGCACCGTCAGTAAAACAATTAAGAGTGGTACCGCGGGTGCAATTTTTATTTTTTTCTGTAGATATTTCTATTTATGTTGGTGTCGTTGTTTTTCACAGTATTACCTTTCTTTCAATATTGGTCTGGCCAGCTGCTTGTCACAAGAAACGTTTTATGGCTGAGTTCTCCAAGCATATTCTTTGTATTCGCCTTAGCGAGTTCCTTTGCGTTGTTAATGTCTTCTACTAATATGCCGATAAGACGCAACGCTTGTCAGTTAACGTGGCGGTATGTATCCATCATATCTGTGGATGTTCCCCTTTATTTCAGACACGCCTTCCAAGTCGTCACTAGCTCGTAAGTGCTCTATGCATATTGCAGGCTCGAATATTCATTCTATCTTCTCCAGAACAGCCGCTTTTTTTCTATATTGATAAGTAACGGCCATATGTTGGACCATTTTTGCAACCTTATTATAGGCATAGAAACCAAAATCTGTTTGTAAGATTATTAATGACAATGCAAGTTTATATCACATCCTTCATTTATAAGGCTAAGTTTGCGATGTCAGTTTGCAGAGTTCAGACGTCTTTGTTGAGTCCAGAAGCTGCCGATTTGCAAGAAAGAGCTTTTTATTTGCGGTCCATTCTTGTTCAATTAACAATTGCTTTTCAGCTTTACGTATCTGCCTGCCGAATTTGCCGGTAGCTGAGTTTGGTAGGGCTCTTGTTTGGTTCGACTCCTACGAACGTCCAAACGGCGAAACATTGTTATTAGCACTAAAATGGATTATGTGTGGTTTCAGACACACCTTCAAAAGGGGATGAGCCTTCTAGCGGTAGTACTGGCAGTGGGAAGGACTCCTCTTCGAAGGACAAATCGAAGGGACAGTCACAAGCTGGCCAGCAGCAGACTACAGCGAAAGCTCCTCCTTCGTCGCATACTACGGCACGCCAGACGTCATTTCCCGCGGTGGGCAACACAACAGACGCTGTTCGGCTGAAGTGCCGAGAGCTTCTTGCTACGGCCCTCAAGGTGAGTTCCGCCCTCTATATATCGAATACTTAGCTCATGACAACATTCGGGTATCTTTATTTGTCCATCCACTATATATATTTTTTTCCGTAAGACTAATAATGCCCGTGTACGGCTTTTCATGTCATGGCTGAGTTTTAATCCACTCCGGCATTTTTACCTTGTCTAAATTGGAAACCATGAAAACCAATTTAAGAGTGGCCGGTCTGGGTCTCGAACCCAACCTCCCGAATGCAAGGCAAAGACTTTGCCACTAAGCCATCTTGCTCGGTTTATATATATATATACCTCAAGTGCGGTAGTAAACCTTTTACTAGTAGTACGTGTTACGTACGAGTAAAATTAGTGCTATTTCATCGTAATTCTATTGTTGTTGTGATATTGTGCATGATTACTCTTATCGCCTCACTATAATAAACAGTGCTAATAGTCATTTTGAAGATTTATTAACTGAACATATTTAAGTTGTAATCGTGAACCTGACAAGAAGTTTCTGTGTCTTACAGGGGGCAGGCCTACCAGAAGGATGCGATGATGTTGACCCAGAGGACCTCGCACGACACATCGAAAACGCGTGTTTCGAGGAGTTCGGCAACACCGACATGAAATACAAAAACCGTATTCGTAGCCGCGTTGCAAATCTCAAGGACGCCAAGAACCCCAACCTAAGGTATCACTATATGTATATATATATATTTTTTCCTTGACTTGTTCAATTCAATTCAAATGCACCTTTCTTTTGTAAAAGGGGGGACAATATTTACATTTTACATACCGTTACCTAGATACATACAATAGTCAGTTTACTTGTGTGGCGACATTTGCACTGCTAGCGTTTCAAGTTCTCAGTGCCCTCGCCATCCGCCACGAAAACATGTTATTTACACGATCTGTCTTGGCAATTTGTTTCGACGAGATGGTGTTACCGCTTCTAAGATTGTTCAACCGAATGCTAAAATAGTTTGACTTATTTGATGAGTTTATGATACGATTGAACATGCGATCATCCGCTCTGGACTGAAGTTCCCGAATAGGGCTTATCACAATAGAATTTCGGGCAATGTTATACCTTAACGAGACACGACGAAGGAATCTCCTTTGTACACTTTCCATTGCTTCAATGTGTTTATCTAAATAAGGCCGCCAAACCTCACAGCAATAGATAAACTTAGGTACAACCAAACTATTATAAAGCCTCATGTGAAAATTGTACTCAATAATTATGAAACAACGAAATATGGTATTAGATATAAGATTAGCTGATCGGATGACTTGTGTAATATGAGTGCTAAAATCCAGTTGCGGTGTCACCGCAACACCTAGGTCCCTAATACAATTTAAAATAGGGATACCCTCCCCATGTAGCATGTAGTTATGGGCTTCTTTTAAACACAATACAGTACAATATGTACTTATATAGCTCAAGTTTGGTTCAAACAAGTGAAGAAAACGAGGTTCGGTGATTTTTAAGGGGCAGCGAGGTTGCATAAAGTTCTGTGTTAACCTCCAAATTATATGTTTTAGAGTAGTGGAATTTTACGAATTCGACGTCAATAACATGAGAAAACGGTGAAAAAGTTTGTGATAACGTACCCAACAATCGCTGAATAATTTAGGGAGATAGCCATGGAATTAGAGATATCTTATGGATCAGTTGTAACAGTCTTGATCTATCCTTTGCGCAGAAGACTGCCAGCAGTGTTCGTTCCAAAAATGTTGATTTTCTAGCAAATTAACGCCCGTCGGTAAATGTCCAAATTGAACCTTCAGGCGAGAGCAAAAGATCCCGGATTGCATTATAGGGCGATTACAGGAGAAGGATCATGTGTATATGATTACGACGTCTAGACCAAAGCTAAATGCTCCTAGTAGTGTTTCCAAGGAGACCGCAGACACATTGATTTATATTTTTTCACCGGCACACACAACGATTTCAATATTTTCGCAACTTCCTTATCCGACGGACACAGCTTGTTTCGAGACTATAGAGGGGATAAAGAGAAAAACGCAGGAGCAACTTAACCAGATTCCGAAAAGCGCGTTTAAAAAATTTCGAAGAGTGCGAAACAAGGTTGCACAAAAGCATTACCGCGGGCGGGGATATCATAATGCGTTGACCTTTCACGTTTGCTTCTTTTTATTTACGTTTTGCCTCTATGCTTATACCATAAGCGATAACCTCGTGTTTCATCGGTGGCTTTCAGGTTGGCGGTTCTTATCGGCAGAATCGGCCCGGAACGCCTGGCCAAGATGACAGCTGAAGAGATGGCCTCGGACGAGTTGAAGCAGCTTCGCCAGAAGCTGACCAAAGAAGCGATTGACGACCATCAGATGGCCGTCACAGGAGGAACGAAAACTGATCTGCTTAAGTGCGGCAAGTGCAGGAAATCCAACTGCACCTACAACCAGGTGCAAACGCGCAGCGCTGATGAACCAATGACGACTTTCGTCTACTGTAACGAGTGCGGGCACAGGTGGAAATTCTGCTGAGCTCAGAGTCTGGCCTTGGCGGAACGGGTCAACCAGTGAGATGACCGTTCTTTTTCCGTCTTTGGCTGCCTTATGTGCTTGGCAGTTAGGACGCGGGTTGCATGAACGGCATGCTGATTGACCTTGTGGGTGGCGAAGAAAACTGTCCTATGCCCCGATTATTCTAGAAAACTCCAACATGGACCATGAGGCCGAGATGTAGCCTCTCATTTGAAGAGATAACAGTGCGTAGGGATAGGGCGAGAGGGCCTCAAACATAAAGAGAGCATACACATCGACTTGTCATTAGAGAAAGGGACTTGCTAGGTGGTGCACAGAAGGGCAGATGAGCTCCGCGTCTTCTTTGCTACGCGATCGGGCAAATCTGAATCCATAATGAGTACATTCTGCAAAAAGCTGTACCAACTGAAATTTTGTGAGCCATAAAGACAAGTGGCATCTTTGAATAATCTGCGCGGGGTAGACCGTAGTCATCTCGTTCAGGCGTGATGGCAGCTTCGCCAGATTGTGACGTATGAGGTAAAATCCCGAGGCACATTATCTACTTCCGATGGGTCATTCAAGAGTACATTATTATTTTTATTGTAATTATTGTATGGGATGTGATTTAATTCCCCGTTTACAAGGACGAACGCATTCATGTCATGTTTTAGAGATATTCATTGATTCTCCTGACCGCTCACAATGTAATATAGCAATGTATAGCTGACGATTCGAGAGCACGCGCGACAGGAAATATGGAGAAGGAGTTCCAGTTAGAGAACTACACCTCACGAAGCCTCCAATTCTGAAACACTTTATCATCAATATGAAATATTTCACAGATACAACTGCCCCCTTATGACTTCTACCGTAGTATGATGTCTTTACTGTAGATGGATCTGGACATAATCTTTTGGTATACTTTAGATTCTGTTGGAGTGCTGGAGCGGCGTTCTGATTATTTGTTGTTCAGAGGGAGATGTTCAGCTCATACACGTCCCCACGACCCTGGCGACAGCCTGTCGTGATGAAGAGGGGACGCAGTTTGCGTTTACAGTTTGCAGATAACAGCTAGGTATATTTGACAATTGGATAGAGCCAGCCATTAGAATTACATTTAGTTCAGTTCGCCGAGGAAAATTGGTAATGCCGAGTTATGCCTGAAAAGAAGCGACACAAGCAATAGCCACGACAAACAACATCAATTCCTTAACAACATTGCTCATATGGATAAATTGCCTCTTTGGTGCTAACGAAGTACAACCATATTCGAGAACAAGCAAATTAACTCGATGGCGACCCGGACAAGACGGTTTTATTGCATCTGTATATAACCAAGGCGATCCGTGTCGATGCTTTAAAAAGCTCAAACGGTCATCGGAAGGACATAACATAACGCCGCATTGTTATTTTGGGTAAAACAAACGATATCAACCAAAAGAATAAAACAGGTAATAAAACGAGAAAGACACAAAATGACATATTCATTAAGACGATTTTGGTGACAATACCAGGCACCAATAATGCATGCTAGTATGCCTGCAAGTGTGATGCAATAAGAATAAATTACTACTGATAGATTATGATCCGGCGCTTGTTTCCTGAACGCAAGCGCTTCATTGTTTAGGCCATTTTCACGTGTTTAATGTATAGTGGTTGATTGTTTTGTGGGAGGGATCGTTGATACTTAAATTATATCAAATACAGCAATGGGATATAGAATTATATTTTAATTATAGATTTGTCTAAATTGGATAACCTGTTTGCGAGTATATCATATTCGGTGCAAAGTTGGATTTCATATCACAGCAAGCGCTTTTTAAAACGGGTCAGAACGTTTACTAAAACTAAAAACACTATAGAGTAGCCGTATTTTTTGTAAAATATGTGCACGTCTTCGTAGAACAAATATACCCTGCTAGTGTATGGTGTAGCGTCTATCTGCAATAGATTTTTCGGAAAGTGGGTCTGCCATTAAACACCGGCTCTTTTCCGACGTTTAAAAGCGTATCAGTTATATGTTGGAAGATGAAATATTAGTTGTGGTAGCCTGTCTAGTCTTCAGTTCGGAAATCCCAGGTTATGATTACACTTCCTATAGGAACGTTTCCGTCGAGCCCGGTGGCGTGGTGCATTCCCCTGCGCCTCGCAACCGGAGGAGACACATAGATGCGTGGGTTGGAGTCCTACCGTTCCACATTTGTATTTATGGGGGTCCGTCTATGAAGCAATGCGAAAAGCAGTCCCATGGACGTTAAAGCTAAGACGTAAAAACATATAGGCACGTTTCCATGTCGATTACATGGTTTAAAAAGTGATGTAATTAAAACAAAATGTTCAGTGAGGTCCGTGTTGTGGAAAAGTCAGTTTAGGGAATGGCTTTAAATTCCTGTTTATCTAATGTCGCGCACATTTGTTTTCTACCCTTAACTAAAATATATTTAACTTGACTACATATTATAGTATTATCAATCTACGATGTGATAATCGTGTTTACTATACTAATGTTCGATCACACATTTCAGTATATATATATATATATATATATATATATATATATATATATATATATATTCACGCAGCGAGCTGCCAGAAGCATCGGCGGTCTTTGCACTTTTTCGCCCGGTGGGACGGTCGCTGAAGTGATTAAATTGGATAAAATGAATGGATTGTACTGTAATTATGTACCATCTTGAAATGCAATGTTATTGCAAAACAAACGTTCTATATATACAGGTACATTTTTACAGATACCATATAAGCGTTCAAAGGAATTTGTATCGGTATCGTCCCAGGGGATGATACAGATCGTAAGATACGACACTCGCCGCACCTCGTCGTTTAGGCATGTGTCCTGCACTGGGCTAACTAAAAGCATGCCCGTAGAAGGCAAGAATGTTGCTGCTAGACCAGCTCGCTAGATGGGTATGCGTGTGTGTGAGGCACTTAAAAGAGTATGAACCCATTGCTTCTTTTTTACACGCCAGCCTCGCTTGTCAGTAAAGGCCACCTTACAGAAGTTAGGGCCACTTCTTCATCGTTGTTCTATTGACGTGTTGCTTCAGACATTGGAGATCGAAGTTGAGTGTTATATGTGAGAAACAGGTGAGCTTACGCCCACATTCGTCTGTGAGTGTACGAGTGACGAGCACCCAGTAATGTCTACAATACATTTTAGCGACTCCAATGAAGGCAAGTACCTCTTGTACATTTATATACACTCGCCGGTTGCAAAATCTGTGTGCAGATACTGCGTGGCTAGATTCAACTTAATTTATCAATAGGTTCAACAATTCTTGCCATACTGTAGATAGATAGGTAGATAGATAGGTTTTATTATTCTCATGAGTGGTTTACATTTGTACAGAAGTTCACAGCTCCTCAAAGTCATCAAAGGCTAATATGGAGTGTTTATATTGCATATTTTCTTATAATTTATTGTCATTATGATTATTATCGTGTTCGGCTTATCTTAAGTAAGGTACCTAAATAGTATTGCTTAACACTTAGTTTGAATATCGTCAAATAAGAGGTTGCGCGCACATCTGGGGGGAGCTTGTTCTGTTTAAGCAGTATACTCCACGTGCCTTGTGAATCGTTTCAAAGCTTAAATGTTCTACTGTTCTTCAACACTTGCATTGAACGAGTGCATTCGACGGTGGTGCAGACAACGGTAAAAAATGGAAAGTCTAAGCTCAATGTTCCTCGTTCAACGTTCTTTGTGAAAAGCCTAGTGATATGGCCGACGGTCTACTTGTTTTACAAGACGCACTTACCATCATATTTTTTACAAACTAATTTGAAATATAAAAACATTCAACAATTACATGTATATTTATGTGTAAAGAGTGTAAAGATGCAAACTTTTTTCGTCCCCGTTTCCCGAGCCCAACATGTAAGATCGTCATGAGAGAAAAAAATCCTTTCGGGGCTGACTTTCAGCCAATATTTAACGTCCATGGGACTGCTTTTCGCATTGCTTCATAAACGGACCCCCATAAACACAAATATGCAACGGTGGGGCTCGAACCCGCGCTCCTATGTGTCTCCTCCGGTTGCGAGGCGGAGACGCATGCCACTACGCCACCGGGCTCGACATCGTCAAGAGAGAAGAGTTCACTTACTAAGAATAAATTAGATCTCGGGCGGGCTCCACCAGAGAAATGTAGTGCCAGTGCCATGCTTAACTGGCTCCAAAGATTGGTGGTTTATCATGCGGCGGTTGTTAGAGTATAAGCAAACTGTTATAAATCGAAGACTTTCTTAGCCTTGCAAATAGGTTCTCCAATTACTGAGATACGCGCAAAGTCCTACTTTGAATCGATTGGCTATCGGCGGTGAAAAATGCTTGCCTAGGCAGTTCCTACGCTTAACCCAGCCTAACCCACACAACGCTCACTCCGATTTTCTTGAAATGAAAAGCGAACCATACGTTCTTAGCCAGAAAAAAAGATTTATGCCTTTATATAAGGTTTCTATTCTATGGATTCCATAAAAATGGTCGAAGAGTTCACAGATCTCTTCGCAGTGATGCTACAAAAATAGAATTTTGTTAAGTTAATAAATCATACCTGTTAGATCTCTCTCTCTCTCTCTCTCTATATATATATATATATATATATATATATATATATATATATATATATATATATATATATATATATATGTATATATATGGCTTTTCATAGCATTATGTACTTGTTGTAAGGTTTGGTAGAACTCGGCAAGAAAAAATTTCAATGGAGAGAGGGGGGTGGAAATGTCTTGTTTAGGAGTGAGGATGAAATTTATAAAAGTATCTCTCTGCATTTTTTCTGCTTTTTTTTCTCCTACATAGTTGTGCAAAATTACCGTTTACAGCAGAACCAGTCAGCGCATGAAGGAACCACCAGGCAACAACGTTTGATTTGCCACAAAAACATTTTCGCAAAGCTCAGCTGCAGGCTTCGATTTCGTCAGACCACGGCTCTTACAAGACGTGCCGTCCCCCGCCTTAGGGGCTACCGCCGACCGACTTGCGACTGCCCTGGCTGAAGTCGTTGATTTTCTTCGCTGGGGTTCGCCTCTCTCAGATTGGCAACCGCTCATCTTCGGGGCTTGACATCTCACTCTCAAGAAGAAAGATGGCTGCGTGAGGTCCATCGCATGCTCATTCGCAATCCGGTGGCAGACGTCTTATGTGCTCTTGGTAAGCATCAGCTTGGGTTTGCGACACCAGAAGGATGCGAAGCCGCGGCGCATTTGACTCGGTCCTTCCTGGAGTCACGCTCTGGAGCTACCCTTGTGGTGAAGGTTGACTTCGGGAACGCCTTTAACAGTATTCAGGGAGTCCACCAATTGAATGCGGTTTGCGCTTGAACCCCAAGTGTGTTCCACCAGGTAGAACTAGCTTACAAGGGGCTATTTTGCCTTCTTCTGCCGCATGATTTGATATTGTCGCAAACTGGGGTGCAGCAGGATTATTCATTCTTCCGATGCAGTTTTGAGGGACATTTACAGAGTCATCGCTGAGTTCGCTGAGCAGATTGACTCGCCCTTAACTCTGCAAAATGTGAGGTCTATGTTATAAAAAGTGCCACTGACTCTAAAATGCTGGCGCTTTTAGAGTGCGAGACTATTTGCACGGATTTAGAGTTGCTAGGTGTTTGTCTACTCCCGCAGGTAGTTCCGGCTACCCTGTAGAGGTGGCCGGCCAAACTAGAACATGCGATGTCAAGCATTCACCTGGCAGGTTCTCATCGAGGCCTTTTCTTCTAGGTGGGATTATATCTTTGGTTCCCCGAAAACTACACCGTATCGTGTTGTAGCTGCGTAGTGGCCGCCGCTAAGGTTCCTAAACTGCGTAACGGAATATGCACGAAAGAGTACGCCATGTATGAATTCCAAAATTAAAGTGGTACAAAAGAACGGGTTAGAATTGCTAGAACAAATCTAAGAAAAAAATGTTTCAAAATGTCATGCTAGAACAAGCGCCTGACCCCGTTGACTGAAAAATATTACACATTTTAGCTTTTAGGCCATAAACATCGGATGGAACGGTCTATTCCAAGCATTTGCCTCGGATGAGTCGAGCCTGGTGGCGTGGTGCATTCGTCTGCGCCACGCGACCGAAGGAAAAACGTGTGTCCTTCCTAGCAGTCAAACATAGAGGCTTTACTAGATGCTACGCAAATCCAAATGTGTCGAGCGCCAGCCGAAAAAGTGTGTCGGGTACATTATTTATTATACCGGCCCAAAATGTCACCTCAAATTAGTAGTTTATCAGCCTTTCGGCCCACCAATGTATGCTCATTGGCGCTCGTCCCTCTCCTTGTGGCCAAGCAGAGTCTGGTTGTCTGTTTGTGGTGTGAACCTTCTTCCCCTCAAAAACGTGTGCCACCGTTTGATCGCAAACATGCCCGCTACTGGCTGAAGCAAAAGAAAAACACTTCCTCGTGTCAGCTGACTTCCTCAAGCCGACCGAGGTAGTTTCTAAGTACACCACAAATGCTTGGTGCCATTCCGTCCAGAGTGCTTTTGGCCGGCATATTGATGGCAGTAAGGAAGGTGAGTTAGGCGACGAACGTCAGGAACCAGCGGTGAATCAACTTCACGCACAGCAACGTGCTGTTTCGTGCTTTCGGGGAAGACATCGACGTGGGAAAAGCTCTGGAATGAGAAGACATTTGAGTTTTTTTACACGACGGAAAACGGGGCAACAATGGCCACAGGTCTGCCACTTCCACCTGCGTGCCTGTCATTCGGGCCGGCCGACAACACGCTGGGCAGAATGGCATCTAGCATTTGAGGTGTCTTTAGAGGCTTACTCCGCGGCGATCATAGAACGCAACCACACAGGCAACGACTGTCAAATCCCCCGCTGAGTTAGTACCTGAGGGGCCGTTGAGAACAAAACTGAATGCAGGTCGTCGGCGGGGGAACACCTAACAAAACGATGGGATTGAGCGAGCGCAAGTGGAAGAAAAACAGAAAAAAAACAGAATGATTACGCAGATAGACGGAGGTCAGCAGTCAGAGCCACATTTGTGCCTGGCGACTGGTTCAGAACACGGAGATCAGCCGCTGCTAGCGATTACCATTGCCTCGAGTTCAAGGAGACAGGCGCTGGCAGCAGGGAGACGATACGACCACAAATCAGGCAACATGCATGACGAATGAATGGTAATGACGTGTTGAAGGAAGCGTGGGAAGGGTTGTTGGCGACGGAATGCCGAAAACGGCAGACTATTTATACAATCTACAGAAGAGGGCGTGCCAAGAGACTTCAGCTTCGTAGAAGTCGAATGGGATCGTCAGGAGCAAGCAATTGCGCTTATTGGCGCGATATGATCGAGCAGGTAAACTCGAATCCTTGGGGCAAGTGGTACAAAATCGACAGGATCGATCTTGGAAAGGCGCCTGTCTTAGATGCAGTACCGCCAGAAGCGATGAAATCCCTATTCGGAGAGTATAGAAAATCATCACAATGGTATTTTGTACGGGTAAGTTCCAGGTGCTGTAAGGCTGCCGAGGTAATGCATCTGCCCAGAGGTAATGGGACATACCGACCGATCTGCCTGTTAAGCGCGTTAGCCAAAGGCGCCGAGGCAATCATGTAGGATCCACTAAGGACTTTTGCCGAGGAAAAAGGACTGTTCTCAGTAATGCAGTTTGGGTTCCGAATGCATAGGTATGTTGTGTCGGCCACTCATTAAGTGGTGGCGAAGGCCGAACGTTTGAAGGAGTCCACTTGGAAAATCTGCAGGGATTTGTTTCTGGTGGTGTTGCTAGATGTAAAAATGCGTTCAGCAGTATCCCGCGAAAATGGGTTCTTGAGAGGCTCCAGGTCGCCTCGTCGTCCTCTCATGCCCCACTATATCTGGTGGGGTTGGTTTCCGATTAACTGATAATAGGGTGGTCTAAAACAAGCGCATTAAAATGTAAGTGATTGCCGGAGTGCCGCACTCATTGGAGCTCTCCTCTAGAATCTGGCCTGCTATGACGTCCTAAGCGTAGAGCATCTTCCACTGAGATTAGAATTGCTGGCGTATGCGGATGATCTGTGACAGTCAGGGCCAGGGACTAAGATGGAACTGAAGACATACGCCAGTATTGCGCTGGCGGATTTTGGATGAGAGGTGTCGATCTAACACTCGCCCTTCAGAAGAGTGAAGCGATCCTACTCATTGGTAAGAGGAACAGTGGCCGTCTAAAGCCTACATTATCAGGCGTAAATATTAAGCTAAAGGACACCCATCATTCGGTGGCATCGCACCATCAGCACGGCGACGCTCGTGCTGGCGGAGACGTTACCCTAGAGCCGAAATGTAGCCGAACGTCTCCGCCTGTGGGCTGACTCAGCTACGGACTTCGTACAAGTACGCAAAGTGACACTCGATTGATAGCAGAAGAAGTGGGATAGGATTCCTGACGGGAAATCAGGTGCACTTGTGATGAACCCGATTCCGAACATCTGCCGATGGATGAATCATCCCGGGGGTGGTCTCACGTACCACTTGACCCACTGGTTTTCACTGGTCACAACGATTTTCAGGCGTATTTAAGCAGGATCGGAAAGGTCGATTCAACGCCATGCGCCGCATGGGCTGAGACTAGACGAGGCACGTCCAAAAAGGACACGCTAGGAGATCTAGTCACCCCAGTGCGGAGACGCGGGAAGTCAGTGGATACGCGGCGCAATCTAAAATATATAAGGAAGTTTCTCGTAAAACAGTCAAACCGCTGATCTAACCCTGCGTCGGTATTTATTGCAGAGCATGTCTAGATGTCGCTGATCTTTCTTCAAACGTGGACTCTAGATCGAGGCTGCATATGATATTATAGGTAGCACGCCCTGCAAGATATCTCCATCTGGCCTGCTCCGCATGGACTCCGCCTGGCTCTACACAAAACGGTGTCAATATTTCTGAATAAGCAGAAGCGCCCTCCCCATCTTAACCTGACCCTAGAGGAACATAGCATTGCCCTCTCCAGCGAAGCAAAATATTTAGGGGTGCTCCTGGATACCGGCTTGACAGGCACCCCTCATGTGCACTACGCGGCTGCTAAGGCCACCGAAGCTACCACAGAACTCTCAAGATTGCTGCCGCGCACACGGGGAGCTTCCGATGATCGGAGGTGTCTCCTGGCGACGGTAGTAGACAGCAATATGCTTTACGCAGCCCCGCTGTGGCAGCGTACGACTAAGCGGGTTACGTGCCAGCGGCTCCTGGATGAAACGCAGAGGCCGCTGGCCCTCAAGATTGCAAGAGCCAACAAAACTGCGTCCACTGCCACTGTCCAAGTACTATCCCGGCAGATCCCTTGGGATCAACGGGTCCTGGAAAGCGCAGTCCGTCGTGCGGACTCCACTATTTCTCAGGAGGACGCACGAAGTCAGACACTAGACGCTTGGAACAATAGATAGATGGAGACCCAGGCGGGCCAGCCGGGTTTTTGAACTCGCTCCATTATCCCGGATGTTCGGGAGTGGTTCAAAATGCGAGAGGGATCTTTGTCCTACCTTCTGACCCAATTGTTGACGGGCCACGGCACCTTCAGAAAATACCTGCATCGTTTCGGACGTACCCCGTCGCCCGCATGAATTCTCTGCGGCTCAGGAGAAGAAGACGACGTCAAACACACCTTTGAAGTATGCGCGGCTCTTAGACCGGCATGTGAACAAATGGTCCAGGCCCTTTTGCACGATACTCACAGTTGGCACATCATGAAGGATTTTGCCGCGACCGTCATTAAACGAAAATATATGGTGCAGAGCGCGATGTGTGCTCTATCCACGCAACCCTAAGGAAGAAGTAGGGGTTGAAGTAGTATTAAAGAACGGTTCTATCTCCTCGCCTCTTCCTGAGGCCATTTAGGTGAGAGGTTTTAGTGGGTATTATGCTAACAGCATCGGCATCGAGTCCCACACTACCCGCTTCGGGTGTGCGTGAAAGCATTTTTCTCTTTCATCAAGAGAAAAGTTTCGGCACAACAAGCGTCAAGTGATAAACTAACGCCAATCTTGAAGAAGAAAGCATGAAACATTGCGGACAGCTGCCACGTGCGCTAGGTGACGAGGAAGACGAGCCCGAAAACTAGACCATCTTCTATCAATATAAAATATAAAGATAAAGGATGTCTACAAGGAAATTCTACTACTCAGGTCAGTCAGCGGTGATCATTACAGGCCACTCTCCTGAAAAGGCTGGGCGTTGAAGAAATCACTGGAGATGCAGTTGATGCCACTAGCGAAAACCTCTGTGCAACGCTGGTGGCGCTGACAGCCGCTCTTGTCGAACGCTTAAAGTGTCACAGACACACACGGAATAGTTAAACGATGCTTGTCTTTGGACTGGCCTATCAGGAAGGCAGAAGGAGAGTCAGTAACAGCATTCAGAGAACGTATGACCCAGCATGTCAAGTGGCAAGCAATTACATAGTTTGCCCAATAATGATGACACAACAATGCTGCGCCGTGATAAGCTGATTCGAGGCGCCCGACCGGGAATGACGACGGCAGCACGCAAGATTCCACAAAACAAGATTAAAGAAATCTAGCAATCGACTATGTATTATTGTATTGGGGACACAAGAAACGTACGAGGATGAGGAGCAATCGCTACAACTAGTTGAAGGCGGTTGCCATCGCGTCAGCGGCGAATGACACAAACAGTTGCGGCGGATCGCAATATGGGAGGCCGACAAGCGACAACGGAAAAAGAATGACCAGCCAGCTCGTAGCAGCAGCATTGGCTAGATACAGAGCTGTGACAATTGCGGCTTACAACACCCATCAGACGAATGTCTAACGGTAAGCACTGCAAAGCCTACACATCGAAGGCGGGCGCAGTGCCGGCCAAAACATCGGTGAAACAAGACCAATGCTCACAAGAGGTCTGAATGCAACAGAGCAAGGCGTAAGCTAAGAAAAGTTATACAAACCCAGGTCGTCTTGGGATATCTGTAGAATCAAAGTGTTTCTCAACGGCAAAGAGAAAATACCAATGACAATAGGAATTTCGCAGGGCTTGATCCTGAGTCCCCTTCTCTAGAACGTGGCGTATGATGACGTATCGATGACGAACAGGATACTCTCCCACATGGGGTAGGGATAGTCGCGTATGCGAACAGTACATGCAAAAACTGCACTGCTGGCAGAAACCCTTTCCTGTAACACTAAGAGAACAGAGAGGGAGAAAGCAATGGAGGCATGGCAGGTTTAATGGGACTCTATTCCTTCTGGAACACTTGGGCACACACTCCGATCTCAAACATAAAAAAAATTGCACGTGGCCGACGCGACAACTGAGTTATTACCTCATGCAGATCCTTACGGCAAAAAGGAGCTTTCTCCTTACAATAGGGAAAGCTTCCTCGGCTGTGTCCTCTGCCAGGAAAGAGGGGAGAATGCACATACACTTCTAAAGTGACAGGTACTGAGACAGGCTTTTTTTTTTTTTTTTGTAGAGGTGGAAAATGCTTTACGCACACCCTCCGATATTAATGAAGGGTAGTGTGGGACAAAACGCCGGGGAAGAGTATAATACTCGATCCAATCCGCTCGTTCTACCCACTAAAAACCACCTCTCCCACCCTCTTCTGGTTCGGAATTGTGAACCATTACATCGAGACCAGAAGAGGGGATTCCCGTGCTGCGACCCTCTCCTTAGTCTACGACTATGTCCCGAGCAGAGAGTGGGTCCTGCTCGGGAGTGAACACTAGAGGCCTAGTGTTGAATCGCGATCTGCGGCGATCTTCCTGGCGACATTTTTCGCGCATAAGCCCGTCTAAGTATTGGGTCCCGGCGTGCCAGTCCGTTGTCGACTTGAGCATGTTGGCCACGATGGTCGTGGTCAGGCTACCTTTGTGGACATAGGAGGAGCCCGTGCGGTAGGCCGTAAGGGCCTCGCAGTCTTCTACGGTGTGCGCCACGTCGTCGGGTGCACCTGTGGTGCAGAGAACGCAGATATCTGTATTCGCCTTGCCTATCCGGAAAAGGTACGACTGGAATTGTCTATGCCCTGTGAGCACTTGCACGGAGTGATATGTAAGTGCTCCCTTGAGCTTATACCAGGTTATGAGGTCTGTGATTAGGCTTCTTGTCCAGGCCCCTCTGGTATCCCCAGCTGGTGGGTTGGACCACTGAGACAGGCTAGAGCCACAGATCCGGCTGCTGTACTAGCAGATGACGTGACCTTGAATAATACGGGTTCGCAGGTATTGAGACAAATCACACAAGATGTGTACGCCCGAATGCTATGGGAAACTGGTACAGGATGACATACAGGATAGACCTGTTCCTCTACGGCATACCAGGGAGAAATGTATGAAGCCTAAAGATAGAGATATTATGGTGTCCGATGAGACTACAGTGGCAAACGTGTTTAATTAGTATCACTCGACGTGTGCAACTGCCGACACGGAGTGCTTTGATAGATTTCTAATGCCTGAGCGCTTTCCTCGTGAAGCAGCAAACGTCTCATTCTAGTCAGTCCAGACTATGAGGACCTTGCATTTTCTACGCTAAACAAAGGCATGCTCAGTTGCACCTGAACAAATACCATCCCAAGTAATGCGAAGAGTTGTTGATGATGCCACAGCACTTTTTTTTATCGGTGATTCCTAGAAAGAGATAATTGGAATGACTTATATATGCCTTGTGTGTCCGTTACACTACCTGCAAAATATTCTCGCAAGTGAAAGTGGTATATTCACCAGGGGAGTCCTTGCGTTATAAATAGAAATATCGATTATGCTCTACTCTCTGCAAACATAGATGTCTGTCGTTATTAAAATTAAACTTATCTTAATCGGAGCTGCTCAATCACTCCCACTCGACTTCAACCATGAACACAAGAGGATCACACACACAACATCTTATCATGTACGGTTTCGTTCACCAATCTCGTTTCTCAATAATAAACGTCGGTTCCACATATTTGAATAAGGTCCCTCGAGATGTGCGGGCAATTTGTTCTTTGGCTAACAAATAGGCCAAACAATATGTATTGTGTACCTTACATTATTATCATATGCTAATAATGATAATAACAATATATTATCATATGCTAATAATGATAATAACAAAATCGATATCTGTTATTAATGTCTGCATAAGTATTGTTACGGCGGTCGCTGATACCTAACGAGGGAAACCCAGTGCTCTTTCAGATAGGATTACATGTTGAGCTTTTTTTAAGATATATAAAACATGGGGCTTATTTAGGATTATTTTATATATGTTTCCTACTGTCTCAGGGTTAGTGTTTATAAGAAAGCTAAGATGATTTAGTGTCACGGCTATATCTTAAGCGTAATGGGCACAATGAGGGGCTGCCTCGAGGATAAGCTCGACTGGTAGCGCTCCCCACAAGCCCTAGTGTTGATAGTTAATTACATCTCGCTGTAACACTTAAATGTCATTTTAATAAATGGAATTTGTCTTTAGCGTTATAAATATTGTTCATTCAAATGAATGATTTATATTCTCTTCGAAATGAAAATTGTATATTCTCTTCGAAATATATTTCAAGAGACAAAGCAGTTTTCTTTAGATGAGGTAGGCTAGCCGGTTACGAAGAATGGCAGGTGAAACGGACTAAAATGCCTCAAGACAAGGAGGCACTGTGACGATAGACGCATATAAATGCATAGGAGTTCTCACCTATGCATTTACATGTCATCACACAATACACGTCGCAAAGTGCAAAGCCGTAATATTTGTAACGTAATAAATTATGTTGGGACTTGAAAAAATAGTGATCATTTGGATGTATGAACGTGTGCACTGAATCTTCTTTATAATTATATCAATCGTTGCTTCAGAGCGCTCCGTTCCTTAAAAACATGAAATATGTAGCGCGTCTTGAACATGGTGTAAAATTTCTCTCTATTTGATGGAAAGGCACAAGCGTGGATATCCGTTGTAGTTTGCGTACTCAAATGTTTCCTACATCGGTATAAGCCTTTCTGCCGTTTTGAACCAACGCAAACTCTGTGTGCTATGATGGCTCTGTCCATTGTAAGTACTGCACGCATCCATCCACGTCATTGCATTTTAACCACTTTGGTATCCTCCGCGTGCCTCATACCAAGATACACGCGTTAGGAGGCGAAAACGTCCTGTTTAGGAGTGTCTTTGTCTGCCCGAAGTTCATCTGCCTGAAGATCCAACGGTCTTCTCTGGCCCAGTGTTTTCAAAAAAAGAAAAAAACGGAAAAAGCAAATAGCAGCGCCTTGGATTATTTGCGTTGTTTGCACGACAAAATTCTAAAGTTTGGCAATATGTAATTTAATCTGAACATACTAGAATTAGCCTATATGTCTTATTAGCAAAGATAATAGTAGCTGACCTCAAGGCCACATACCACAGGCCTTCCCTCCATATACTCTATTGAGGAGATGTTATGTAATTAGTATGTACACTTGTTGCGGTACAGCCGTGCAATGCGGTGTTTGCTAGCATCCTAGCGTCGAATGTCTCATATGAAGTAAGTAAAGAAAGCAAAGCGTTTCGCGTCGGTTCTTAAATGCAATCTGCCAAGTGTAACCTAACTAAGAGATTATTTCAGATTTTCCTCTTGACGTTTTCGATATTTATTTAGTTCATATACATGTCTTTACATATCAGCTAGACCTCTACTCCGAAATGATTTCACCACTGCTGCGGCGTTTCCTGCACCTCGAGAGAGAGCCCCTGAAAGAGCAATTCGATTTGCCGCTCTAAGTTTTCTAAAGCCATTTAGGCTAGACAATCAGCGCTGTCGACTTTCGCGCTCCAAACTTGCTGTCTTAGGAGTGTGCAGAAATTAAATTGGCTACTTTTTGCGAGAGAAGCCATATATGTGGTTTACATTTATAATGGCTTTGGTGTCACCTTTTTATCATCAAATGACATTTAGAGAAAATATAGCAACGTTTGATAAACGGTCTCTCAACCTGTGAACACAATAACGATTGCATTAACTGTACTAAATACAAACGCTTTTTCTAAACTATTTCAATGTCATATTGCTCCAAAGCTCAAAACTGGTCACATGCTTGGGCTTCTCTCTGTAAAACAGTGATTAACTTTTATTGAAGAACTGTGACAGATTTGCTGCAGAGAGAGAGAGATATACAGCTAGCACGCGGAATTTTTTTCATTATTCGACAAAACAAGTTACGTAGTGGTGTATAATACTGGCGTAGTACAGTGCATCTTTTTAAAGTTGCAAGTAACATTCTTGCTTCAACCGTTTCAAGAGACGCACATAAATACATTGTTGCATCTACTAGTTCCGTGCAGTTCGCCATTCGCTATGTATATTGGAAGGCATATTAGGATAAGCTGAATCTGCTGACCCCACTCATTAGAGTTCCACAATTCTGAAAATCAATGCAAGACACAAATTTCCGATAATAGTAACCAAAGATAAATACACGTTTATTAAGTAGCCTAAACACGCTCTTCGCAATGTACAGTTACATAGATAGTTAATTATTTATCAATTGTCAAACTTATCATTAACGCATTCTTGTCTCATTATGATGCCTACATCATATCAATAGTACTATTCTATAACATTAGCAGTATTAGTCATTGTGGTAATAGTATTGTTCTCAGTAGATATATATATATATATATATGCTGGCGGATACGACAATTATTGATTAAATATTAAATACCTAGCAAAGCTTCATATCCGCAGATGCACAATATTCGTTCAACGTTATGGGGGTATGGGGGCCAGTCATGCAACGCGATGGAACTAAAAGCGAAAGCGGTCGAAGTATACTTCCGAGTTGGCTTTCAATCCTGGTACGTACGTTTCACACAATTATATAGGAACTGTATTTCCAAACGCGGCCAGATCGCCCGCTTACGATTTTTACCCGTTTTTCAAGCCGGATTCACAGCGCGCTCAGGTTGCTACAACAGACCTGATCACTAGTCAGTCTTCATCACAAGTGTACCACCACATTTGCATATATATATATATATATATATATATATATATATATATATATATATATATATATACAGATACATGGCAGTTCTTCCGTATCCAATAGAGAACATTATTAATAGCTCGACAATCCGATCCGTCACAAGTGATAGAAACATCCTTGCTTGGGAAAGGCAAAATAGTCAAATTGGGTCGTTTAAAAACAAAGCGAAAAGTCGTTCAAAGAGGTTTACCCATCACCAGTGTTCGGAAAGAAGACCACCGTATGCCACTACCTTACATTAGTTGACTGTGACCGCGTGTTATGTGTCGCTGACAGCCACTCGACTATCGGAAAAATGTCTTCTTGGAAGACCATTTCACAACATATGTACGTATATATATATATATATATAGCATTCGTTACTTGTTTGCTACGTATCAAGTTTCACGTTTACCTATCCAGCTCGTACGTATACGCTCGTACATTCAAATCCTTAAAATTTTTCTCTTTCTTCGTCAAGGCTGAACCTAGGATCATCAGCATCACCTACGCATCATCATCATAATCATCATCATTATTATTATGTAACTCGCCTAATTGTGTGCGCATTATTGTAAAATTCTAGACTGCTTCCTGCTTAGTATGTGTTCCCTTGTTCGTCTTGTAATGCGTCTTGAGTTCGCTGACGCAGCTACGTGATCTGATTATATCGGAGCCTCTACCTCTAATCATGTCATTCTTGATCGGCATTGTTCGTCGCTTCGTGTTCTGTTCGTAATGCTCCTGCGACGAAGAAGATGTCCTGCATGCAGCGCAGATTGGCTTAGTTGATCTCTGGCCACTAAAGCGACGGAAAGGGGCGACTGCGCAAACGCGGCCGCTGCTCAGTTAGTTTTCGTCGATCGTCGAGGTTTCGTCACCGTTTTCCAGTCGGGCACCCGGTCAAGGAGCGCGTCGAAGCCTGTTCGGGACATTCGCTTAAAGGCCTTCTGCCAAAGGGTTCGCGCGTCAGCGTAGATGTCACTCGCTTCGTGGTTGTATCGTTCGCAGTTGTCAAACATGAGAACAATGTCGGCAACCAGGTCTCGATTCGTTTTGTAGCCCATATTGTTGAGCGAGTTTTGGATTGTCGACAGGTCCATCGGCTGAGAGATGATGTCGAAGTAGTCGGGAGCGTCCTTCTTTGTCACCGGCTTGCGGAAAGGGAAGGAGAGGTCGTGCTTAACGAGATAGTCAAGGAGGTCCGTACACGCCTTATAGTCAAAGCCGTGTACGTCAACGGGCTCCTGCAAAATCAGTTTAATTCGCATATCATTAGACAAACGCACGATTCGAGGTAGTCTGCCTAAAAAATACTTCCGAGCCTCAGCTATATGGAGCAAGCTTAGCAAAATCATGTACCACCACGCTGTGCAGTACAATATACATGTCTAAAATCAAGCAAGGCGGAGCACATTTACGTATCACACCGCTTAATTTCGTTTCACCAAGACGAGAGTTCGCTCGTAGCCCGTTTACGGGCGTCTAAAATGTGGTTGCCAGTACGAAAAAAATACTGACGCCACCATGATACACCAGTACGCATTATGACGGTGTTCCTCACCACAGCAAGCCTATGTGGCACCCACCAGGTGCCACATAGGCTTGCTGCGGCCATGGACCGTCGATACTCGGAAAACAGAGGGCACTTCAAACATTCTGTTAAGGTCAGACGGTTCGAACTGGTGCTATAACTGCATATGTTGAACATAAAATACCTTCGATTGCAAAAACAAAATATCCTGCGTGTACCTGGATTCAAACCTTTAAAGGTACGATCTGGCGTTGGCGACAAAATAATTGGCGTCTTATGAGAGAATAAGCCTTCGACGACCTCTGTATTTATTTGTATGAACCAGGCTAGTTAAGACCGACAGGTTAGCCCAAAGCGAGGATTACTGACCTGTTTATCCCCGTTCATCTGCTCATCCTCTTCATCGGCACTATCCTCGACTTCCTCGTTCTCGACCATTTGGGTGCAATTGCTGCATGTCCACTTTGCGGGAGTCCCCTTCACTCCCGCACATTTCGGGTGAAACGTTGACGAGCACCCTTTGCATGATACCTGCTCAGCGGACACAGTTCGTATTCTCAAGATTTATCGAGCTCTAAGCCGCGTGTGTTTGTTGTAAAATTCTGCATAGATATGGGTTTACGTTTCGATGACTAGTGTATTTGAAGTCGTTAAATAGTTGGAGTCACTAAGCAACACTTGTCTGTCATTCGTTTTGACTGGGTCGTTCCGCTTCAAGAGTACTCTAAACAAACTTGGCAAATAACAAAGCATTGCATGTGACTGGCCTCATTCGTTCAATTAGCACAGTAGAGCGCATACAATTATTAAACAGCATATATATATATATATTTCTTTAGTAGTGTTTGTTATGTCTGTAACCAAAAAATATTGTCCTAATTTAGTTCTAGAACACGAATAGCCTCGTACCGTTTTTGCTCCGTCGGCGAATTCCTGTTCGCACTTAGGGCATCGATTGTTGATGTAATCGTCCAACCATTTGAACTGTCGAGTATCGAGTAGCGCTGCCATCGAGTAATTGTCGAGTAAGTCGACGAAGAGCTCGAGTAGCTGCTTTCCCTCTCCATACACTTCCGCTTCTTCCATATTGTACTGCTCGCAGTTGATGAACACCTGCATCACATCGGACACAAACTCCGAATTGCGCTGCAAAACACCAACAACGCCACACGACACAATGAATTATGGTAAACGTCAGGTGTCGCCAGATGCCATACACGAATATATAAATGTAGGCCGAACAACGAACCGTCAAACAATATTTTGCGCTCCTCCAGCAATTACGCTACTCCTTATCCACAATTTGGCTATCTGTCTCGTTCACTACGTATATCAGAAACAATGACAAAGAAAATTACGAAGGTAAAATGATGCTCTTTCGGGGCTTCAACTAACCACAACTTCTCCTTAGACCACATACGCTTCCTGCCTGCTTACCGTATACTTGCAGTCGTTGAGCTTGGTCTGAATCGTTCCAAAGTCCATAGGCTTCTTGATAATTTTGTGGTAGTCCGGTGCGTCCTTCTTAGTAACCGGCGTGAGGAAGGGCCAAGCATGATCCGACTTCTTGAGAACATCAAGGATGTCGGAGCATGCCTTGTAGTCATACGCGTCGGCCTCTGCGAAAGACCTTTCCGCGTCTTCAGCAACATTCTCTTCCTCTTCCATCGGTTGGGCTTCTTCATCCAGGACACTGCCTTGTTCCTGCTCTTCACGTTGTTCTTCATCATTAGCATCATCATCATCATCATCATTGTCATCGTCATCATCGAATGTTTCGCCCAAAAACGACGCTTGGTTGAGAGAGTCATTTGCCACATATCCTGGTTCGCACTTCTTGCGACAGTACCAATCTCCTTTGGGTCGCTTTGGCAAGTCGGCGCAGATGAGGTGAAATTTGCGCGTACATCCTTTACAGTCAATGTGGCCCCGGCTTAACAATTCGCCACACTTTGCGCACTGGTTCAGGTCCACCGGTGCATCAGTCTAGTGAAGTGATCAAACCAACAAGAGTAGACTGGCGTTACATGGAGACCGTGCATATACAGTAGCCTTGACAGTAAATATTCACATAGCTTAATGCCTGAGCTGCGAGACAAACGATTAACGAGTCCCACTAAATAAAGGGCCACCTACAGCACTTGCCATAGGGTCAACCGGTAATACTACATCTTAGTGGTGTCGTGTTATCACGGATGCAAGGCGCGCACACATACCTCTAACGTGTCCTTCTCCTGCACCCGTTTGCGGAGCTCTTTCAATTCTTGGCGGTATTTCTTTGGCTCGAGACTACAGGCAGGACAACGCCAATCGCCCCTCGGTGCTCGCTTCAACTCGAGGCACCCGAGATGGAACGATCGTGGACACGCGTCGCACAACAACAGCTTCTCGTCCTTTCCACAAACCTCACAGAATTCGTTGTTTTCGATTATCTCCTGTAACTCGGTTTATCAAACATAGCCAGACACAGCTAAATATTACATCTGCCCACACACACACTTCTACTAGACATAACGTTTAGTTCATTAGATTTCGTTGCATCAAGCGCCACTGATAAGATCTCGTGCAAGACATGTTTCTCAAAGTCTAGCCTCAATCGTCATTGTGGTATTGTGGCACTACCACTTGCAAAATATACTGTGTTTCGTACACTTCGATTCATTCAAATATAACAACAAGTTTTGATAATGTAATGCTAATTGCATAGCCATGTCACAGCAGCGACAATAGCAAATTTTCTTGCGGATTACTAAAGGAACGTACCGGTGGGTTCGCAATGACATTAATGGTTTCGTTTTCAACAGCAGGCGTGTTTCCATTAACGCGCGGCTTCTTCGGAGGGGGAGACTCTGGAACTGACTCCGGCTCGCAGCTCTTACAGAACCACGTCTCCAGCGGAACCTCCCGCAGAGCCGGCTTCAGACAGGACAAGTGAAATATATGATCGCAGCGCTCACAGCGCACCATGCGATCGGGCTGCAATTGAAAAGAGTTCTCAACTCAAAAATGATTGCAATATACACAATCTCCAGATGGCAGCAAATGGTGATAATGTATTCGTTCGATTTCTATGTCTAGATGCAAGCCTGAACAGCCCCAGACAGGCTGCTGTATAAGGTATTGCTTTTCGAACATTTTCCTATAGCCACAGCTTTTCTAACAACTTCCCGTCCTGAAAAACTAACGACCTAGTCGGACGCTAAAGCAGTTTTATGTAGGAGACATTTCACAGACAAGAGTTACCAAAACTAACAACGACAACCAAGAAACTGTTATTCATTAATGGAGGATGTCTGTTTGTCCTATGTAGGCCCTAGTTTGTGCCCACTTCTCTTAGGACAACTTTCCGCTTTTTTGGTTCACTATGCATAGACGCTTGAAAAAGCCACCTAAAATATCTCTGACTGGGTGGACCAATATAGTAAGCACTCGTTGCCAATACCACTAAGCTGCCTAACACGGTAGATAAGAACCGTGAAGAAACAACTGCGTGGCAGATAAGAAGTTGATTACTTACCGTGGGCTTTCCACGGCAGACCTTACATCTAGCCTGGACGAGGCCTTTCTGCCACTGAATAGAAGCCTCAAGGGTTGAGTAGAAGAGGAATAGTTGAGAAAAGTTAGTGCAGTTGGCCAGCGCCGTCTTCCAGTTGTCCATCTTGTTCTGATCGGGGTTCTGGCCTCCCAGTGGCGACGTGAGAAATCGCGGCGGGATCGTCTCTAAAAACTCGAGCAGTCGTTCGACCATTTTTTGCACTTCCGATTCGCTCACTGTCATCAGTCTGTTGGCCTCCTCCGGAGATAGTCGTTGCATCTTGTTCAGTGGCGCTTCAAGTTCCCGCCGCCAAGATGGGCGCCTGCTATCGCCCTTAAACCCACCCAACGACGCTTCCGCGGCCCGATCTTCAAGTTCCAATAGAAGCTCACGAAAGACCAGATTCAGCGCCAAATTGGTCTCGATACCAACCACAGTCGACGGTTGGAGACTTTCCGACGGGTATTTGCGGCGGTAGGTGTCTCGCAGAGTGCGACTGAGTCTGAAAAAGCATACAGAGAAAACTTAGCCACACTCACACATCATGTTTGACCTTATGTAAGGTCTCAACATTTACATGTATTTCCAGTGCAAACTCAATAAAATTCTATCCCAAGTTAGTAAAACCCCATAACCTGCTTGGACTTGTCATTAACTCAATGCACGCTAGCCACACAGCGGTCACTCCCCTCATACCACAATTAAATGTTTGTCCTTTGAAACAGAGAGTTTGATATAAGGCAATAGTAAGAATTACATGTTCGTGACCCTTGAGACGTCTACAATGTACTAGAGGCACGCAGGTTATAAAATGTATTTCATGTCTCGTATCGGTAGTAATATGTTTGTCTATACTTTACTTAGCTCAAACCTGCAAACCATAGGACGTCATCCTCACGTATAACGGCAAATTTAAGCACAATCGCTCTTTTTTGGTATCTAGATTTTTCGTTCCAGAAAATTCAGTGGTTAATCAAATAAGCAGGAGCTGCATAAAGCGTTATGAAAATCTACCAGAGTACATCCGCTTTATTAGAATTCCCAGTACAGAGTACAGTGCACAGCCACAAAGGAGCACTTAATTGACCCCTACATACGTATGTATCAACTAGCAATAAATGTTCACTTTATTGTAAACTAATAATAGGTGATCTTAACAAAGATTCCGCTAAATGGAAACACCGGGCTTAGCTTTTGTTGCGGTCAAACATCGAATGGACTGCGAGAGGATTCTTCATATTATTATGACCAATATTAAACGCAAGTGTTTTGATTCGCTTACACAAAAATGCGTTTCAACGCATTCCCAATCGTTGAATTCCCATAGGCATCCACTACGTTACTAAAAAAACTGCTCTATATCGACTATTACAACAATCATCATTCCTGAACTATGTAATTGGAGACAATCCGCTCTTGTATGCAGTGGTAGTAATGTCTACAAATTCAATTGCCCACGAGTGAGAGAAAGAGAAAGCATATATATCTATATATACTCACTTGGAAAGCGGCGTCCTCTTAATGACATTTCGAAGATAATCGATTTCGTTGGTAATCGTTTCCTTAAGTACGGTCTCACGAAGTCCTTTAGGGGCGAGAGCATCTATTAAGGCGTCCAGTTGTTCCTGGCTCTGGATGAAGTAATATCGGGGCTTCTTCTCTGCGTGTGTCTGGCACGTTTCTACGCGGCCACTACATACCAAGCTGTGATCGACCGGACAGTAGACTTTGTTATTTTCGGGCAAACCATCGACAGCCTCTTTCTTTCCAATTAGTTTCTGCACTTTGTCTGGTATCGGCTGAGCCCCAGCCACTTCCACCTCTGTCCTCGAAATGTTACGGTCGGTGCTGTCTGAATTATGGAGTTTAATCTCATTATCGGCAGTCGCTTCTTTCAGCTCTGAGTCGATGAATTCTTCCATTCGAAAAACAACTACGTCGTCTGGGTCCGTACTCCCTTCAGTGCTATTCGCAGTTGCATCTGCAGAAGATCGTGGATCGTTTGATGTAGGCGTTCCTCCTGAAATGCAATCGGAACAAAACAAACATGACTGGATGGATCTATCGCAGCCCCAACAGCTAGTCACCTGATAAACACGTGATACATCTGTGATTGCTGGAACACAAACAATGGTGCGTCTCCAACACCATAGACTCGTAATTCGGATACACAGCCTCGATTGTCGACTGTGTCGTGCCAGTTCAGATGCCGCAGTACACAACGTCAGCTCAACGTACCTTCAATGCACGGCGCTTCGACGCACGCAAGACTCTCGACAACGATAGCAGGCACCGAGTGCATAACGTTATAGATGCGATGAGCGCGGTCCTCGCCAAGGCATGACAAACCGAAGCGGTACCAAACCTTGTTGATTTGGGTCTCAGTCGAGGCAATCTTCTGCTCGAGTTCATGGCGAGGCATCTCTGGGAGGTCATCTGTTAAAAAAAAAAAGAGTTAGCAGTGAAATGTTATCTACAAGCATCGTAAAACCATACGCGTACCGCCACACCTTTGCAGGTGCTTGATGCCTTTCTTTTGTGTTCTTATAATTGTAAAAATTAAATATATATATATATATATATATATATATATATATATATATATGTGTGACCGCATATTATACCAATGGTATACGGTCCAAAATAAGTAGACAAGACCGTAAAACGATGTTCTTAAAGCGCAACTTACATCTCCAGTTTTTTCGTTTCTTTTCGTCGTCGTTTGTCTTCGATCTTCCGTCATCCGTAACACTATTCTGGCCGCCCATTTCTTCGCTGTTGTTACCGTTGTTGGCCAGTTTTTCCCTCTTTACGCCTCGTTCTTCATCCTCCAGCAATTTTTTTCGCCAAAGAAGTTTCTTGAGTTGAACTTTTAGCTCAACACAACGGTCGAGGCCTTCCTCGATGGTCTCCCGAAAGAGTTCAAACGTCAGCAATTGGTCAACAAGACAGCGAATAATCTGAAATGGATAATCAGTTGCTCAGTCTAATGTCCAATAAAGGCATCTGCACTTCTCGCATAATTTTGCGATTTTACCCAGCTTTTTGTAGAAAAAGCACATATATGTGTTTCGACAAGATAATAACCAGCTCTCGTGTAATCTGATAACAATAGTATTATTCATCACCTAGTGAGTCGTCTGGGAATCATATATATATATATATATATATATACTAACTTTGATCTTCTCGATCAGATCAAGGCGAGCTAAAGACCCGCACTCCAACTTCTTCATGATATCTGGATTTTCACGAACAAATCTAAAGCCCGGATCCTCCTTTGGCGTGAAGCCCTGGTGGCAGTGGACACGATCCCGAAGATCGATCCCTGGTGCACCGCTAGCCTGCAAACATAAAAGCGCAATTTTTCTACAATTTGAGCGTCAAAGAAGCACAAATACGCCGTCTTTCAAGAAAGTGCGTCGTCGACAACTGCATTTATCGGCAAAAGTGTGATAAATAGGATCTGCTTGCCCACACGCGGGAAAGATTAATACGAAACTTCGGTAATGCGAGTGGTGGTCACCTACCTTCCACTCATATGTTATGAATCGTTGATTCGAACCCAACACGATGTATATTAGGTGGAGGATGCCAAGGATTTCCTTCCCGTGTTGCGCAATAATAAAGAAAATCACTAATTTACCTTGGGAAGAATGGAGAGATTCCTATAATGGACGTACGTACCTTGAGATGCCATCGGACCATCTCACTGTATGTAAACGAGTCGAGCGGTGCAGAATGAAGCATGCAACCGAACGTCTCTTGAAATTCACGGCCGGCCGCAGCCGCGTTCTCCTGGGCTAGGATCAAAGCTTTGTCGCTCTCCTCGCTATCAGGCCTGTTTTGAATGCATACACACAAAAATAAAACGTATATGTAGCCAGATAAAAACAGACTCTGGTAGCTTCAGCATCTTAAGTGATCATCAAAGTCAACTTCAATATAGAAAAATAATTGCAACAAACTAGTGAGCCGATAATAGATCACCTGCTACATACGCCTGCATAGCTTTATGGACAAATCGACTGTAGGCGCATTAGGCACTCCGCGAGTGTACGCTTAGTGCACCTGGTTACATACCTGATCGTGTAATCAATGGTCCAATCTTTTTTCTGCAACCGAAATATGCAGCCCAAAAGTATCCGGACGATGTTCACGAGCAGGCCCATAGGGTCGTTTTCGGTAAACGCGCGCTCCAGGATGTCAAAGGTGACGCCTTGTGAGAAGTACTCCTTGACACCCAGTGCTGACGAGTAGGCGCTCATAAATTCAAGTATACACAGGACATCGCCAAGACTCTCGTTTGGAATCATGCAGTCAAACTCTGGTAGTATCGGTAGAGGGCGTAGATTCCTGATGGAAAGATCGTCGTGCAGAGCCTGCCGATACAGAGAACCATAACGGGAAAGGGATCGTTAGAAGCGCAAAGTCTAAGTTGTGTTTTTACTGTTCGATATCATCCAGAACGTATACGTAGGCGCTCGGCCACCACAAAATGCCACCATCGGTTGCATAGATGAGAAGTGTATTGATACATACATAATCGTATGTATCAGCCCATTAAAAAAAAAAAAAAAATAATAATAATAATAATAATAATATTTAGCGAGTAGCGATTCGGCACGTCTTACTTACTCACACAAACGAATTGTCGCTCAAACACATGCTTACCTTGGCCTGCTCCTTCGCTTCGCGTTCGAGTCGGCGTTTCTCCTTGAGTTTTTCTGCCAGCTTCTTGCGATACGCCTGCTTACGGGCCTCCCGCTCCTCTTCGGTTCGAATGACCGGTTTTCGGCCGCGACGCTTTGGCGTGTGGCCATCACCGATTTTCACCGATAATGCCTGCAAATCCGGCGAGAGTGGGGTACTTGCGTTGACCACGCGGTTAATCGCCATGAGGTAGCTGTTCATTGAGGCGGCGCTTGCCGGAGAGCAACTCATCGAATCGCCCCCGCCGCTGAAACCAAACCCAGCGTCAGTCAGCGCAGCCGGCATGATGATAGGGGGCGTCGCGACTATAGTAGCCAGAGGCGTGGTGCCGTTCATCGACGGTGAAGCCACCGTAGACGAGTGAATCGGCTTCGGCATTGGTGCGAGGGGACGCTCGGGCCAAAGCCTGTCGGCCGCTGTTAACTTAGACTGTTTCTCTTTGTCCTTTCTCGGCCTGCCTCTCGGGGCCTTCGACGACACATTGCCCGCTTTCGCGCTCAACTCGGCCGACGCCGCTTTCGATCGCTCAGCTGCAGCCTTGAAGAATTCCTTGAACTTTTCGAGGCTTCGACTAGTTACGACTTTAGGCTTACGCTCCTCGAACTGGCTAGGATCCACTTCCTTATACGAAATAGCTGGCGTAGCTCGGGGTAGCTTCCTAGGTGAACGCGCCGACGCAGGAGGTGGAGGGTCAATGATTATGACATCATCTGTAAGTAAGAATTACACAACAAACAATCATTGTATCTTCCAAAATACAGCTACCTGCACATCATCCAGATTTGTACAAAGTAACGTGCGCCGGTGTAGTCACTGATAAGATTCTAAGTGGCAGCGATATTCCATTGATGTGACATCTAAATTTAGCAGCATATGCTATAGATAAACCGTCATATACAGTACATATATATACATAGCCTAAATAAAAATACACATATTCACTAGCTTAACTATGTTGGCATGTAACTGTTTCTCAATCCACTCACATAATATTCCGCAAACAAGCTAAATCGGCAAACCAATATCATGATGCTCTGCATACTGTGATAATGTTAGTTCTTGTGAGCATAGATTCAATGAAGCCTAGAATTAGCGACTCTACACGACAACTCTCGTTCATTAAAGTCAGTATTCATATCTGCAAGTCATTTTTATCTCACTGAGTTTCACAATTTGCCTCAATTCAGTATTCCGTCTGATTCCCAAACATATCTACCTACATGTTTTTTTTCTGGGAGGTTTCGGGAATCCTACACGTTAACCGAGCTGAAATAAGCTAACTTCCAATGTGCAGTCGCGAACTTATCATTAATGTGACTAGTATTACTACGAACGTAACAATAACACTAACAAAATAATCATAATAATAGTAGTAAGCAAAACAAACAAACAAACAAACGGTTGTCGATTTAGCTACGGAAGGGATATACGGGGCAGAAAAGAACGACGAGCGGCCATAATCGGCTGTACGAGCTTATCTCTTAAGAGCTCTCTTTACACCACGAATCGGGTCATGATTTGAAGTCACAGTCGAAAACTGCAAACATTCGTCTGTCTTACGCTGGATTCATTCATCTTCATGATTCATTCATCTCCGTGATTCATTCATCTCCTGATGATTCATCCATCATCAGCGAGATCATCAAATCACACACTGTGCTAGGTGTTATAGTCATCAAATCATCGCCGTACTGCAGACGGCAAGCAAGCGGCGGGAATGGCGACGCCTGCAGTGGTCTTACCGTCACTGTCTTCAATTTGGTTGGCGTCGTTCATACGCATCTTCTTGCTGCAGTTGTCGGGTCGCGCCGCAACCTTGACCGCGTCTCGGATCTCGGACGACCTGTCAACGACGACGACGACGGTGGTGGTTGGTTCTGCAGCAGCTGCTGTTGCTGATGCTGCAGCGGCGGCGGAGACCTTCTTGGTGCCGGTGCAGCTGCCGCTGCCGCCGCCTGAAGTGTCGCCACTGAGCAGAATTGCTTTCTTGGCTTCGCGCTTCGCCTGATTCAGCCGAACTGCAAAGTTGTTCGCAGCACTTTTTCGTTGTTGCTTCGTTGTAGCAAACGGACCTACTGGTGCTGGCGGTGATGTTGACGCTGTTGCTGCTGCTGCTATTGTTGTTGTCGTTGTCGTTGTTGCTGCTGTTGCTGTTGTTGTTGTTGCTGACGCTGTCGAGGCACCCTTTGACAGCAGGCCATTGACGACACGGACACCAGTTGCTGTTGTTGTTGCTGTTGTTGCTGCTGAAGTATGAGGCGACCGCGACGATAGTCCTGTCTGAATGCTGGCGCCGGTTGCCACACGGTTGCCGGAATCCGAAGTCTGCTGCGGTGGCAGTGGTGGTGGTGGCGATGATGATGACGCTGATAGCGATGATGGTGATGATGCCGCTGATGATAGTGGTGGCGGCGATGGCGGGGATGATTGTGGGGATAACGGCAATGCTGCCTCAGGTGATTGCGCTCCGGTCCGATCCGTCGGGGGTGCGCTGCTCACGTCGGATGCGCGCGGAGACCGGCCTGTCGTGGATGGTGGACTCGTGGTCGTGTGTCCACCGCTAGCGCGTCTGTAGTTTTCTGCAGAGAGTTCGCACGAGACCTCGCTGCCGATCACCTCGGTTCTGCCGTTTGTAACTGTTGCAGATCGCCGCTGCAAAGAAGCCACACCGTTGTTGTTGTTTTTGTTGTTGTTGCTGGTGCCCCTGTTGTTACTGGCGGCCCCGTTGTTGCTGACGACGCCCCTGTTGTGTTCGTGCCCTTGTTGTACTGCTGCCCGCCCCGTTATCGATGTTGCTATTGTTGTTGCTGCCGTCGTCGGCGTTTTCGTTACCGCAGCAGCCGCCACCGGCGCCCTTGACGCTGTAACGCCAGCACTTCTGTCGCTAACAACAGCAACACGGGCGGCACCAGTTGGAACTATTTCTGTTGCCACAGCGGAAGCTGCTTGTAAGCCTGTTGTTGTTATTGTTGTTTTTGCTGCTGCTGCTGCTGTCGATGTTGGTGATGATGATGTTGTTGTTGTTGTTGCTGCTGCTGCTGCTCTAGCAGTAGGTGCTGTGGGTGACAAAACTGGGCGTTCGTCGGTGACAGGACTGGATGTGCCGTCGACGGCGGTGCTCGTTGTTATTATTGTTCTTGTTGTTGGCGTTAATGGTCTCGTCGTCGTTGTTGTTGCTGCTGCTGTGGATGTCGTTCCCGTAGCAGCACTTGTTGTTACTGACGTTGCTCCGCCAGTAGTCAGGCTATTCGATCCATCGAAGTGAGGAGACTTGCTAACAGCAAGCAGCGGCGAATTCTCCTCGTCCGAGTCCTTGCGGTCGATAGCCAGTGTTGGCGATTTCCTGCGCACCAACGAAAACCAATTGTAAGGCGTTTGTCGGATGGTTGCTATGTTCAACCACATTTGCTACATCTGTATATATATATATATATATATATATATATATGTATATATATATATATATATATATATATATATATATATATATATATATATATATATATATATATATATATATATATATATATATATATATATATATTTATATATATATATATAAATATATATACAGGTAGTTCAATAAGTTCTTAGAATGAGCTTTTTAGAATTCGAATTTTGGCACGCTTTCACCGCTAATGGGAACTGCAACTTTTCGACTGCTAACACTCAATATATTATGGTGATTGGCCGTTGCGATTTCGTTTGATAGCTTTTCCCGTGCAACGTATCGGCGTGATTTTTAAAAATGGAGAAAAAAGAGTTTCGAGTGGTTATCAAGCATTTTTATTTCAAAGGTTGGAATGCGACCCAAGTAAAAATTGAGTTAGACGAGACGTACAGTGACTCTGCGCCATGTTTTGCCACTGTTTCCAACTGGATTAATGTGTTAAAAAGAGGTCGCAGGAGCACCGAGGATGAACTACGTCCAGGAGGCCAAAAAACGGCAACTGATGAGGAAAACGTAGAGAAAGTGCGAAAAATTCTTGGCACAGATAAGCGAATGAATATTAAGGAAATAGCGGAGGCATTAGGGATTAGTTTAGGCAGTGTGCATTTTATCCTACACGAAAACTTGAAGATGAAAGAGCTTAGAGCAAAATGGCTGCCGCATTTTCTCAACCAAGGCCAAAAAGACGCGCCTGTTTTGGCTTTACAGCGAAATTTGGCCAAGATGTCGAACAATCTGTCGGATTTTTGGTGCAGATTCATGACCGTCGATGAAAGCCGGGTTCATCACTACACTCCCGAGACCCAAGAAGCATCTTGCCAATGGTGTGCACCTGATGAAGGACCTCCGAAGAGGGTGCGGACAACGGCATTGACCGGAAAGGTGATGGCTACAGTTTTTTAAGACCAACGTAGAATAATGCTGGTCGACTACCTTGAGAGCTGTAAAACGATCACAGGAGAATATTATGCAAGACTGTTGGACTGCCGTTAGCAAGAACACATCGTGAAACGGCCCGCTTTGCAGAAGAAGGTTGTCCCGTTTCACCAGGGCAATGCTCCTGCACACAAGTCTCGGCAAGCATCGGCAAAACTGGCCCAACTGAGGTTCGAACTTATTGAACAACCCTCCTATTCTCCAGACCTGGCCCCCTCTGATTATTTCCTCTTCGGACATTTGAAGAATAGTCTCGGTGGAAAGCGTTTTTCCAGCAATGAAGAGGTTAAGGCTGCTGTCAATGCCTATTTTCAGTCTAACGACGCGGAATTCTACTCAAGAGGTATGAAAGCTCTGAAATCTCGGTGGGAAAAGTGCATTGAGCTTCTCGGGGAGTATATCGAAGAAGAAAAATTTAAAAACATGATTTGGAAAATTCTCGGTTTTCATTGTAAGAACTTATTGAACTACTGGATAGATAGTATATATTTAGAGAGAGAAAGAGAGAGATGGAGGAGAGAGAGAGAGAGCAGATGGAGAGAGAGAAGAGAGAGATTAGTAAATATATATATAGATATAGTATATATGGATATATAGAAATATAAGGAGATATATAGAGATAATTATATATATTAAATTATATATATGTAGAGATATATATAGAGAGAGAAATAGATATAATATATATTATATATATATATATATATATATATATTTATATATATAAATATATGTATATATTATATAATATATATATTATATATATATATTTTATATATATATATAAATATATATCGTTGATGAATATATTGGACCAGTAGCAGCAAGTGCAGCAAATGCTATCTAAAATTGACACTGTTACCATCTCTATCGGCCATGCGAAATACCATAGGTTAACACTCGTGTCATTTACACGACCGCGAAGCAATGTGGAAAAACTGACAATGAACAGAACATACGAAAGCCTTATACAGCATCCGACACCTAAATATATGGTGGCCCGCACATATATTATATATATATGAGCTTATTTGTTTGTGTCATATCAGGTCTCATGTAGATCAATGTGTTTATAGCCGATCATAATTACTCACTAAGAATATCTATATCAGCAATCGCACACCTCAAAAGGCAAATGCTGACATGTCAGGAACACCAAGGGTGAACTTCTTGTGGATCTGTATCAGAAATGAGTAACTTCGCCGTGTTGAAGTGCGCGTAAGCAAGACACACAGCTTAAGCCAGTCTAGGCTAGTGGGGGCGCTAGTGAGTCGAACATGAATTATTTCCTCACGCCAGCTGAAGCAAAAGATTCCGACCTGCATGTCGGGCAAAATTATTGGGCAAAATCAGGAGCGGTCCACAATTTCTTTGGAAACAAGAATTAAAGCAAAGCCCATACAACCAAAAGTGTATTTTTTTCATTTAGGAAACAGAAGCAGCGACGCTTCATTCCTCCAAGTGCCCGCTGCGCAAAATGGGCAACTAGGTGTCACGACTGAAATGAGCCGTTGCCAGCAGGGCACCTGCCAGCAGATCCCGACCGGTATATACTATGTACACCTGCGTGATAGGCCGGTTAGACGATACAACATCTACAACTCCGTGCACACGGGCCCGAGCAGCTAGACCTTAGTCCCCTCCATGATCGGTCACGATGCTATTCACCCTGCAATCCTCGGATATTCGGTATGCTGGTAAAGGTAGCCAGGAATAAGAGATCTAAAATCTTGCATCTTCAGTGACTCTGTGCTTTCAAACACGCACTAACGAGACCTATATTAAGTATTATATATCTGATTGGTTTCAGCCTACATTGGTGACAGAAGAAAGCGGCTAGTAAGAATCGGGCACCATTACAACAATGCTTCTCAACCAGCGATGGACACCAGAAACTGAGCGAGGCGCCTTTGAGGTCAAGCCATGCACTCGGGTTCAAGAGCTGAGGTTCCAGCCACTCTTCAATTGGTTTTCATGGTTTAGAATTTAGACAAGGTGAATCCCGGCGTTGAGTTACTCCTGCGAAGTTTTTTTTATTTTCTTTAAAGCCTCGAAAAATTCCACGGATCAGCAATTATGTGTGCGCCGGTGCGTTGTCGCGATAGAGGATCAAGAATTGTTTGACCAGACCTTAGACGTCTTGCGTCCGAGGTTCGTGTGCAATCTTCTTTAAAATGAGCGGTAGTAATCCTTACTGACCATAAAACCAGGGGGAAAAAATTCAGATGATGATTCCCTTGTAGCGGAAAAAACAGTCAAAAACCTTGGTGTTAGATCTGCCCTGTCAAAAGTTCTTCGATCAACCTCCTCCTTGGTAACATTACAGGAATGAATGAGCGTTGGTCTCGATGTCGTATCCAATAACCCATGGCTCGTCTCCTGTAGTCACCCTCTGAAGCAATCCAGGTGCTTCTGCTACCGCCGGAAAGTTCAATTCGGACATTTCCCGTTTAATCTTCTTGGTTCTGCAGCTGATTATGTGTTATATATATATATATATATATATATATATATATAACAAATCAATCCAACCATATATGTATGTATATGTAATGTACATTTGTATGTAACCTAAGCAAACAGTTTATTAACATATATCTCGAAGAATTAACTCACTGAATTAGTGAATTCTTATCAACAAAGCTTGTTGCGTCGCGTTGAGATCGGAAATCATATAGCATACGTTAGGACACAAAGTATGAACGTAGGATTGTACGAAATAAGCCGGCCACCAGACGGCCACCGCGGGTTGACTTGAGTACCCAGCAGCAATTCAGATGTGCCACGGATCAGTGAGAACCGTGACTGTTTCCCGAAGCCGTGATCCGCACGACGGCTAACACTTGATCAGCTTTATCAGGCTCCACCAAGTGGAACACAAATGTGCCCAATCGGCATAGGCAATCACCACAGCATTGATGACACCAATAAAGTTCGACTACGTGTTAGATGTGCATGTCTCTACCATATATGTATATACATACATATATGCGGATATGCTTATATATATATATATATATATATAATGTAATGTGTGTTTGAGTTAGATAAGCAAGAGCATGAGCGACAAGTCTTAAATAGGATAGTGTCAGAGATGTCATTAGCCGAAAGATGCTCTGAAATCTGTACGTACATGAATTCTCTCTCTCTTCAATTTGAGGTATTAAACGCGCCATTGTGAGTAAGTTTGGACGACGACTTTGTTGTGGTTATTGTTGTTGCTCTTGTTGGTGTTAATGGTGGTCGTGGTTAATCGAATCGAGTCGCCCGAAAGAGAGCGCTCTGCCAAGAAGTAGATCGAATACTCAGTAGCTCTTGTATTGTTAGCCACGCACTTGCGGTTACTGTAGTGGTTGCCATGTTAGCAGCAACAGTGGCAGAACCCGTAGAGAGAACCCGCCTCGTGTAGTAATCGGCTCAGTCGCTCTATAATGAAGGCAAGCAAAAAGCGACGTAACACATCAGAGAGGCATGTTTCGAATTGAAGAACTCCGCTTCACTTCGGCGACTAACTGTGGCCACGGCCAGCCGCCCGCTAGTAATAGCCGAAACAAAAGGTAGACGAAACTGAGTCGCTAGGTCGTGCCTCGCACTCGAAGCTAAGCGTACGAACAGTGCTCGATTTAAAAATACTCTCGGCCCGTATGCTATTTTTATTATTATTATTATTATTATTATTATTATTATTAGGCAATCAGCAATGCTCACCGTGTCGCCGCTAGAAACAGCAGTAGCCTACTGTGTAACTGATGTGATGTAACTCTAAAGTAATCGTAGTCAAATTGAGGCAGTATTAATGTAATTCATCGTCATCATCCTCATTAGTATCATCACAGATAGCCATTCTCGAGTAGTAGTCGAAACAAGAGTAATAGTTAAACGTAGTTATGTTAATTAGTGAAAGCGTAGTCATTGTTACCCCGGGCCACTGCGTTGACCACGACAGGCTGATAATTGATTCGAAACTCCACAGAAGCAACCACATAGTATATTATATATTTACACATGTGTGTGTGGATTCGGCCTGACGTGTAATAAGTAGAGACATTTATAGTGTAATGAGTATAGACAAATATACAGCATGGGGGCTTCGTACGCTTGTATGCTGCATCCCAGCTTTCCCTACCCTTTATTCTGTAAAAAAAATGCGCTTTCTATTCAATTATATATATATATATATATATATATATATATATATATATATATATACATATATATATATTCAATTATATGAGGGTGGGGGTTAACATCCGTCGTCATTTACTATTGCAGCTGATTTTAATGTTGATTTTGTGGCTGTTGAAGCGAATGTATTTGTTGTTGTTATTGTTGTTACTGCTGCTGCTTTTCCCTATTCGGTGGTTGTGTCAATATTAGTATAGTGTTATGATTATTATTATTATTATTGTTAGTGCTATGATTGTGGTCAGCGAATCGCCGGTCGGTCGCTGTGTAGTCTGCTGTGTAGTGATGGAACGATCTGTCCCTGCTCTGCTGCTGCAGCAGCCGGCGTCAAAGGACAAAGGACCAACCGCGCGTTGTTGCTGTTGTTGTTGTCTTTGTCGCCGTCAGCGTCAACGAAGCATCGTCTGTCGTTGTTGACAGTAGAAACGGCACCCACCACAAGCAGAAGGGAGTGCAGTGTAGTGGGAGTAGCGCAATTTTTTTTTTATTGAATGTATGTTACAACCATTTCCAACGGAACTACTTTCGTTTTACTTCATTGTGGGAGTAGCGCCATACTCCTACTACTACGACCACTACTACAATACAACTAGCTGTAGAATAAAAGTTAAAGATACCGATGCTCACCTTTACAAACCACACCACATCGTGTCACACTATCGACAACAACAACAACAACAACAACGGCGACAACAACAACAATCCTATGACGACGACGACGACAACAACATCATCAGTAGAACAAGTGTGTATGAAGGATCAAACTTTGCTTGCTGTCTTAGCAGAAGATGTAGAACTTAACCAAGCCTAAGTTCGATGACCGGTCAGTAAGTAGAACGAATGCGAAGTCCTTACACGCATCATCGTTATCAACAACAACAACATCATTATCATCATCAGCGTCGCATGCAATCACCAGCCCTCGGTTTCGGCAATTAAATCGATCGCTCAGTAATAGACATCACTGCAAGCAAGCCAGTGGATAAGCACTGATATATATGTATATATATAGCTCTTCTGCCAGAACACGACTCTGCGTTCCTTTCTCCTTTCTGGTGGTTGCTGATCTTTAAGCTTACCCCGACGTCCCATCGACCTCGAGCCACCTGGAGTCGCCCCTGCTCGAAACATCAAATGCCCGCTCCATCATCTCTTACGAATATACATTTCTCACGGCCAGTAAACATTATTACCATCAACTGACAACAGTAACAACAACAACAATAACAAAGACAGTAAAAGCAACAACAACAACATCAACAGAGACAGCAAAAGCAACAACAAACAACACGAACAACAATTACAATAGCTTTAGCAACAACAGCTAGCGCAGCTGAGTAGCTGCTGTGATAGCGGGCTAAGATGATGCTGTTGCTTCGGTTGTTGTTGTTATTGTTGTGCTTGTGGTTGTAAGCGACGAAGCAGAAGCTCTAGTGGTAATGGCGGTGGTTCGGCAGCACAATAAAAAGAAGTAGAAGAACAAGTCGTAGTAGACAAGCTGGTTAATGTTTCTAGGTGTTGTTAGTAGCAACTGAACAACAACAGAACAGCTATAAGCTACATCGACGACGACAACGGCGCCGACAACAACATCAACAACAACAATAACATCGACAACAACATCAACAACAATAACAACAACAACATCAACAACAACAACAACATCAACACCAGCAGCAGCAACAACAACAACAACAACAACAATAACAACATCAACACCAGCAGCAACAACAAAAACAACAACAACGACAACAGGAACAACAATACTAGCCGAAAATCGGCAGACTACCGTCGTTCAATGAAAGAAGAAACGTTTAATCGGGAGGACGGGGGGGGAAAGGGACGGTGCTCGTCATCGTAGTTTTGGAAGTCTTTCCGTTCGCGGAATTGGTTGCTGAGTTTCGACGGCAAACGGCTGCTTGCGTTCATTGACCACATTCATTGGCCACAACGACGACACAATAGGGAGATCGATGCCCTCACAGATACAGACGCCGATGCATACATTCATAGGCACGCACCCACACATCGCGAGCGAGAGAGAGAGAGATAGAGAGAAAGAAAGAGAGCGTGAGAACTCATAAATAGCAGCGATACATCAATTAAGTCAGTCCGCCGTTCACAGTCAGTATGTATCGTCAATGAGTGAGGCAGCAGCAGCAGCCAGCCAGCCAGCTAAACAGACAGACGTACAGAAACAATTCGACTCAACTTTCAGATCCACTTGCAAAGCAAAACGACTGACATTCGGTAGCAATGCTGGCGCACAGCCGGCAACAGGTAAGCATGTGTGTCATACACACGTAAGTTTGCGTGATGCATTAATGCGTACGACAAATTCGCTTACAGAATCATTACATCAGAAGTTGTACAACAAACAGCGTCGAGACATCAACGATGTCGAGCTATTGACAACAGTACAGCCACAACAACAGCCACCCCCCCTCATCACGTTGCCGATGATGAGGGCTCATCAGTCACACCGCAAGGCATCGTCGTCGTATCGCCAACGACGACGACGACCAGAGGAAGAATAAGGGAAAGACAGAAAGATCGAGAACGTGGAGGAGAAGGAAAAGAACACTGATGATGCTTCTTCGTATAATACTGGCACTGCTACTGCAGTTTCTACATTATTAGTGCTGTAGTTCCAACCATAATCACTTAATTCGTTCATTTATGCTAGAACTCAACAGCAGAGTACTACTGTACCCGATGTTGTATGTACAATACTTCCTCCGATCTACGCGCAGACGACACAGCAAAGCCCGACCGAATTCGACTCAAGAGAAACCGATGGTAACAACAATCATAACAATCACCATCAACAACGACAATTATGGCAGCAGCAGCAACAACAACAACAATCATGACAACAACAACAACAACAACAACAATAGCAACCACAACAACAATACTAACACTAACAACATTCAGCTATTCCTCCTGCGGCGGTTTGTTGTTGCTGTTCCTGCTACTATTCCTACGGCTGTTGCTATTGTTGTTGCTGTTAATCATTGTTCATCGTTGTAGAGTCGTCGCGGTACAAGCCGAGAATAAACTACCTGAAGTCGTCGAGTCGAATTGACGCCCAGACGCTCGCACCACTCACACACGCTACTATTACTACTACTACCACTACTACTACTTCTTCTACTACTGCTGCTGCTGCTGCTGGACAGCATCCCACCAGCCATAACTTCAACAAGTTCAACTAGTTCCGCACGTAAAAGTGTTCTTCAGTAAGCCTGCGTGATTCGGTCGCCGTAGCCGCCGCTGTTCCTTCTGCTTCTGCTTGTTCTGTAGCTGGCGCTGCTGCTGCTGTTGCAGCTCTTGCTGATGATCATGGTGGTGGTGGTGGTGGTGGTTGTTCTGCCATATCGAGCAGGATCAGTACGAAACTTTAACAGTCAACCCCCGCACAGCACAGCATCGTCGAAGCTCACAATCACACTAACATTAGGTAATCCCAGCAGCAGCAGCAGCGGCAGTAGCAAAGCAATAGTAATAACACCGCCACCACCACCACCACCACCACTACAGCCAACAACAACAACAACAACAACAACAATACGAATATCCAACAGAGAGACAGACTTCTCGGCTAGTCAGAAGAGCAGCTGCATCAGCAACAACAGCACCAGCAGCGACAGCAGCAGCGACAGACAACTTAGACGCCAACCACGATGCCTCTACTATTACTGAACGCCACAGCCGCCCCAGCCGCCGTCTGTACGGTCGCTGCCGTGATCATTCGATTCGACTCCCCCCCAACACCCCCCGCCAGCCAGCCAGCCCCTCCCCCCTGCTTCTCTCCCTTTCTCCCCCCCTTCCCTCCCTGTCTCCCTGCGTCCTTCCTCCACATGGCGAACGTTGGTGCCCTTTCCACGTTTCGCGCTTCCTCTCTCGTCGCAGGTTCCTCTCTGGCTTGCTCACTTGTCTATATGGGCATATACATACATATATATATATATATATATATATATATATATATATATACAAGTCTGCCTCGCGAGCTCTGTTTCTTTGATCGCTCTCTCTCTCTCTCTCTCTCCGTCGGGTGCGCGGTCTCTCGACGTGCCTATCTTTCTGTCTACCAACCACCCAGCCAGTCAGCCAGCTATATACCACCGATGGCAGTGTTTTGCTGTGGTACGCTCCCTCATGGTCCCCATTGATCTTTTCAGCATCACCACCACCATCAACATCATCATCATCATCATCAGCGTATCTATATGTCATTCGCCGTATCGTTTACCTATATATATATATATATATATATATATATATATATATATATATATATATATATATATATATATATATATATAAAGTTGCAACCCAGTTGGCGACAGTTTGGGACGGTTCTCAAATATGCGTTGAAACGTAGATCGATGAAAATAATCTTACCAGATCCTAGTCAACTATAAAGTTCCCCAAAGATCGCCTTCTCTACGAATTTTTGTCGTTTGGTACAAACGGCCAATAATGATAACGAACCCCACTGAGCGAAGGCACTGAAAAATCGTGTGCCCTGTCGGCGCGGCCAATTATCGATTTGATGGACGGCCGTTCTGCTCTAGAAGCTCTTCAGACGATCCTCATGTAAGCTGGGTGGATGGATGGTCGTCCGGAGCGAGGAGCCCTATCGTCTTAGCGCCGCACTTGCAATCTTTGAACTTCGAAATCAACTTTTGAGCCGTCCGCTCAGCCATTGCACCCTCTGCCTACACAGCACAAATACCTATACCGGGCCGCTTCGGCGTCCGGCGTCATGGGGTCAAGACGCCGGAGCAGCCATTGTGGAGCAGGTGACGAAAATCCACCTGGAACATCCACCTCCGCGAAGGAGGAATCGGGCGGGGGGAGGGGAAGGTATACCGTGCTAAACGCTTTGAAACTTTGAAACGCCGACGCCTGATTGTGTGAACACAGCACAGAAGAATCGAGCAGATGGATGGATGGATAGATATCAGCCACTCATTGAGAAAGGGAAGCGAAGGGAAGTGAGCAGTTAAAAAGCCGCCCGGACTTCTTCCCCAAGCTAATATATGGCGTCTCTGTTTGTCGCTGTGGTATTGCTTATGTTACTTGAGTCTGGGGCTACGGTATTGCTTCGTAATGCCAGCTCAGCCATCACAGGGTTCACGAGAGCGTCTTCTTTCCTGCGCCTCTGTTTCGTTTTCTTCTTCTTCCGCTCTTTGTAGTTTTTTGCTACGGCGGTCACCGAACGCGGCGTGCATAATAATGACAATGAATGCGGCAGCAACAACAACAGCACGTTTTCACACAGCGGCACGTTTTCTCTACGTTTCGCTGCTGCATTCGACTTCACCCCTTGACTACCACCACAACGATAGCTTGTTGTTATTTGGATAGCGTCGAAGTGATCATATGTATATGTGTGCCTGTGTGCCTAAGTGTTAAATTCTTAACGACAAATATGTCTAAACGTGGCGTTTATACTAGCAAATAGTTGTACTACACTTTACGCACCATCACATAGATCAGTAAACCGCGCAAGTGGCCGTACAGGGTGTACAGGGTTGCTCTATAGAGCTGATACAACGTTGACAGACACAGTTTGAGAGCGATAGTTCTAGAACTTCAGGGTTCACTAGAACTCCACAGACAGGCTGGTGGAGCTTCGCGGATAAAGCTTCGTATTTGCAATAAATAGCACTACGCAATTGGCGATCCGGCCCGTCCATATGCGATCTGTCGTTAATTAGAGACGTGCACGATTCTCGTTCTGGTAGTAGTAGTAGCAGTAGTAGTAATAGTAGAAGTGTCACGAAGTAACGTGCAAAACATTTCCGTTGGTTTTCAAATAAACTTGCCGTATCAAAAGTGTAGTCGGTTCAACAAAAAAAAAGTAGTAGTAGCAGGTTTGGATCGGATGTGTACGCAATCATAGCCAGCACTCAGATGGATGATTGTCTCCGAGGAGATATGTGCTGTTTCTTTCAAAGAGAATACAAGAATGAAATAATTAGCAAAGTCGCTTCAATGTTGAAACGCTCTGAAAACTACTCAACTCAAACCGATCGGCGACGCCCGGACGGAAAGATATAAAAGTACTCGTAAAAGAGTTATATAAAAGCGGCGTCGTCCATCTACCCTGGGGTGTCGCCAGTTCGATCGCTGTTGTGGATCGATTTTTTTACTTTGAGCAATGCTTATCCAAGGAAGGAAGGTGATACAACCATACCTCTGAGAGTCAGCGGTCGTGCTGCTGTCCCCACAAGGAATTAGTGGAGGAGAAACTCTTGAGAATATCTTAGCATGTCCGCTTAAGTGCTACCGCTCTAAGCGTGCCTGATATAGAATGATGGTGACATATATACATAGGTATAGATGTTAAGCTAATAAAAATAAACCATCCATTTCTGGCTGTATCCACCCCTGCCCTTCATGGCCGTAGGTGGCTATTGTTGGACCGTCTGAATATATAACTATATTTATTAAAATGACATTTAAGTGTTACAGCGAGATGTAATTAAATCCGTCTGAATTATAATGCTGCTGTTGTGACCATGGCAGCAAAAACCACAACGAGATTAATGTTGTTGTTGTTGTGTTTGTTGTTACGAATGACGACCACCAAGAAGTTGGTTAATTAACTACCTTTATGTAACGGACTGATCACCTACTACTCACACTATATTTCCACTATATAAAATTATATGCGTCAACACGCATGGAGTTGTGTGGAGTACTGCTATGTACGATTCAACTAGTACCAGTCCATTCTCCAGTCAGTATGGGCTAAAAATCATAATCATAACGAATGAATTATAGATAAACTGCAGCTGTGCAAAACAACTACAGCCGCCGACGGGTGCCACACAGCGCTGCCGGTGGTGAGGGCTGTCAATCTCACCCCCAACCCCCCCGCTCTGGCAATTCTGCAAATCTCGGTGTCTCAGCACAGAGAGCGAGAAAACAGCCGTGATAAACACGAATGAACAGAATTACAGCTCGGTCAGGCTTAAATACCATCATGAGGGAAAAGTTAACCCTGGGCGAGTAAGGCGCCGAGACAATCCTGCCACAACCAGGCCCCTGCCAGGAGCGGCAGTCGAGAGGAGGTGTTGAGGGACAGAGCGTCCAGGCGCTCCAAGAGAACTCGACGCACCCTCACAGGACAGGCGATGAATGGCAAACAACGTTAAAAAGCCAGCTTCCCTTCCCAGAGGATGTCAATGCTATACCGGATCTTGGGCGGGGAGGTGGGGGAGAATATCGGTTTTAGTGCGTTCGCGAGTTCCACTAACTGCCATCAGCGCATGTGCCTCTTTCAACGGGACCTCCTAAACCACAAACAACAATACGATCGCCAGCAGTCGGTCTGCCGCTGACATCGATCGATAGTGTCGTCTGCTACGGCGGCGGCAGCGGCCGCTGACATTGCTGCTCTATCGATCAATAGTGTCGTCTGCTACGGCGGTGGCGGCCGCTAACACATTGCTCGATTAATATAGTAGGCTGCTGCTGGTGCAGCAGCGGCCGCTGACATTGCTGCTCTCTGCAATTTTTTCGTCTGCTAGACGGGAAAACGCGCGCGCGCGCGCTTGCGCCCACCCACCCGTCTGTCTGCCCGCGCAGAGCAACCGCAGCCGGCGGCAGCGGAGACGGGTGGCAGAGCACGCCCGAGTAACGACAAAGAAGACCACACCAATGGACAGGGCAGAGAGTGGGCAGCAGCTGCAGCGATATGAGCAGGCCGCTAGCAGGCAGAATCAGTGGCCGTAGCAGACCGATGATACACAGCGTATCGGAAACCCGGGCGGTGCGGCCAGCGAGCGGTCCGTCGAGATGTCATCTCCTCCGCTGTTTAAAGGCTATGCATGCATTGAGTGAGCTAGAACTAAAAAAATATATGAGGTTGTTTTTAATTCTAGACTATCCTCCGTCCCCTACGGGCTTGGAACTTAACCTAAGGTATAATATGTTCAATACACCGAGGGCCGCACCTGTTAACACATCTAGGGTTTCCCCAACAGTCCTTGTGGCAGCAGCATGGCCGCTGACTCTCAGCGGTGTATAGTTTATCATTCTATTCTCAATGAGCATCGCTCAAAGAAAATTCGATCAACAACAGGGATCGAACCGGCGACACCCCGGTAGATAACAACCATGACTAGCGCACTAGACCACGCCGCCACATTAAGTGAGCTGTACCGTATTAAGTGAGCGAATTAATGAAATTCGCCTCCATTCTTCCCCCCCGCCTCCCCTGGTGGTGGAGCGGGCGCTTCAGGATAGAATCCTAAATATGTTGCAGACAATGACGAGATGGTGACAGAACAAGCCACATAATTGCCCCCTATTTCGAATAGTGATATTGACCGCCGTTACGCATAACATCGTCATATCTGAGTCTGTTACAGTTCAATCATGTATATATGTATATATTTCCTATACCTATGTGTACAAAACGACGTTTTAGCAAAACATCTTGTCTTGTCGCTGTGCGCTTAAGGAAAAAGCACATACGCAGAGCTTGACGTGACCCCGTACGTCACGCCCTTCTCGTATAGGGAAAGGTCGTGAACAACGGCAAAGGCTATAGAACGGAATACTAGCTTGTTAACAGCTGCTGTAATTGACGTGCGTAAAAGGCACGACCAGTACTTGTTAGTTTAGTTCCATTAATCGTAAATAAAAGCCGGCTATAATCATACTATTTATTTCTATATATAGGTAGAAAATACTCTCTACTAGTGCCGCTACTACTACGACTACTGCTATGTCGATGTTGTTACTGTAAACAACTTACATACATACATAGACAAAGATGACTGCTAGACAACTGACGTAACGCTTTGTAGCGCTCCTCACAAGCCCTTGTGCAACTACTAATGAATCACATATCCCTGTAATCCTAGTATAAAATAATAAATAATTGCAAGTGACGTCTTTTCCATCTACTGTACTGACGTAACTACCTCGTAGCCCAGTAAGCACGATTGTTGTTACTAACCAGAAGTCAGTGATCTTGGCGCATCCTTTCGCCGCTGCAGCCGCAGATGCCGGAAGCGTTGAGGATGTGGTCCCCGCCGCCGAACTCCCACCACCGCTGCCGGTCCCGCTTCCAGATCGTCGCTTTATCGGAGGTGGAGGATGCGTTACGATCTTAGTGGGGTTAGCACTGTTACCGCTGATACCAGTAGAACTGGCACGATTCGAACCCCCTCCAGTGCTGCTGCTGCTGCTACTGTTGGTGCCAACGTTGTACGAACCTGCTGCTCCGGCCCCATTACAGACCCCGGCTTCGCGCGGCGACTCACAAATATTCCCGACGGCAGCGGCGGGGCGATTTTGCGATGGCGACAGGGATGAGGTTGAGGACGAGGTAGAAGTGGACGTGGAAGCTGTCGTTGAAGAAGAGACCGCATCGGCCGATGCTATCCGTTGTTCGGCGATGCCCAGACGCTGTTCCATGACGTTCCGGACGAGGTGAAAATAAGAACGAGGTGGACTAACACACAATACTGACGGCGCACGATGCTGACTCGCTGATGATGATGATGATGATGGTCGAGGTCGAGGTGATAGTGATGTTGATGTACTGATTATGACAGATGGATACAGCGAATCGAAGCGCTGCTTGAATGCGACGCTTGTGATCTGGTTTCTATTCTTCTTTTTCTTGTCCTTATGCTTCTTCGCTGTTGTGTTGCTTGTCGTCGTCGCCGCCGTTGTTCTTGTTAACGTTATTGTTGTTGACAGTGACGACTTCGACGGCAATACTCAGCTCAGGCACGGCAGAAACAGCTGCAAACGACTAATCACACACAAACAGATACACATATATTATAGCACTCCGTTCAACCACACGACAACACGTCAACCAGTCGCCAGTCAGCCCGTCCATACGCCCGTCCGGCAGCTTTTAAACCAGTGGAACAATCCGACGGCAAAAGTGATCATCAGACTATTACGTCTGCATGCTACGTTTTAAACTACGACATCTACTACTATAACAACAACAACTGCTGCTGTTACTACTACTACTAAAACCTAGATAACGCGATCCTTTTCAACAATCGATTGATACGCTACCGCATTGACGAAAACAACGGAAAACTGCATGATTTGTGGCGTATCCTAGCGACGTCAACGTGTTATGCAATGGACGAGGCACAATCGAAGCGAGTATGTGTGTAGCTGAGAGAGAGAGCAAATGACAAAACTGTGCGAGTTGCCGAGTGGTTGATGAAAAGAACACTCTACCTCGATGGACGGCCACGACCGACAGAAAACTATACAGACGAACAGAGTTCGATACTGCCTAGATATCTATTAAACTTGTTTGTTTAGCTATCTATCATAAATACCTAACTGCACGGGAGTGATGGCAGCACATGGCATTCTACACGCGAACACAAACAAAGCTCATGGGGCCATGCCACGCACAGAGTCGCCGGCTCAATGAAAAGCAAAATAATCCCGCCGCCGCCGAACGCCTCTAAGCACGATGTTGCGAACCTACCACAAAGGATGGGGCAGGGGAGATAGGGAGACAGGGAAAGGCTGAGAAGGGCTGACGTATCGTCTTCGACAACTCAGGCGACAAAACGATTCGAAGAGGTCAACCAGCAACGCGCGGCAGATACAACGCAAGTACAACCACATCTACTAACTACAACACCAACACGGTGTATTTAAACCAAGGCACACTCGCGCGCGCACCTCAGTGGATCGGATCGTCGTCATTGTCACCACCGCGGTCTCACCATCATCGCCGATCGAACTAGCTATTTCTATCTATCAACTTGCCTTCTTACCTACCCATCTCAGTCAATCTACTTATCTCTCTATAAATGTCACTGTCCATGCAAGACTGAATATTGACATTTGATGGACGCAGCGCGGTGCTGTTTCTGTTGTTGTTGCTGCTGCAGCAGCTGCAACTGGCTTTGCACTTCACCTTTTACCAGCAGACCGCTTTGGTCATCGGCCCGGGCAGAACGCAGAACAGTAACAATAACGCCATGATGAGACACCGGCGATAGATGTAGTATGGTATACACACACTATATATATATATATATATATATATATGCGGTAAAACACAAGAGCACATTGATCTCACGCACATGGCGGCTACCGTTCTACCGGTCGTAGAAGTTGCGCCAAAAAAAAGAAAGATGTCGCGCTAGCTTGAGCGTAACCGTGGGGTAAGCAGTAGTGGGTATCTCGGGGAGAATGTTTGGCAACTTGGATTTCAGCCAAGTCGAAGCGCTTGCATTGATTTGGTCTAACTAGACAGAGGCGTTGAGTTAAGGGGAGGCCGATCGATCTGTGTATGGATCGATTCGGCGCCACTCGACAACCATCACAGACACGCTGATACTACACCTCCGGTGGCCAATCGGTAACGTTTAGTAGCAATGACAGACGGACGTCAGCCAGACCGCACCGATGATATAGTAACAACAACACACAACAACAACAACAACAACAGAAGCAGCAGCAACATCAAGCTGGAGAAATTTTTTCAGCAACGAAACTTGCGCTCGCGGGCCTTGCCGGTACAACTTCAACACCGACAACAGCAACAACAATTATAAGGGCGTAAAACGTTCTTGTCGTAGGAAACAAAGTACTCAAGGAGATCACTCATCAATCAATTGACTGATTGACGTACTCTCAGCTCTCTTTCTTTCTCTCTACTCCACAAGCAATCAACTGGATCCAACTCAGCGCACAACAACACGAGTGGCGGCCAGGCGGTCAGATAGGCAGGCAAACAATATATATATATATATATATATATATATATATATATATATATATATATATATATATCCACAGAGGGGCGCACAAGACGTTTGTTGACACAGCACCCACAATGGCCGACGATCGCGACGATGAAAATCCTCATATTTATATTCCTAACAGTAATAATAATAATAATCACGACGTTGATGAGGTGGGAGGTGGGAGGGGGCTGGGCGAAATCAATAGCCGGCACAGGGATGGGGCGACGCAACAATCACTCAATTGGACTTTACTGTATACACACAAGTTTACCGGCTGCTGGTGTTTACCACAAGCAACACACGGTAACCAGATGTTAATGATCACGATAAACAACAAGACGAAGTAGATGATGACGGTGATAATGAATGATCAACTTGGGGTGACTGACCACTATTCATATTCCTTTGATTATCACCATTATTAAATACCCCCCACGGCTACTGCTAACCTGCCACACGTCGTAGACCTCTGAGGTCGGCTCGGCCGAGGCGAGGCCGCGAGCGTGAAGAAAACCATCACCTCCACGGCTAACAATAACTCGGGTGGGGTTGCTAAGGTCGGCCGCAATGTTAATGTTGTTGTTCCAGAAGTCAGTCTGTCAGCCAATGCTAGCCACTTGAGGTGGTTAACTAATCATTGAATTAGTTAGTTAATAGGTGGGTTCGTTGGTTGCTTAATTAGATAGCCATAGTCTCGGTCGCGACATCATCGTTGGGAGGCGAAACAGACTGTTACTAATAGTACTACTACTACTACTACTACTATTAATCATATTCTATGCTGCCAATCCTTCAGCCAATAGCGATGGCACATAATAAGGTGGGACAGATTACGATGAGGAATATGGCGGACATCGACTAACGACTAATCTTCGGCTGACTCACGACGACAATGACGACGACAATGATGATGGTGGTGGTGGTGATGATGATGACGAAGAAGAAGACAGTAACAACTACAACAACCCCCACACTAACGACAGCAACAACCCCCCCGACAACAACAACCAGGGCAAGTCGGCAAACGAGAGAAGGCCGGTTACCCCGCGGGGGTCCCTGACAACAACAACACCACAGCAGCGATCAACGCCGCGAGGAGCAGCTGCAATAGCAGCACTTGCCGCCGCAGCGGACGGACGGAGGAGAGAACCGAGCCGAGCACACGGGGAGAAGGAACGCACAGCAACAACAATCACAACAACAACAGAAATATCAACAGCAACAACAATAAAGAACATATAACAACAACAGTAACAATAGCAACAGCAATATCAGCAACAACAACAACAACAACAACGACATCAACAACAGCAATATCAACAACAACAGCAGCAGCAACAACAACAACAACAACAACAACAACAACAAAACAAAGAAGAGGAACGAACAGCGAACGCGCGTGGAGCGAGAAAGCGGCGGTGCCGTTTCTACCCGCTTCGTATTGCTGCAGCCTGATTTCTGCCCCAAGCGTGGTTTCCCTGTGGTGAGTCTCTCCGGCGGTGACCTCAGCGGACGGCCCGTCGACTCATTCCCTCACCAACACCTCACCAATGAGGTAACCATGGTGCTGCTGCTGCTGTTGCTGATGGTGATGGTGGTAGTGAGGATGTCGATGGCGATGATGATGATGATGAGGATGATGAAGGATAGAGGTGAATCGAACACCCGCGGGTGGTTCGGGATAACCGAATGACCGACAGACACAAGTTCCCTCACCGTCCCTCACCCTCCCAAATTAAATAATTCTATAAATAAAACTCTTGCCATAAAACTATTGCTGCTATTATTGCTCAGTATAAAGTGAATTACTCTTCTTCAGCTGCTGTTGTCGTAATTGTTTCTGTTGTTGTAGTTGCTTTTGTCGTCGTCGCTAATAGTGACTGAGGCTAACAACCCGGCATTATTGGTTCGAATACTCGCAGGACTTACGCGGAAGTCGCATGCACGCGCGCACGCACAGAGATATACACACGGTCATATGCCTAAACGCTCGCTCGTTCAGTCGTTCACGGTAAAAGAAAAACAATTAAGGAAAAACATTTCATCGGGAAGCGAGGAAAAGACGAGTATTTCGAACCTCGGCAACGACAACAACGGTGGTAACGGTGGGACACTTACACTACTTACGCTGCTCACAACAGCACCGGTGTTAGCAACACCGACATTCTACTGTACCCACCACCACTCGCCATCTCTGCTGCTGCTGGGGTCTTTCAGTATCGCCACCTTCTCGCCATGCTCACCTATGCTATGATTGCATATGATGAAATATTCGTTATGGTTAATTATGGGGTGGTTCTACGATTCCTACGATGAATTTCCTGATTCGCATTCCTCTGAGTCTGATTCGAATTGTGACAAATACTCATAGACAGCAGCGTGCCAATGATTTTGCTTCTTGTCGACGATGTCGAACACGACGATCACGACCATCTCACCACCTTTCTACACTACACTACACTACACTATGACGATAATGATTATGAGCATCACCTTCGCCTCCACCATCCAGCCAGCACATGACCATATATCACTATCGATGATCCGATGAGCACCAACGATATCGATCGTTCTTCGACCGACCCGCACACGATCTTCCACCAGCCAGACGAAGAGGAGCCCACCACAATAAAACAGCAGCAGCAACAACAACAACAACAACAACAACAATGAATGTTGCATAAATGTTGAACAAATGCAGCAACAACAACAGCTGAAACTAGATGAACAACGATCGATAACCGCCTCGCATGGTGCGAGACCAAGCGAGCAGCGAACAAACAATCGATCGAAGCGTCGTCTCTTACCGCTCCCACCGACGCTGCGGCTGCTTCTGTGGTTGCTGGCGCCGTTGTCGTCGTCGTCGCTGGTTCTCTGCAGCATTAATTCGTTTGTTGATGTTTTCAATGTTGTTGTTGTTGTTGATGTTTTTATTGTTGTTATTGCAGCAGCAGCAGCAGCAGCTGTTGTTTCTGCTTAAACACTGCTGCTGCAGATACTTAAACACTGCTAGCGATGCTGCTTTAGGCAGACACTCTGTTATTCTCTGTGATGCGCCGCCTCAGCTGCAGCAAAACCGACGCCGGCGCCGCTGAATCGAGCAAACGGGCGGGCGGTCGGGCGGTTGGTCGGAAAGGCCCGCTCATTCCTATCTACTACTACCGATCTAATGAATACCTTCTTTCTTTTGTTCTTCTCTCGTTGTTGTTGTTGTTGTTGTTGTTGCTGTTCGGGTCGTTGTTTGGCTAGAGTTCATAGATGTCCATCTATGACAACACGCCGCGCTGCCGGTGGTGGCGGCGGCGGCGGCAGCAGCAGCAGCAGCCGCAACAACAGTAGTACCACTAACAACAAAAACAACAACAATCGGAAGGCACAGCGGCTGATACACGGATGAACGCATTTTGGCGCCAAAACATCGAGCGCGGTCGTCGGGCGGGCGGGCGGTTGGACGCTTCGGCGCGGTCGCTGGACGGGCGGTTGGCAGGGCGCTCAGACAGGAAGACAAACCGCAACAACGGATGGATGACATCTGCTCGTCTCCGTGTTTTATTTTGTTTGAAACAGCACAGCAGAAAATGCTACTGCTGCTTCGAGTGCTGCAACTTTGTCTGCTGTGCTGAAAGCTGCTGCTGTTGTTGCTGCTGCTATAGAACGAAATACAATACATAGTGTATTTCGTTCGAATTATTTGTACATCCATCGATGTAAACCTACCGTACACGTCGATCAAAAATAAAACACAACATTATCCGCGTTTGATTTGTGCGCGCTTAGACTTGACTACTACTTCGAGTTCGTAGTAATGATTTCAGTAGCAGCTGTACGAATCAAACACTACAAACATTAGCAGTAGTACAAACAACGAATAACAAGAATAAAACACAGTAAATTGTCTTTACGTTCTAGTTGTAGCAGTAATCATTGTTGCCTTCTGTGCTTGGTCATTCTGCGCTGTCACAGTAGCCACAGATCCTTGATATTGTTGATAGGAAAAATAAAAGAACAAATAGCGTGCGCAAAAATCCTATGATTGCAAAATCGAAAAAGGTTTCCTCTGACTCTTCTCTCTCTCTCTCTCTCTCTCTCTCTCTGCGCAACTTTAATACACGTTGTCCCAAAAGACATTGCTGTCGCACGAGACGTATTCTTAAAGCGACATCCTACACCCTTCTCCTTTAAACAAGAGTTTTGGGAGTCACAAGAGCCCACAAAGCGGGTTTAGTTGCAAATGAATCCAACCGTGGTTAGTGGGCAATCACTAAGTAGGTAGTAGTTTTGAAGTGGTCGTTCTGGCAGCGGCGGTGATGAAACTTAGAAAGTAGGTATGGCTGTGCAAGTTGACCCAATCAGACTATAAGTGTAGCTATATAAGTATTGCGTTGTAGCCGAATAGGTTTCGCGATGTGAACGATGATCAAGCAAAGATGTATATCAGGAAAGACATACTCATGTTAGCTGTTTTGGTTTCCATCATACGGGATGCATAATTTCGGCGGGACGGTGTGGTAGGAACGCGACTCGCCTATCACTTAAACGTCATAAGTCAGAGTGGCTCGACCCGACATATTAAAAGCATACTGGGTTAAGATTCCAAGATTTGTTTTTTTTGTGGAACCCAAGGATAAAAAAAGTACATTAAAGAAAGGATGACTATGGAAGTTGATCAAGTTAGGTTAGTCTAATAAAAACTAAGTTGGGTCGTGCTGGAAGAAATGGCAGGGTTTTACAGCTGCTGTTTCTCAGTCAATAAGGTGAAAAGAGAAACTTGGCTAGATGGGAAAACTGACACACTCTGAGAGGGCACATATTCTACAGGAATGAATAGCCGAGAGAAGCCTATAAGTACTCAATGATGGAGAGAATTTTACTTATTATAGAGGAGTCCAGACAGTTATGCACCTAACCCTGGTGCAAAGCAAATCGGTGTTTCCCATGATTGCAGGAGGAGAGCATGAGTAATCACAGATGCATCTGTTTTAAGCTCCGAATATCCAATTACCCTTCACGAGCAAGCTTTGGTAGATGCGTAAGCTCGACATGTAGATCTTTAGGGCTGAGTCAGATGAAGGCTGTAGCCGGCTGAATGAAAGTCGGGTGGACGGGCATTAGGTTGATGCTATGTGGCATTCGAGATGGCGGGACTCTTGTCTTACGTCAGCGCCGCTCACCATAAGAAATAATGAAAGGGAGAGTTCGTCAAGTTCAGAAATGTACGAGTATGTACTAGGTTCTAAAGGCCCTACACGAGGACGTGAAGCTGAGTCAGTTGCAGAAACCGGGGGGTCGTACTAGGGAGACCTGGGACAAGCTGACTTCCAACCGGCGGTGGACAGTTACACATAGGGCCCGCCGTACCAGATCGTCATGGCCAAGCCGCCGGACGTGATGAGGACGACAATGGCTGTTCTCTTTCCGGCACAGCCCTGGAGTGGCAGTGAGGAGCTTCCGGTTGTCTTTGGAGGATATTCCGAAGGTGAAGCTGAGAAGGTCAAACGGTCTAAAGTACAGGCTTCAGGCCCTGACGGTGCACGGCCCTTTAGGATGGCCAAGGTTTTCGTTAAGCGGTGGCCCAAGATCGTCCAGACATTGGCCAACGAACTGCTCAATGAAGACAGGTTTTCAAAGCCATAGATGAATATAAATTTAGTCCGTATTGCAGAGGGGTTAGAGTTCAGGATTACTGGCGGGGTCCCACGGGATCGATTGGGGACTCGTCCTCTGGAACTTGGCCTATGACGGGGTGCTAGGCACCGACAACTACTTAGAAGGGGCGGTTGTCACGGTTAAAACCGAAACGGCCCCACAAGAAACGGCGATCCAAACCTTATAGATAGCGGCGGAGTAGATAGAGGTATATATATATATATAAGTTTTAAGAAGGAAGGTTGGCACCCTTGCCAGGGTGTCTCATGACGTCACTGACATGTATGTTAGATTGATAAACTGTTAGAGTTTGACAGTTCTATCTATATTTACTCCGCTTTCAGATGCGCACAGTAGCATCAGACGAACTGAGACAACCCATTCCATATTAGTGTTCCTCTGGCAAGCAAATCATGTCAACGCGAGGTTCTAGTAAAAATAAAAGCTTTATACGCTTTACTTGCGTTTTCTAACAAAGCTACTTAAATTTTGGCGGTTTGTTGGCGATCGTGTTGAAGAAGTGTGCCGGTAGCCCAACTAAATCTCAACTATTAGGTCGCACTTGGCTGCTCTTAAAGGAAAGGCCCTCAGCCAGTCGCTTTTTGTTGATCTCTCTCATTTCACAACGGCAAGTATTCAGTACGTCAGAGGACTGCTCAGAAGGTATGAGAAGCTTGTGTATATTTGATCCACGTAGGTCTAAAGAAGACGCAAATGCTCTAATCGTAAAATTGAATATGACTACGTTAGCACATTTTGCAGGTTTTCAAGCTAGAAGATGTGCAAAGTTCGTTCTAAGTATTATTCGTTTAATTCATCAATTCATTTTACAAACGTGCTAACTTTGCGCCTAGAACAGCCCTGTTCAGCACCATTCGGCTAGCGATCCGTTTAATCATAGATCATCTGGCTATCTGTCTGAGGGTTCATCATCATCATCAGATTGTTTTATTGACATGCTCTTTTACAGGCAATCTGTCACAATTAAGGTTGTCCTATGATTTCACCGCATGTAATAGCCGTAATCGCGTTTTAATCAGGTTTGCCTGATTACCTTTACATTTTGTTGAGGGCCAGAAGCAGGTACGTATTACCCCGAATGAGCGCTTTTGAGAAGCATTTGGCCTACTGTAAGCTGAAGATGGCGTTCATTGACTGATCATCTTACATGACCAAAGCAATGATATCGGTCACGTGGAAGAAGTTGAAAGATAATCATTCTTTACATTGTCTCTAAAAGAGAAAGAGTCTAGAAATCTAACGAGGTATCTTGGGCTTGACACACGTAGTAATACATTATTACATTACTATACTACCTCAAAATATTTAATATAGTACTTGAGACAATTATGGCAAGACTGTTGTTTGAAGCGTCAGTTAACGTCTTATTACGTTATGTTATATCGTCGGTAAAGCATACGTTAGAAGTACCCCCCGGAGTAGAAAATAATTTGGCTTGTGCAACTTCTCAAGGAGTCAGTGGGGTACTATGGTATGGTTGTGCATGTAAATAGAGACATTTTAGCTTCCCGTATTACTCTCAAGGCCGATTATCTTACATAAGCTGTCGACGTAGCTAGCGCTTGCTGCCGTTGCAGAGTACTAGGACTTCTGGGTACGTACGAATTTTTCTAACAGTCGAAAATGGGTTTTTAGCAGAGCAAGCAACAGAGGGTTGTCGCCCCGGACAGAACCGGTTGTCTGTATTATGCTTGTCGTTAAAAAGGTTTGATTGGCTAGCTTGAGCAGCGCACGTGTTCTTGACCACCAGTCGAACGCGGCACAAAAGTCTACTACCGTGGGACATTTATGACTTACTTTTTGAGCACAGCTCTCGTCAGCTTCTTTATGAGCTCGAACGCATGCCTTACTACTGCGGGCTTCATATATGTGGCGATCTGTTTGATTCTGTCGACCTCTATAACCACGCAGTTATCTTCCAGTCGGCTTACCAAGCCGCGGAAACTGGGCGACCAGCCGGTTCAAGGCTGCTTGATTAGGATCCGATACACTGATCTCTAGCATGAGTCCTGTCTCTCGGGGATTTGACATCGCACCTGATGTCGTTCTGAGGTTCTTGGTCTGGCCCTTAGGCCGGTCCCGATAGGTCAGGCGGCTCACCTTTTACGCGGTGTGGGCCCGTGCGATGCTTTTGTCTACCTCTTTGAATTCTTTGCCTGCTCGGAGTCTTCTTCCCATTGGCATCTTGTGCAGAGGGTACCGGACGTCGGTACTGGTTCCTGCCGTTGCCGGACATCGGTGCTTTGTTGAGGCAGTCCTTTTAGCGCGTTTCCAGCTTGCTTTCCAGCTTTTTGCCCCAAGCTCATTTCGCAAGTTCGTTAGTTTTCTTCGTTTGGGTCTAGGCTTCAAGGCTGACTCACAGCGACGGCCCGTGCGCGGTCTGCCGTCTGTGCAAATTGCATTGAGAGGTCTCTTACGTTGGTGTTTTAAATCCTACAAGGTGTAGTCATCTGGACTATGTACTGCCGCAGCACTTGCTGTCTTTTCTGCAAGGTCCTTTAGACCCCGGGCTTCCTTGCGACAGTCAAAACTCTGCCTCTGGCCTCTTTCGCCTGTCCTTCTGGATTGAAGAACCGATGTAGGAGGAATCGCTTGCGTTCGCAACCTTCATTGGAGCTTCTCGCCGGCTATCTTCCTTGGGGTCCGTCGCGCCGTAGCCGCCTGTGCGCACCCGGGTGGGATACGAATAGGCGTCGTAGAGGGAGAGGAGAGAGGACAAGGAGATGAAGGAGATTGGCGTGGGCTATATAACGTTACGGGAGTCGGAGCCGGGGGTAGCCGTCCTTACCCCAGACCCGTAGGCCGCTCTGAAGACATAGTACTAAAGGCAAGGGTAGGTAAGGGGCAAGGTAGGGGTGTACATGAGGTGTATGGGCACTTAATTTGGTATCTACCCGTGCCAGCCGTTCCAGGTTTTCCCGTGTTAGACTGCACTGACCTAAGCCCTCTGGTGCGAGTCGCGTACTGTACATCTACAAACGTCATCAAGCACTTGCAGTCAGCCGGACAAAATCAGCTACCAACTGCTAAGCGCGTGAACCGGGGCGGCTGCCGAAACCGTCGCCACCCTTTCCCAATAAAAGTCCCGAAGGCTCTTCCTGACGATTACCGCTAATAAGCGGTTGTCCTTCCCACCAGCGGAGTAGGAAAGCCAACCTTGATGTTCTGTGAAACTGGACACAGGATACTTTCAGCTACCTGTCTGCCTGTTTGTTGACGCCTCGTGTCTGTTACTATTAGGGATAGCTGAAAGTATGCTTTAAAATACGTGCACAATTTCTAACAACTTAAATTCTGCTTGGTACTTAATCAGCAAAGTATTTTTAGCACATATACGTCTCCTCTAACGATCTGATAGAGAATTAATTCAGATTTAAGAGAAACTTTTAACCTGACGTCAAAAACGGCAAGGACCTTTACAAAATTCAAGAACGAATAGTAGTCTGACGGCGCAAAGCTAGGAAAGTGCCGTCGGTGTACTAAAATATCCCACTACAGCTATGTAATGGTGTCACCAGTCACCCTTGCTATGTGCGGGCAGACTCAGCAAGAGTCTGCTCATCTGGAAAGGGTGATACTTACCTGGTGCCGGGACCTCCGTGATCAAGAAGGCGGAGACCCTAGGAGGAGGCCTTGCCATTGCACTTCGGCAGGGCTGAGACCTGCCACTCTCCCAAACTGGGAAAGATGGGGCATGTAATTTTTGGTATTTGGCATATTATTATATGGTATTTGGTAGGCATTTGGCTATACTTACTTATACCATGATAATCAGCCTGAGCCAGCTTGAACTTTTGATGTGCTGTAGTGAAGTCTCGTTTTATTGCCGCAGCCGCATTAAACGCACGTTTCATCACTTGTGACAATCCGAAATATAAAATCACACGCGGCCTGGCGCCGCAGAAGCAAAACGTCGCTCTATTTTTGCGCATTGTCCAGCACAAATATAAACCTAGCTTTAAACCTTTCTCACTGGGTACATATGCGCTCTTATGTTGTCTTCTAATACACCCAAGCTTCTGAGCAAGCCCTCTTAATAGACGGGTTTGTTTTTATCGTCAATTTCACACAAGCTCAGAGGCTCTTTCTAAGGGTCGAGCATTTTTATGATAAAGTGGGTACCAGCTAGTCGTGTTCCAGCATGTTGTCCTTTCCCTTTGGATCATCGGTTAAATACTAAAAGCAGTACAGCCCTTGACAGTGGTATTATTCGCTTTCGGTTTAAACTTGAAAAATAATTATACGTATTGGCTCTTACAGAAGGTTCACTTTAATTGCGGATACTTTTTAGGCGGACTTATGACGCTGCCGCGAAGATCCACGAGGAGCTTTTTCTCTTGAGGGCTTCACGAGAGCTTTTTCACAAAACGTCAACGCTTTGCTAGGCTAAATTACATCCACGTTCAGAAAGCGCTTAAAAAGCACGTCTCCTTGTATACACTCCAGTGGAAATATCTGCACTTTTACAGGGACCCTGCCGATAATCCAGCTTTCGTCTACATCTAATTTATTAACGAACTGTCATTCGACCCGGAGAAATATCTGCACCGAGAACAGAAACGGCACGCAGTGAGGGTAAAGCTGCTAGCCGGCTTAACTGTGTAAAATACATAAAGGTTGATGACGCGGGCGTGATTATAACCCACTGGGTGCTCGGAAAAAAATTAAAGACAAATAGAGGTGCAGATATCGTCCTAGAGCAGTGAGGACTGTTCCGACGAGGTCCTTTCTGATGCAGGCCGACTGTCTCGTCAGGGTCCATCTCGTATGTGCAGAAAAAAGTGCAGCACCGGAACTCTCCCGTCGCACGTGTCTTTTCGGTTGTCCGATACGTTAAGCGACATAAAACAGCAGTTGCTAATCAGGAGAAAAATTATAGGCTCTTATTTATCATGTTGCTTGAAAAACGACGTTTTGTGACGTTTATTACTCACAAATATATTGATTCTGCATAGAGTTATTGGTGTGGCAAAAATCAGTTTCACTTACAGAGTTAAAAAGTGGTGTGTTTGCTTCATCTTAAAATATTACTGGTTAGACGTGACTACTAACTGTCTTCTACCTACACGAACTTCATTCTAACATGGGATTTGCATCAGTCATATTGTAACGTTGCTTCAAACCGCATCGCCACCAAATGTAACGTTGGGGTGTTACGCTAAGTCAGCTTAGGGATGTAGACTCAGCCGGACGGGTACTGCAGCGCGAGGGACTCAGGAACGATGAATGACGTCACGTAGCATAGGGTCTCATGCAAAGCACAGCTGAGCAACGGATGGAATTTAAGCCATGCTGCTCGGTCTATTTATTGGTTCTTGAGGCATCGCGGCGTGCTGGCACCCCAAAGGGTGTCAGAACCCGCTCTCAAATCGGTCGAAAGTTACAGCGGTTTGTGTTTGTTTCGTATAGGTTTACAGGTTGGCCGATGATCGTTTGGACGGCGGAGGACGTTGGGGTTTCGGCGCGAAAGGCCGTGGTTGTTCTCTGCTGGCTGGTTGAGACATGTCTTGTTCGGTTGATACATGTATCGGCCGGTGAACGATGTGTACGTTGAGATTTTGGCGCGGGCGCTGTAGCCGTTGGACGTGGTCGGTTAGGACTTATTTGAATTGCGCTATGGTGTGTATACAGTGGGTGGACTTCGTTACAATATTAAGCACTGATGGTACTTTTAGTGATTCCACAATACCAATAGTAGGTAATTTAGTTGAGAGCAGAGACGATAGCTAGCATAGCACTTAGTGTCCTAGTAAAATTATCTCCTCATCCGTAACGATAAACATGACATAACAAATACGGCATCTAAAGTATTAAAGAAAGCATTACAAAAATGTAAACATCGCCAACACTGTATTTTTGCTTGGCGCTTTTCTAAAAACAAACCGCTGAAACGAATTATTTCTCCTGGTCGAACCAAAGACTTACGCATATCAACGGTGTGCGCTTATTCCAACGCTGTAGCATCTGCTCCAGTCTGGCCGGCGGCTCAGTCGTGCAGCATACAATTGACCAGGTCTTAGACAATAAATGAAAACCTCAACTTCTAGAGTTTGTTTCGCCCTAATAATTGTATATAGGTTCAAAACACAATATTAAGGTTTTGCGAGGCTTCGACTTGCTTAATTGCTTGTTAGGGCGTACGATTTAAAAACATTTAATATAGGTGTGCGCCACTACCACGAATACAAAGCATAATGTATGATGTTTACACAGCTGTCAAGTTTTATAACTCTCAGGGTGTTCTTCCTTCTGAATTCGTTGAGTATTTTCACACAGCAATAAAGCATGTTATTTTCTCAATAAATGGATTTTACTGACTTTCTAATGAACGTGCTACAGCTACGAAGTATTAACGCGTCAAGTAACTGTCGCTATGTGTTCTCGAAAAAGCATCGTTTGTAAATAGAAAGGCCAAACACACTTCATGCGTCCATGCCTCCATTTTCTGTTAAAAAAAATAGCGCCTCACATTTCTCTACTATTTAACCTCAACGCGAAAAAACAACGAAATCGTATGACACCAGTCGGTATTACCACTTTCCGCGTTCGCCAGGCGCCATGCATTTACATGCTACGCAGATTGTTATGATCGGTACGTAAACTTTACGATGCAACTATAAGCGTAAGGTATTTCAACCTTACAAAATGACTGTATTTTTTCTTTAACATTCAGTTATTACGGTTGTGAGTTATAAACGTTTAAGCCAGATTCATCAAGCCTTAATAATGCTCTTTAAGGATTTTAAGGACTGAATTCTTGACATAGTAGACTATGGTGTGGTTATTCAAGTTTATCGTCTCTAACGTTGCACAGTGCATACAAAATCGTAAACTCATAGCAGAAAGGTGCCTTATGCAAGGACCATGTGTATCCAGACTACGTCCTGGCACCCCATTGGTATGCACGGATTGTCAACAAGGCTTATAATTTAGCACATAAAGGTTGCTACTGAAGGATTATCAGCGTTGTTTTTGTTTTAGTCGAGACCTTCAAAAGGCTAAGCTGGAGTTCTTAGGAAGACATAGACCACATCCAAGTAACTTAAACAGCATACTTCTGGCACCAACAAAAGTTAGCGACACTGCGGGAATTCTACTTACACTTGTACCTAAGCAAATTCTAGTTTGCGAATTGTGACTTGTTTAATGTTTAACTTGCAGAACCATTATTATATATTTTAAAGTGTGCGGGCTGTAACTTCTAATTGTTGTCCTCTCGAGGACGTGTGCCGCTCTCGGCCTCGAAAGTGTATTTTTTGTGCCAATACAAAGGTTACACAAACAAGGCGGTCTGTTCCTGTATATAAGTGTGCTGTCTAGGAACCGGCCAGATCATGTTTAGATGTGTAGATAATTGAGAAAGTGGAGTAAATCTTGAAGCACTGGAGGTTGCGCACTCGGCAAAGATAAAAAACAAACTCATTCTCGTCGAGAGTTCTACGAAGTCTGCAAAATCGATAAACCTAATATATGTTATAAATATATTTAGATGTTAAATATTGTGCAAAAAAAATTGTATATTTATGCCGATACGATCTTTGAATAAAAGTTATTTTCACTTGACTTGACTCGTAATAGGCTGGGCCCACCCGGCTGGGGTGCTCTGTTGTACTCAAATAGTAGATGGTATACCCGCGTATATTTTTTAAGTTTAGGGGCCGTTTGTTCACATTCAGTTGGAGCGTGATATATATATATATATATATATATATATATATATATATAGTAAAACGCATTTTATTTAAATCCTAATGGGGTATAAAATATTTCCCCCAGCGAACGTTATGACAAACGTAAAGACGTGACAAGCCTGGTAACGACCACCCAAACAAGGTGCCGCCGTGGCGGTACCACGTTATATATCGACAGCTTTTGCCGGCAAAATTCATCAGCGCTTAGGTCCCCTGCAGCCAATCTGAGGCATTTGCATACCTTACTGGGCCCTCTAAAGTCGCAAACGTAAAAGGTCGAAAATACATAGTCTCTGATAGACGCATACTTTCGACATTTATTGGTCTCCGCCTGCGAAACAGTATAACCATCCTGGGCAGCGCCGTGACTGACCATTGAAAGTGGTCGATGTACGTTGTACTAACTTTTTGGGACGAGGGTCTTCCCACCATCAAAGGTTATTAGGATCATTCCGTTAGGTCGACGGCAGTCGTCTGTATACAAACCTGCAGATTTAAGAACACAAGGGTAGCCAGAAGACCTTAGAGCACGGGCTGAGTAACATTCAAAGCCGCCTCTTGTAATACAGCCTAAGCTGCAGATGCAAGATAATCCATGTTGACCTAGGGGTGAGACCTTCTTCCCACAGCTGCACTCATGTTTCTCGACTAGAGAAGATCAACGCAAATCCTGACAACAGAGTCCTCTAAGTGGGTTCCAACGGGAGCACTTGGTTGAGCATTGAACCATGCACCAGCACCGCCAAATGAAACTGCTTAAAGCCGTGCTTTGTTCACCTCGTCTTCTGCTGAGTTGAGAAGATTGGTTAGCCGTATATCCTGCACCGAAGCGGTCTAGCTTGCCTGGGAAGTTGAATCCTCAGCAGAGATGCTCCAGTGCGTGCTATATGACATTCTTTAGCATTCTCTATCACAGTACGTAACCGTTCGACAAGTAAGGAACCTAGCATCCTCAACGCACTTTACCAGGCACTAGACATTGATGCAATCACCGCGGGACCTGCGACCGAGGCAGCGCCTGGAATGCCTAACCTGCTTTTGCCACGGACAGAAGGGCCTACCTGTAAGCTGCTGTTGGTAAACTTAGGCTAAGTAAGAAAGACAGGGACTTCAATGTGTGGCTGTTCGATTGTTCTTAAAGATTTATATATTTCGTTAGGTCAGTCCCATGGAGCAGGTGGTTTACCCGTGCTGTCGAGAAGCAGGACCTTAATAAGAACAAAGACCCCCCAAGCGACTTTAAAACTATAAACTTCTCCAGCTAACCAGATATCTGGTCTTTTAGTTCTGACACAAGGAGTTCGCATTTTAATGGGTAACCCTTCTGCAGGCGCGAATGTAAAATTATGACATGGTCCATCAACAGCAGTTGAGTTAGATTTCTGTTTAAAGTATCTTAAAGTTGCACTATTTCGACTCTGACTAAAAATCCGAGTTTTAGCCGGCTGCTAGCCACGGCTGTTGTTTTACAAGAGCTTTTCTTAAATCGTATCGGTTGAAAGATTGTTGACGGTCAACGGTGTACTTTATTGTGGCTTTTTAGATATGGCCCTGACATAATGGGACTTGCGTTAAGGTAAAACAATGTTCATGGTAATAATTGTTTTTTTTGTCTGGAATTTCATAAGATGCTTTAAATTACTTTTTAGAAGATCGTTTAGCTGATTATCCGTATTCTTTTGTTTCCAGAATTTGAAAACAATGCAAATGCATCTGGTAAATTTCTAGTTTAGCCCAATATGTCCTCTGGGGGAGCCAATCATAGTATAACAATTATTTCATGAGTAGACTAATTGCACAGAAATCACTTACAACTGTATATTAGGAATATATTTCATACGAAATTCAGGCGTTTTAAGGAATGTGCTAATCCGACTATACATTGAATGTGTCAGTTTAGTTTAGCTAACAGCTTTCATTTTTCACAAGTCCTATACTTAATATTTACATCTAAAATAAGGGAGCTTTCAAAGGTAACATAGCACAGAGCAGCAGAATATAACAAACGGTAGTTCAATTCAATAAATTACGCTTTTTGTATGAGTAAAGTGTGCTTTGTTGGTGTGGTAAACGCATATCGGCTACATAGCTTGGACATCTATTCAATGTGTTCCTCGAAATTGCAGTATTGGCGGTAATTTTGCTAACAGTGGACTTCGGTATCTCATTTTGGACCCTCAAAGAGATACAGAGGGAACGTCCTGGGCCTCTCATCGATGATTCTACGCTAGATAGAATATACTTTGACTTTCCGATTTATGCCTACCAATCACTCTACGTATTTAATCTTACTAATTATGACGAATTTGTAACCGGGAAGACACCTGTCGTGCAAGAACTAGGACCGTTTGTATACAGGTTAGTCATTTTTGGAATTACACCATTAAATATTGCATTTACGATTATACTTAAGTTTATATATTTAATCGCGTATTAATGCGTATGGAACATTTTTATTTAAATACATGTTGTTAAAGGATGAAGCTTTAGAAATTTAAGCCTTAGTTTCATGGGGCTGACTCTCAGCCAAGATTTAACGTCCATGGTACTGCTTTTCGCATTGCTTCATAGACGGACCCCCATAAATACAAATGTGCAACGGTGGGGCTCGAACCCGCGCAGCTATGTGTCTCCTCCGGTCGCAAGGCGCAGACGCATGCCACCACGCCACCGGGCTCGACTTAGAAACCTAGACTGTCTATGATTCCCTTACTGCACAGGGGCACGCGGTTGGCTTACCCGGATGTCGTGTTGATCTTATCTGGGCATTTTTGCGTCGGGTAGTCCATTTGTTATGTAATGTGTTAGCCGTTACTGTGGCCGTGCCCGCACCACTAAATAATATTTGGCTATCACTGGTACATGTGCTGGAGCTCCGCAGGGCTTCCTGACCTGACGTGTCAGCAAAGGCTTCCGTTCGTGCGCCATGCCCCGCTCCAGGTGTGCGGTGTCCAGTGCCGCCAGGAAGATCCCGATGACTTTATCTATCTCCAGCTAGGCCTCCTGAAGGGCCTATTTTAAGGGCCTTGCAGGTGGTCTGATGCCTTACACTCGCCCGGGCGGAATCGCTGCTGCCGGGGGCGCGTCTCTCGGGCGCTTGAGGCTAGCCGAGAAACCCGGCACGTCCATGTAGTGATCGTTCACAGCCACAGGAGGGAAGGGCCCCGGTAGACCTTCTTTCCTGGGCGCAGAAGGACCAGAAACGACCTGCATCGCCTGGTGGCGGAAATTGGAACCACGAAGGCTAAAACACGAGGTACAAGCAAAGTCCAGTACAACCATCAACCGCGTCGGGAGCATACGTCCGTTCTCGACGAAGGTCAGCATGAGACGAGGGATAGTCCTGGCTGGGTTCTTAGCGACCTTGCTGACTGGGACCCACCAATATGTAAGATGACGCCCAAATACTGAGCTTATACGAAGCAATGATCAGCTGTTCAGCTTCGTGCACGCCACAGTGCACGCCACCAACAAAGTTTTAAGCTTAACCACCGATACCACTTATTTGAGAGAGTACGGGCGTAGACCATCAGTTTATTACCATTGGCGTAAAAGGCTGGTTGGAAAGGACGACATAAACCTCAAGCTGGCGACCAATTGGCTTATTGGCTTACACTATTAATCTAACTATGTTCAGAACTTCCCGTGTCTATGTGCACTATTTTTGATACAAGTGACGAGTGCTGTGAGATGTTCAGAGGAACAAGGAAAGCCCGTAAAAAAAACTATCAATCTTTTTATTGATATGGAACCTTATAAGCTGTCTATGAACGCAGCCTTGAGTCTTTTTTGCCTAAACGTAACCTCATCTTCAGTGTACGTTATACATGTTATAGCCTGGCCTTCCGACGAGCCACGGAAGAGGCTAAATCATGAAAATCCAGAATGTGTTTTCGGAGAGGGTTTCACCAAGTGTTGCTGGCATGCAAATGTACGCTCTGAATGCAGCAATGCGACGTTTACTACCTACATCAAGTGTTGCCGTTAAACAAATGACAGTAATGAATATGCGTGTGTAATGTAAACCAAAACTTGGGCAATAAAATAACAATTGGTACCTAAATAATCGGCTTGAGATAAGTGCGGTAGCCAAAAGTATTCAGCTTAACTGCTATAACAAAAACACACAGGTGTTACAACCTGATGAGTTAAATTTTAGCCTGCAGCAAACCATAAATCAACAAAATAGTAGATTGCTTGTTAGCGGCATGAAATAAGCGGATCAACATGGCCGAATTGTCAGCCGACCGATTAAGGGGCCTTCAATGATCGTCTGGGGCGGTTTTAGTACCTTAAATGCCAAAACTGGTTTTTCTTGGTCGGCCGCGGACTGACGGCCGAAGTATAATAGCTAACAACAGCATTCCTGAATTCGCTTACTGGTCCCCTCTTAAATCAAAATCTCAACCTAATGGATTTTTTCGCCGTTTGATGCGGTGGAGTACGGTCGTGTTTTGTGTTGGCTCCCGTAAAATCGAGTACTACGAGAGGCTTGTCTGTGATCTTTGTAGTGATAATTGTATCATCCAGAGTTTGTATAGTGAGTGTTCGAACGGTGCATCGCATACGCCCGGAGGTACTCTGGTTACTTCTCAGAGAGTTCCGATCCCTTCCGGGCTCTCTGACAACTGTGTTCGATTTTGACAACTGTGTTCGATTTGCCAACGTCAGCGCTAGCCGTAAGCTTGTGCCTAACTGGCGGCCGGCGATCGATACGGCTTAGAAGCAGAGCAGCCTGTGCAGCCGTCGTAGCCTAGTGGTAGCGTCATCGACTGCCAGTTGTTGGGCCCCGTTCAACTCCCGGAAGTGGCAAATATTTTTTGTGTGTTTTTTTTGGCGTTTATTTGTTCCAAGGCATTCGGACATCTAGGACGATGCCGGTCGAGTTCAGCGGCAGTAAGCAGCCTGGAAGTTTGGATATCTCCAGGCTCAGGAGCGCAATCGCCAGCGAGATACCAATTGCCGCCCAAGCTGATGTCTCGATGCCGGCCGAGAAGAAGGCAAGCGGCCCATTACCTGGTGTATCACAAGTTGATCCAACTACAGGCGCCAGGACTTCGGGAATCTCAGACGGAGGTGTAACACCAGGGTGTAAGCGAAGGAAGGGTTCCTCTGTAGAGTCCGATGAGCATGACGAATCGTTTACGCTGGTGGTGTATAAACGTAAACAGAAGGTTATGTCTCGTGAGAAACGTCAGTTGGACAAGCTGAGAATAGAGGCATCTAGCGGTCAATTCAACACCTTCAAAGTGGTAATACGAAGAAAGACCACTGAGAATTCAGCTTCTAACGAGTTCGCTGACGGCACATTACTGCAATTATGTAAGGCTATACACTCGAATTGTCCCGACTGCAGGATATCAAGCAGTAAGGCCGCTATTTCCGTATGGGTCAACACAGAGGATGCGGCTAGAAAACTAACGCAGCTTTCTGCAATAGGGTCGATACCTGTTACGGTAACCTGTCCAGCCCTGACTTCATTTAAGGCGAGAATTCAAGGCGTTGATGTTGCGTTCACAGACGACGAGATATGCCAAGAACTAGCAGATTCTGGTGTGGTGCACGTTCGACGTTTATTCCGGACAGGTCACGCTGGCAAGACACCACTCAACAAGGTGATCCTGACCTTTACCCGTCAGCCGCCCGTGTCTGTCTTCTTAGGATACAAAACCCACTCCGTCGTTCTTGAACCCGATCAACCGAAGTTATGCTACAATAGTCAACGCGTGGGTGACAGGTGCACTTTTCGCAAGGCCTGCAAAAAATGTGGAGGTGGAGATCACCTAGCTTAAAGTTGTACGAAACAGGCGAGGTGTGTAAACTGTAGTGGCCCCCACGTGGCCGAAGCGCCTTCCTGTCCGCGTGTGGCCTACCTTCGTGAGCGGAACAGGATCATCATGGAGGCGAGAGTTCTACAACAAGTTAAGGCATCGCAATCCGTCTGCATCGATCACCGAGGGTCCTGATGTCACAGCTACTGTCGTGAAAGACGTACAACCCGGTGGTTCCATCAAAGATAGGGCTTCGTACGCTGCAGTCCTTAGGGGCATTTCTACCACACAAGAAAGCCCCTCACCGCAGCTCCTCCTTCCTAACACGCGACCGTTACCGAAGCCCAAACGGAAGCAAACTAACACACACAGGAGTCGTCAAGCTCGGCCGCGGTACACTGCTAAACTCACCACAAAGAGAAACAACCGCAAGACATCTCGCAAAGATGTTGGGGGCGCCTTAACAGACGTCGCTCAAATGTTAGAGGGTATCAGTCCTGATCTGGCAGCAACTTTGAAAACGATTGCGGAAGCCCTGAAACCTTTATTGGCTCTCCTTCCACTCGCAGAGAAGCTCAAAGCCTTTACATCATAATTCCAGATAATCATAACCCAAACTACGGAACTGAGGCCGCACATGCGTCTCTAGTTTTGGATAACTCCAACAAGGCAACATGTCCGGTTTGCAAAGGTGCTTTCACAAAGAGGGGTCTTGCCAGACATATATCGGCCAGGCATGCTGACGCCGCCACCGTTCACATCCAATCGGGCTTTGACGGAAGAAATTAATATTAACAATCTACTCGTCGACATTTAGGCAATCATGCGCCAAGCCAAATGCTACGCATTTTACCCAAATCGGTGAGGCCTACTGTTGCGGAGGAACTTACCAACGTCTTCTTAAACGTTGCCAAGGAGAACGACCTTTACGCTTGGTACTCTTTGTTCTCCTTCGCTCCGGTCGTGCTGCGGCTTCCTAGAGCTCACAAAGACGCTCGGTCCCTGTCTGTCTTGATTAGGAAGAACTTACGCGAATTTTCAGCGGGTAAAAGGCTCAAGGACCTGGCGAACAAGGGACCCGTATTTAAGACCTACTTCAACAATGACCTTTCCAGACGGGTGAGGGTCAAGCTGTCGGAAGGCGATATCTCCGGTGCAGCAAGATTGGTAAGCTCCGAAGATATTCTAGCGCCAATGAACGAAAATACGGATGCACTCCGCGCTAAACACCCACATGCCCCTCGGAATCTAACTATGCCTACACCCCCGACGGTCACACTGCCATCTTCAACCTCGCGGGACGAGATACTGAAGGCCATGAAAACCTTCAGTCAAAGTTCAGCTGCCGGTTTGGATTTTATGAGACCCCGCCTACTTCAAGACCTGTTGTCTGGTGCACTGGACAGTACGGCTGAGCGACTAGCCGACGCCATTGCCAAAGTAGTTGTGCTCAGATGGGGCTCGCCGCCATCCTATTTTATGCCACTTATCTTCGGAGCACGGATGTTTGCACTAAAGAAGAAAGATGGATTATTACGCCCGATCGCCTGTTCTTCAGTGGTTCGCCGATTGGCAGCCAAAATCGGCTGTCAATCGGCTAGCATGCTGTTTTAGCAGCTCTTGACGACCACCAGCTTGAACTCGCCACCCCTGGCGGTACAGAGTAGCAGTACACTGTACCCGGGCATTCCTGCAATCGCGTAAATGGCCGACGGTGATGGTCAAACTGGATTTTCAAAACGCTTTTAATAGCGTTCGAAGAGACCACCTACTCCGATCCTTTAAGTCGTGGGCACCCTTACTGTTTCATCAAACGAATTTGGCGCACGGTCAATCATCACATCTGATCATGCCACATAACACTATGCTATCGCAAACAGGTCTTCAGCAAAGCGATCCCCTGGGTTCTCCACTTTTCTCTCTGTGTATCAAGGAAATGGTGGATGCACTGAGATCCCCCCTTAACGTACGGTACCTGGATAACGGGGTTTTGGGCGGAGACCTTCCGACAGTACTGGACGATATTCGAAAGGTTATTGACCTTGGTGTGATTAGTGGCCTTACCCTAAACCCGGGCAAATGTGAAGTATATGTTACAATCCATAACGAAATTGAACCATTAGATTTAACGGGCCTCCTTGGCCTACTCCCTGGTTGTCGCATTGTTGACAAGGCTGACCTGGAGCTGCTAGGTGTGCCCTTGTTGCCGGATGGAATTGCAAAAGCACTAGCCGGCCGGAAGGACAAACTGGACTGCCACAGACAGACTACTCCCATTAGGGGCCCACTGTGAACTGTTTCTTCTTAGATATTGCTTTTCAGCCACGAGGTTAACAAACCTAGTTAGAGGGTGCAATTTATCCTCATCGCCTGAACTTTTACAGCCCTTCAACGATCTTAGCTTAGCTACTTTAGAGGAGATACTAAATATTCAGCTTACCGCTGTTGCAAGGGATCAGGTAATCCTTCCGGTCTCTCTAGGCGGCTTAGGTATGCCGGACGCGGTCATGATGGCAGGACCCTCAATCGTGTCATCCTTGACTCAGGCCACGGAGAGGGTTAGGGCATTATTGGATAACGATGGGTGGGAAGCCTATAACGTAGAACTACAAGAGTTGACCGACAGATTGTCGTCCTTATTTGACTCCCCTCCCGTTGAAAGAACTAAACAGAGCAGCTGGATAACCCCTTTGCAAGAAAAGCGATTAGTAACCCTGATCGATACAGCCCCCACCTTGGCTGATAGAGCCAGGCTTAGAGCCGTAAGTAGTCAAAGGGGCTGGAGCTTGGTTACATGCCCTACCTTGTCTGCGAATAGGGACTCTTTTGGATGACGAGACGACGCGCATTAGCACAGGACTGCGGCTTGGTGTTGACTTAGTCGTTCCTCACCGATGTCGTTGTAGTTATTTAGTAGACGCGTTAACGCCACTCGGCTTTAAATGATACTTTCAGTCGAGCACTGAGGTCTGCCGGCTTCCCGTGTATACTAGAACCTCCAGGTCTATCCAGAGACGATGGAAAAAGGCCTGACGGCCTTACTCTAACCCCCTTTGAGCGTGGCCACATGCTTGTTTGGGACGCAACTGTAACCGACTCATTAGCCCCTTCGATGGTCGGTGCAGGAGCGGACCAGGCAGGCCATGCGTCCAGGTTAGCAGAAGCTAACAAATGTATAAAATACTCTGACGTTGGTTATTCGCACCAATTTTGTCCGTTGGCGTTTGAAACAATGGGAGGACCAGGCCCTCTTACACTGAATTTGATTCAGCGCGTAGGCAGATGCCTTAACCTTTCCATGGGAGACTCGAGGGCATCGGAATTTTTGCGTCAGAGACTGTCGCTCGACATTCAACGAGGAAACGCAGCATCTGTTCGGGGCACATTGTCGAACTGGGCTAATCCTAGGTTAGAGAACCCGTGACTACACATTCATGCGGAGACAATTGTGCACTCGAAAGTGCTAACATAAAAAAGTTATATAAACAAATATGAACTTACCTAATGGATTACTATGTCTTAGGTAACTTAACGGCCAGGATTGAACGCACACATCACCAACATCATATTTATGAACCAAATGAACCTTACCTTAAACGGTGCACAGAGTGATGAAGGGCTTAATGCAATATGTGACCAAATAAGGCGATTGATTCAAATGAAAATGTGTGTTTATAAAGGAGAGTCTGCAGTATATAAATTAACCACAATATTTCTTAAATACGCCATACATATTTCATTTTGCAAATATATATATATATATATATATATATATATATATATCGAGCGTTTAATATATTTGTCCATACAAATGATGACGCTTCGTTCCAATCGCTTGGACTTTGCGCAGGATCAAATATCGCAGGAGAAAGGATGCTTACTACGAAGGTGGTTTAAATTACTGGGACCTGCATTCGTACAATTTTGAACCCAGCATGTCAAACGCCAGCCTAGAGGATAAAATTACAACCGTCAACTTTGCTGCCATAATGTATTTTACGCCGAACGGCACGCCGATCTCGCGACTTCGAAAGAAAACCCTTTTTGTACATGTCACCGTCGACGAATACTTCTATAAAGGGTAGGTCAGTGGTATATCATCATAATGCCAGATAACGAGAACTCAAACGGAAGTGAGGCCGCTCATACTTCTCTATTTGGGGGTGACCCCAACAGAGCTACGTGTCTTGTGTGTAGAGGCGTCTTTACCTGGAGGGGAACTCATCGATATCTAGGCAAACATGTACCATGCCAAACTGTTACGCATTTTGCTCACTTGCCTCACTGACCTCGCGGGCATATTACCCCAACTGGGGGCTCACTGCAACCTAATCCTTCTAAGATCGTGTTAGCCATTTAACGGACATAGCTTAGACGTTTTAGGAAACATAATCAACCGACCGCTGTGGCAAGAGATCAGGTAATGCTGTTGGTTTTTAGGCGGCCAAGGCCATTGCGTCGGCGGATAATGTTTAGAGAGTGTATTGTTCACCACCCCCATGACTGGCCGGCCACCGTTACGAGTTCGCCATTCTCTCGCTCAACAACACACGTTCTCTGCCTAGCTCGCACCAACGACGAGTAACTTATTATTTGCATGCCTACCTTTATATGACAGATTTGCCCGCGCATTTAGTGACGTCCCACGTCTTCGCTAGTAGGGTGGCGGCATCTTCTATTTGACGCCATGTATTTAGCTTGATTCGGCATTGCCGCCAACCGACGCTGTCTATGCCCGCTGCTTAACGGACACTGCTATCCTATATTCTCCCTCCTTTATAGGCTTGTTTTGATTTCACATTTCGGCCCCGTACTCGTGGGTATGCGTGCGATCCATCTGCCGCCAGCCTAGGTCCGCTTCGTTCCACCGGGCCTCGTTCACCAACTCGTGTCGTCCTGCAATCTATTTTGGCCTCCGTGACGCATTCACGTGTCAGGGCCTGTTCGACTGCCCCGTACTCGTGGCTTTTCCATACGCGCTCCTGGCATCCACCCGCTCCGCGTTCTCGCTCTGCCGACGGCTTTGGTCCGCTTCTTTCCGGCGGCCTTTCGCTTCCCGCACCTCGTTTACCTATTCTTTTCCTCCTGCGATCAGTCTGGCTTCCGTGACGCACCTCTCCTCGTGTAGCGCGGCCGTCCAGTCTTGTTCGATTCGCAGAGGAGGATATTTTCTCTCATCTGTGACCTTGTTGCCCCAGAATAAGCTGGCTTCTCAACGCCGGTTCCGAGCGTCAGCAGTCTCATAGTGCCGCTATGTACTCACCGTTGTCGTCATCAGAAGAATTTGTGGCGGGCAACGGCCTCTTCCTTGGGTTCCTTGAACATCTTCGTTAACTTCGTCACCATCCTGACGAAGCTGCGTCGTCGTTCTTCTCCCTCCTAGTGCACTTCGTCCACGGTGTTGTTGGCCGGTCCATGGATGGCAGAACCGGAGGTTACCTGTGGGCATTGTTGCACTGCCTTTGCTGTCGACTGCGCCAGTTGTAGTGTTAACCGAATGCTAAAATAGTTTTATGTATTTGATGAGGTTATAATATGACTGTAAATAAAATAATCCGCTTAGGTCCGAAATTCTATTGTTGTGGCAATGTTACATCTTAATGAGATACGACGAAAGAATCTCCTCTGTGCACTTTCCATTGCTTCAATGTGTTTGTCTAAATAAGGCCGCCAAACCTCACAGCAATAGATTTACTTAGGTACAACCAAACTATTATAAAGCCTCATGTAAAAAGTTGTATTAATTAATTATAAAACAACGAAATATCATCCATCATATTTATTCACTAATGTTGAGTAGCATATCAAGGACATACATATAACAGATAAGATAGGTAAGATAATATTAGTAATATAACAACAACATAACAACTCTCGAAGTGGTACGAGTATATGCGAGGATAAAAAGCCCTCATGAGCGGGCTAATTCATTTAATGATTGCACAAAATGGCATTCTGCAGCATGATATCTAGTGCAGACTTCCCCGCAACGGTTACAAACACAGTTGTCATACTCGTCATGATACTCAGACCGTCTACATAGGGTGTGGTGAAAACCATCCACACCGTATTGTGTTATCACATGTCTGTTAATACGGTGCGGTCCCTTACACTCGGCGTTTTTCATTGCGCCGGTGTTAAACAATTCCGGATCGAGTTCGGCCATTTTTACTTCCCATCTTTCAATGCATTCGTCATAGGCCGCGGTGCGGGGGAGGTTAAAACGGCGCCTCAAATCTTCCGTGAGGAGCGGACAATCCGAGAGTAAATAAACGAGTCGGTTGCGCGTTGACGTTTAGAGCCCTAGGGTCCGTTTGAGAAAGGCTGCTTCTACTTGATTTAGTTGATTCAGGTTTCTCACAGTCAGATACTCCCATCTTAGGTCAATTCCGTAAGTGGCAACAGGAGCAACTTTCAAGTCGAATAGGCGGATGGCAGTGGTAAGGGATAGACGCTGTGGGCTTTTGATAGACGTTGCCGCTATCAGGGCCTTCTTACATCTCTCCATAACGTGTCCTGAGATACCTGCATTGTTGTACGGCAGTGTTAGCCCCAGATAAGAAAAGTTGTTCACATAGGAAATAGGGTAGCTTCCAATGTGAAGAGTATCGTTCTGTAAAATTCTGCCCCCTTTTCGGAACTTAAATGCTTCCGTTTTAGCAAGGTATATTGTTAGCCCGAGACCCGTGACGGCTGCGTTCAGCCTTGCTAGCGCCTGTTGAACTTGAAAACGACTTTGCCCATAAACAGCTAAATCGCCAGCGTACAGTAGCACCTTGACAAGATCTCTTGATCCTCGTATTTGTTTCGGAAGGTCTTTCAGGAGTATAGAGAATAGAAGCGAACTCAGATTGTCCCCCTGAGCGAGCCCGGTTGTTTGCAAAAACGCCGGCAATTCCGAGACACCATCGTCGATAATCACACGGTTCTTCTGTAAAATTGCCCCCACAAGTTTGAGAATTTTATAAGGAACGCCAACCTCTGCTAGCATATCGAGCACGCGATCACGAAAAGCGGTGTCAAAAGCAGCTTTGAAATCGACGAAAACCGCGTACAAGGATTGACCTTGATTAGAGAGGGTCTCCTAAACATTTTCCAACAGAATCCCGCACGCTGTTGCCGTCGAGCGACCCCTTCGAAATCCATGTTGTTTGTCAGGGATGACGTATGGGCCCTCCAGGAAGTCGGTTAACCTTCTCGTTATTAGGCAGGACAACAGTTTGTAGCATACGCTTTTCTTAGCAATTCTTCGCCAGGCCGACGGGTGAGTTGGGTCGCCTTTGCCTTTCGGGATCACCAGTAGCGTAGCATTTCGCCACTGAGGGGGGAGAAGCCTCATGTTAAGGCATTCGTTGAATAAGTCTGTCCAACACGGCGCTAACAGGAGCGATCCTTTGAGATGTTCGTTCCGAATACCGTCCGGTCCGGAGGCCTCATTAGAGCAGAGCCCCGTCAGAGCTTGCAGGACTTCTCTTATTGGAGAAATGTTTGACGAGCTCGTTACGCTGCTTTGTAGTCTCCACGTCCCAGACAGCAGCGAATAACGGTACTACGCGTGGGATTGTGTCACTTGAGGCAAACCTCGAAAACAACGAAATGGTTGAAGAAATCACAAAAAAGCGAAATATGGTATTAGATAGATTCTCTCGCTTAAACAACACACGTCCTCTGTCTGGCTGGCAGACGGCTAACTAATGTATTCTCGTGCTTCCTTATATACTCAGAGATTGCCCGCGCGTTTAGTGACTTTCCGCATTTTCGCTAGTAGCATGGCGACATCTTCTATTTGGCGCCATGAATTTAGCTTGCTTCGGCATTGCCGCCAACCGATGCTGTCTATGCCTGCGCTGCTTAACGGACACTGGTATCCTACAGCGAGATTGATAATTCACATTCTGGTCGATGACGGTACTTTGCAGGTATAACGGTCAGCTGGTGGAACGCTCGCATATTATCGATATAGTTCTTACCGCTTGTAAATCTCCGTAAGCATGTCAACTGGCGCTAGGTTTCTCTAAGTCCAAAGAAGCAGAACTGGCAGAAGAGAGTAAGATCTGGTATTCCAGGGACGTATTATATTCAACACTCTCGGAACGCACTAGGGATTCGGTCACCTGCGAGGAGTTGGACCGCCACACATTATAAAACGTATAAATGTCAGTTTAATATTCCGTGACGAGCCGGAGGAAGAACGGGCAACAGTGGAAATTATATTACCTAAACAAATATCCTCAAGTTTGAACTTCTTCGTTTTGTGCCGCATTTGCGTCCTGTGCGTTTGGGCTCCTTCGCCCTGAGCTACATTTGCGTCCCGGGCTCTATCTAAATTAATTCGACTCGGCTTCTCGTGTAAATGCCATTCCGCTATTGATGTTCTTAACTGCGAAGAAAGCCAACCGAGACAGAAAAATCAGGAAAGGGTAACGCCCGTGGAGGGTAACGCTTCATTTGGTTACCCTTCGCCTCCCGTCGAAACCGTTTATAAAGACTCTAGATATCTAAAAAAGCTCTCTACAACAATAGTACAATGCGTGGGTCATGGTGGATTTACAAAAATTGCTTTAGTCATGTTTGGTACTATAAAGTCAAATTGAGCATACGCTGTCAACATTTTAAAATGTAATTGTCTTTTTTCATACATACACTTTTTTGACAGAAGAAAACTTTGTTTTTACGCGTGTTAGTATAACCCGTTCGTTTGTTTTTAATGACTTATATTTGCTAATTAAGCTAATATTCATGTTTGTTTCCTGTCGTTTCGATTCAGATTTTACGACAAAGACGTGGATCTGTACGGCGATAAAGTTTTGTATACTACTGAAAACTACACGAATGCATATTTTCTGGAACGGCTAGAAAACGCGTACTTGGCAGTGCATACCGATGCGAAAAGGGTCAACAATATGTTCTCTTTCAATGGTAAAAAGTAAGTGTTTTTCAATAATACATAAATGCCTATTTTTTAAACATTGCAAAACATATAGCATTGACAGGAAGATGTCTTGAAGAAAATAATATTGATGGAAAGATTTTGTAACAATGGTTATCATGAATGTATTTGCAGTAACCAAGGTTTTGGTATGTTTGGGTAAGCGGCGGGATATCTTCTTAGGGGGCCGCTGTGATCTTATTTTTAAAATGTAATATTACATTCTAAAGTTTTAGCATATGCTTGTTGAGTAAAAAGTGTTGCTTTGTCAACTTTTTTTATTATTTTGACTATCTATACATCTGTTGTTTAAAGATATTTGTCTGTAAAATAGCAAGATGAGGTAGACCGCAATGCCGTTTTTCCTAACTCAATTTACGCATAAACCGTATAAGCTGTACAGTGTACTTCAATATCAGTAGAGAGCTTTAGTGCGGGCCTTTTTATTTTGCCAGTTTACGAAAGTTATGAAAGCTTTATACTCTACCGTCAACGGAGGATAAACGCAATGTTAAGTATGCATTTCATTAATAATACGTGCTAATTGTTTTATTTGCAGGTTTTTAGAGCATTATGGGAATCAATGTCATAAAGTAGAAGGTACAAGTAAGTATTCTATAGGTTATGAAGCCTAAACTTCTAGTGGTCTATTTCACACTTTACTACATTTAACCGACATAGGCCTCAGAATACATTCGACCATCTGCGCCCGGTGTGAGAGGATTACAGCATAAAAATAACGGTCAAATCGATTAAAAAACAGTTAGGTCGACTAAATATTTTTCTTTCCTTCTTTTGTTAACCGTGACGTGACATAAGAAGTAAAACAGCAAAATTAGATACGATTGAGTGTTTTCCGCTCTCGTCCTCGGACACTGCTATAGTAAGGATTTTGAAGAAAAACCCAAATTTGCTAATCGACCACGCATATCATGGCCTTGCCTCACACACTGCAGCCCTATCGCTTTTTCTAATTCCTAGAAATTTCCTAACATAAATGTTTTTCCAAAGTTGCTTTCAATAAATAATCAAAAAGGTAAAACAGCTGTAGCCCGCAACTAATGAAGCGTCGCATGCCGCCAATGATCTCCTGAATGCCAGACAAAAACACCCTACTCGCAAACCTCAAAGGTTCCGAGGTCTACAACGATATAGGGGAACGCCTATACGGCGGCGGTACAAAAGAGTTTTCCTAGTTACAACGATGCAGAGGGGAGTAAGTATTGTAGAGTGATTCGGAGTTCGGCGGGTGGGAATATGCAGTCATGGGAGCGGCCGACGAGCGGTTTTAGCAGACCACCCATTGGATAAAGGACGGCGGTTACATATCGTTTAGTTATAAATTACTACTAGCTTACATTGGCAGTTAACACTCGGCCTTAACACAAATAATCGGCCTTATCTCTATTGCAGACGGGCAACTCTTTCCAGCTTTCGAAGAACCCCCGAGAAGCGTTAAAATTTTCATTCCTGCTCTTTATAAGCCGTGGCCTCTGTATCTACAAAAACGGTACATTATTAACGGCGAACCAATCGCTCGGTACGGCGGTGGCAGTGACCTCTTTAGTGACACCGGAGACCGCGACATTGATAAGTACGTATTTCGTTCGGACTGATGTGCCTTAATAGTTTGTTCTTACAGAAGATTGATCTATGCCGCAAATCAAACGAAAAATTGCTAACTATCAACAAATGTGCCACGTTTTGTTTTGTATAGATGCTTTTGCTTAACACCGACGCATGTAACAGGAACGTTCGACGGAAGCAGGTGGAAAACAGTCACTTTACGATACGGGGGCAATTACACAATGCCGGTTGTGCTAAGCCTGCCTCACTTTCTTCATGGAGATGATTCGCTGTACGCTAACATCAGCGGTCTACATCCGGATGAAAAGAGGCACCAATTCTACATTGACGTTCATGCTGTAAGCTTGTCATACCACTCTATGAATATTTGATAGTCCAAAACTCTAGGTTGCACATCCTTTTTCATGGCAAAGGTGCCGTAAGACATATTTACCCTGAAGTTTTGTACTTAGTTTCCATGTGAGCATACCGTTTACATTCTTTTTTTGCTCTTTGTGACGTCTTGTATTTTTCGAGGAGTTCCTTTGGCAAGCGTACGTGAATTCATGACGCCTATTTGCATAATGAAAGCCTCTATTCTCCAAAAGCTCGAGAAGCCAAACTCCCTTTCTATTCCCTAAGTAAACGTGTTTAAGCCTAGAATAACCCTAGTCTGCATCATTCGGTAAGCTATCTGAGTTCGCGTTGCCCCGCTGTACGTCAATGAAATGAAAATATATGTGATAGTGCTAAACCAATTTTAGTTGGGGATTTTAACCTTCCAAGAATTGACTGGAAAAATGTCTCCCTTTTAGATTCTCAAATCATGGAGGCTACTTTTACAAATGCTTGTATAACAAACGGTTTATATCAGCAAGTAACTGAAATTACGCGTCCACCAGTAGATGCAAGAGACTCAACCGTCAATGAATGGCCAGAATATAGTTCAAGTGATTCATCTAGTCATACAAACAGTCTTCTGTCGGATGAAACCAGCTCAAATTTTACACCAAACGAAGACCCCAGGGGAACATTGATTGATTTGGTTCTTACTACCGATCCAGGTATAATAGAAGATAATATGTACGTGAACTGTACACACTCTGACCTGAGGACTTAGTCTATTGAACTTAGACTAGCCGAGTACGTAAGTTCTCGTACCTTCTCGTGCCTACTCTTTCCACTGCACGTCCGCCAGCACGTGGCGCCAAGCCGACAGCCGTGCGTCTACCTAAACATGCCTAGACACAACAGTGTAGCGTCGAGCCGACAGCTGCGTCTACCTGAATATGCCTACACACAACAGTCCCCCACGCTAACTATGAAATATGTAATATTGTATGTATGTAGTAATAGGTAGATCTATGTATGACGACGGCTTCGCCCGGCCATCCTTCGATAATCTATCCTTGTTCTTGATCGTAGAACTATAGGCTCTTGTAACGACGTCGACGTAATCGGATCCGCGGATGTAGCTGGGTCGGTAGAGAATTCTGCTTCCTCTTTTATAAACGGTGCTGGCGGCGGAGAAGTATTTAGGAAATGCTTGAGCAATGTATAGCCTGTTTCCTTTTTTACGTCCGTCTTTCGGACTTGATCGAAATGTCTCTTCACCGTGCCAAGCTCGGGCGACTGCTCTAGCATGTGCCTTCATCCAAGTATCTGTACGACACGAGATACACACCACTTGTTTCTTTGTCGGTAGTCTCGAATTGCCACAGACTCCCCCACGCTGAATCGAGAAACCATCTTCGCCGGCTTTGCTGGTACCTGTTGTTTCTCTTTTAGCTAAGATATGCGAATCTGTCGGCCGAGGAATATGGATGCAGGGTTAATTCCTGTAGCTTCCGAAGGTTGATTTCCGAGACGTTGAAAAAATACATTGAACTCAGGAGGCTTCTTTTCAGGCAATCCAACTTTCGTAGGGCATTTTTGTTGCATTGCCTGTAACTCCTTCCCACCGTTCTCGGCGAGGGCGGAAGGTAATCTCCTAGGCCTGAAGTACACTGGTTTCGGCTGGTCCTTGAACTGTACTGTAAGTGCGTGTACTGCCGGTAATGTGTCAATTCCTGGCGCAGTGAGCTTAACTCGGTGAACTTCGAGCTGCCCCCATCTCAGCGCCTTCATCCAATCGCGACTGAATAAAATCGGAAATTGGGGGTCGTTGACTAGGTAGAGCCGCAACAACTTTGTAATGCTGCGGTACTTAACGTACCTGAAGTCTTCTTTAAGGCTGGTTGAACCTGTACGGCAAATGCTCCATTCTTCTTATTCTTGAAGTTGTTGGCGGAACTACCACCGGGCTGTCTTTGCTGGCAGACAATCTTAAGATGTCCGGTCTTCCCGCATGAATTGCACGTAGACTTATTATGCGGACACTTGTCAGCTTTGTGGTCAGGCTTTCCACAACGATAGCAGTGACCTGGCATTAGGCCCTGTCTAGCGCGAGCCGGAGTTGTCCTTACTGCCTGAAACCGTCGGCTGCTTCTTCCAAGGCAGCTTGGCTCCCCGCTGCTGTGTGCCAGCAACTACCTTGTTGATCGTTAATCGTTCTTTACGCACGGACACTGACTTTGTTGCCGAAAGCAGTAGTAGTAGAAGTTGGTAGTTGTCGAAAGAAGTAGAAGTTGTAGTAGTAGCAGGCACGTCCTTCAGACGTAGCAGGTGAACTTGTTGCCGTTTGAACTATGGCACCCTGCCGATCTTGAAGGTAGAAGTAAGGCTTGAAGGAAGGTCGGTCAGTTCGTAACCACTTCGTCGCCACTAATATGTACGTAAACTGTACACACTCTGACCTGAGGACTTAGTATATTGAACTTAAACTAGTCGAGTACGTAAGAAATGAAAACACAATCGCCTGCTGTCACCTGTTGAGTGGCTTGCTGACTCTGTGTCAGCTGTAATTATTGCCTCTCAGATTGCTCTCGAATGTGGTAGAATCGATTCGGTCCGAGTAGACGTTTCTATCGAATCGTCTGTACGCTTCTCGTGCCTACTCTTTTCACTGCACGTCCGCCAGGACGTGGCGCCGAGCTGACAGCCGTGTGTCTACCTAAACATGTTTAGACACAACAGTGTAGCGTCGAGCCGACAGCTGTGTCTACTTGAATATGCCTAGACACAATAGAAGATATCTGTTTTTAAATCCCCGAGGCCCTCCGACCATAACGCAATTTCTTTTAACATTTTATTCGATTCTGAATATACTTCTATTGAGGAGGGAGGATAACATTTCTTTAAGGGTGATTACGATCAAATCATAGAAAAACTGACACTTGTTCCATGAAGGTATATATTCTTAAACTGTGATACCGTAGATAAAATGTATACTTGTTTTGTTTATCAGATGCACGCTTTGATAGAGCAATTTATTCCTAAACGCACCGGCAAGTCTGAAAAATAACACTAGGCTTTGTGAATATATATCCAGTCTAGAATTACTTATTGAAAAAGATGCAAGTCCGCGGTATGCGACCAAACTGTGTAAGGCAAGCAAAAGACTTCGGGTATTGGCAGAATCTAATCTTGATTTTAAAGATTCTAAGTCGTTTTTAGGTATGCCAATAAGCGCTTAAAGGGAAAAGATGATATAACGGCACTTAAAACAGGTAATGCGGTTATCACTGATGATAGCTCCAAAGCGGATGCCTTTCAACATTTATTTGCCTCTGTTTACGTGGCCCAAGCAGGTCCAACGAAAGCATTTACTTGCCCCCCGCCAACGTCATCAAGGTGTCCATATCCCCATCTAAATGTAGCCTCTTATGCGTCTCATATAACACCGCTTGATCTGCTTCAGAAAAAAACGCTTTGCTTCGTCTTAAATTTCCCACATCGCGTCTCAATATCAATAACTCTCAGTGCTCCTGTCACCAAACATAATTAAATTTACCATAGTTGGCTCGGCATCTCACTTGATCATTGTCTTCTCGGCCACAAGTATACAATAAAGGTTTGCACTCTGTAATTTAGGTGCTACCTTGTGTAACAAGTTGCCTAGTGACATTAGGACACTTATATCGCTTAGACAATTCAAAAACACTACACACGAGAACGCACAATCTAACCTTACTTGCGTCTGATTGAACCATAACTATATAAATATATACACAGTCCATAGATAAATGATTGCGATAACACAAGATACTACGCTGATAATGTAAAAAATCTTATTGTAACTTGTACGTATGCTTCGCACTAGAAGTTGTAACACAAATGAGAAACTTCAATGAAGTATCATTAAACGTCATATTATATCATACAGATTTTTAGAACGTACCGTTAACAACTGCAGTCACCATATATTTATCTTGTAGTTAGCAATAATCCGCCACTTGTCCTTTTCAGAGATCGGGTTTGACAGTTGATATGAGAGTGCGAGTTCAAGTTAATATGAGGCTGATACCCTTGAAAACAGAGCAAGTGCCAAAGATAATCTTCCCTATATTCTGGACAGAAGACGTATGTAGCCCTTACGATTTCCTTTAAATGTATTTAAATTAAATACAGCTATAAATATTGTTATCTAATGTTAATCTAATTGTCGACGGGGAAAGAGACGGCTGGTAACTCTGTCGCTCTAAGCGGCAGGTTAAATTCTATAATTATTTTGTTCAATGAAAAATATACAATATAGTTCACGCGTGTTCATTCAATCAAGTCATTTTGGGTAGTACATTTTGAGCTTCTAATCTGAGTTAAGCCACTCAATCTAATAGATTGTTCGTACTATAGACAATGATATATGCTGTTCGTGTATAACATATATACATGATTTCTACACATAGTGACAGTAAACTTTAAAATGTGCACTTGTTATGCCGATGTGACAAACCATGTATCAAATGGTTACAAAGTAATTAGGATGCAAATTGAGATATGCATGCGTACAGCTAAGATGTTGTCGTGCTCCATTAATTTCCGGTTCTCCACGAGAGCAGAATTTCGTGTACTTTTCGCGTTGTAGCTCCCAGGCGGATTAGCCTGCACATGTGCTATGATGCCTCGTTTAAACAATTAACAAAGGGCTTATTTAGTGCAAACAACTCTCATAGGTGGGCCAACGGAACGACTGCTCTCTCCTTAATGTTTGTGCTGGCATATGACTAACTATAGCATATCACTAGCTAGTAAATTGTCGTCTACTTATCAGGAGGTCAAACGACTATTTTGCTCATATTCTAGGCAATATTTGTTATCAATGTAAACTATAATTAATAAATGTTGGTGCATGTTTATTGCGGATACTTTTAGGCGAATTTACCGTCAGGCAGAGACATGTTGCTGGACATGTTAAAGCAATGCAACATTGTCTGTTGGTTAGCATTGGCTATGTGTCTTTGCTCACTCGCGACATCCGCTCTCCTCTGTGGTCTTCTTCTTTGAAAGCCTGGATATTTTACAAGTAAAGAACACGCCTGTCTTAGTGTTTAAATATTTCAAATAATGTAAAAGGAAAGTGTTATATGTCCTAGATGTGCAGAATATATATATATATATATATATATATATATATATCCTCCACACAGGCATCAAGCATTCCTGAACTTCCCCTACATCCCTTCCTAAAACCATCATTTCATCTGGAAATAACATAAATGGAATTCTAATAAATATTCTCCTCTCAACAACATGCCGCCCCCAGTTCCGTGTTACCAAATAACCTTTCTCACAGTTTGCATGAAAAAGCGAATTAGTGTTACAGTGATAGGTCTTTTTTTCATTAGTTGTTTTCATTTATTCTATTTCATGCGTCCACATATGCTTGTTTATCCACTTGCACTTTTAAATTAATAGTAGCCATTCCCCGCCCTATAACTTCCACCCAATTATTGCCAATATTACAATTCATTCCTATCTATAACCAATTTGTTTACCCTTGCCCGTACTTTCCCTTTAACCATAATATAATCCACACACGACCTTCTGTCCTCCTGACAAACATATTTTTAACTACTCTATTATTTAAATTTATTATCTAGTCTTGTCAGTAATGCACATTTTATTAGCATTTTTCCTTCCATATCCTCCCTCCCGTCTAATTGATGATTGTGGGCGTTTGTTTTCACGACATATTATTCTCACTCCACCACTATTTGATACCGCCTCTGTTAATCCACTGTGCAGTGCTTTGCTTTCCTCTGCTGTATTGTACGGTGCCTTATACACCTCTATAATAACTATCCTGCTAAGCCCGTCAATATCAGCTACAACCAAGTCTTTCACGTGCACTCCTCGTCACCTCTCTACATATTATGTTTCATTTACCAAATCAAAAGATGCTCGTTTTCTTCTCACTTTTTCTCTCTTTAATCTTGTTTTAATATTTTTAACATCTCGTGATCCGCAAGGTTGCCCATGGCCAACTTTTGAATTACATCCAACGCCCTCTCTAAATGCAACACTCCCGATGTTCCTTTCTCCTTATGGTTTGATTTGGCGGGTGCCGTACCTCTCGGCTCAAACATCTGCCGATCTTCCTGTTGTCCCGTTGACTTTTCTGCCGCTTTCACCGTAATAACCACCGTCCGGAAGTCATGGCTTTAGCAGTATCCTGAATGTATACCAGGCGAAGATTTTCAAACTTAGCTGCTCGCGCCAAGGTAAGCTATCTTCATTGTTGACAGCCTGTAAGTTGCCCTATAGTCGTGTCCTGTTTATCGATCAACCGTTTTGGAGAAATGAGCATGCCGTATGTTACGCCATTGCATAAAAAAATTTTTTTGCTTACAAGCCAATCCAGAGCGCTATATTTCACTATTTGTCTTCGTTGTATCAATTAACCCCCTCATAAAACAGCAACCCTATGTTATACACTATCAAGTATACCATATTTATCCAACACAATATCCCCTCGATGCCTACCTTTACTCTCTCTTTCCCAATAATTGTCAGCCCCGTTGTGCCCCTCGGACCTATAAACCTAAACTTTTCATAATTCGAGTCCCCAACAACTACTATCCCTTTTCTTACTGGCGGTGGTGCATTTCGCTGTTGCGGATACTCTTTTGTTTTCAGCTGTTGCGGCTCCTGTTATTTTGTTGGTGTGTTGTGTCCTCTAGTGGAGCGACAACATTGTCTCTTCCTTGTTGCAGCGCCGTTCGCCGGCCGCCGCCTTCCTCGTCGCCGCCTTAGTTATCTTCATAGCAATGTCGGCATTTTGCACATCCCTCCTGTATGTTTCCCACTTCGTTTGTTTGCAAGTGTTGGCGATGACACACCACTTGTGCACTTCTGCCTTACTTTGCCATCTCTGCATTCATCTGCCTCGGATGCGCCTCCTTCTCGCAGGAGAATTCGGGCAAGGTTATGGGCAACCTTGGCGACCTTGCGGGGGTTACGTAGGCTACATGCGCGGCGCCGGTGAGCCCTGTGTCTAGAACCACTCCCAGGTATTTAGCCTCCTTTTTTATTACGACTGGCTGGCCTGCTAGTGCCAGATGTAGGCCCCCTCGCCCTCCTCCTTCCAGTGAGATATATAGCCTCGGTCTTCTATGAGCGAGTTGGAGATGGTGCTCCTGCATCATTCTGATACCGTTTTCGAGAACGGCATTCGCCGAGCATTCAAGCACGTCGAGCAGTGACCAGCAGCGCAAAGTCGTCTGCATTGGCCAGGGTGATCCAGAGAGAACCCCCTTAGTCGTTAAGAAACTACTGATCTGGGGTCTGAAACGTGTCAATTCGAAAGACTCATGCGGCGAGCTATCCGGATGCCTCGCATGGTAGCCAGGATTGCAGCAACTGCTTAGCTTCAAAGGGGGTAGCAGCAAATGGCTAACGCGTTTCAATGCCGGTGGTGTTAAAATGTGTGTTCCTACGAAGCGGGGTGTCTAGATTCAACGCAGAAAGAACTATAAGAAGAAGATAACCGAGCCTAATGGAACAGCAGCGCACCAACAAGCCGCCGCACTACTAGACAGCATATCACAATTGTTGCCTTCTCCGCACGGTTTCACTAGCAGAACCTATCCTCAACCCGCCAGCCAGCCGCCAGAAAATGGAGGGCAGGACATCCGATCATCACCTGCTGCCTCTCCTCTTCTTTCTCTTCACAAGTTACTCGCCAACGCCAAGATGACACGCACGGTGCTGCGCAGGATCCCAAAGGAAGCAAGAATTCCTTTGTGCGGACTCTTCCACCGTATTGCTTAAATGACGTTGTGAAAAAGAATGACGAAGCGAGCTGGACGGCGCTGCTCACCCCTCGCCCCTAAAGTCCTCCACGTCGACAAAGGAAACCCAAGGAGGCCATAGCTTGGTTAGCGTAGTCAAAGAAAAGGTGGCCCTTTTCAGAGCTGCCACTCTCACTTGCTGAGGGGGGGAGGCAAACGTGTATTGACGGATAAAGCTTTCGCCCAGATCACTGCTCACAAGCTTTCCATGGATTTTAAAGTGCGGAGCGCCATTAGAATCTTGTCTTCCGATGACACGATGGCGCCCGTAACAAAGGAGTCGATTGATGAGATGGTTGCAAAACACCCCCTGCTCCCGCAGGGGACGTGTGCCACCGTCCCCTATCGGCTTGCCAGCGG
>QVRM01001947.1:0-138954 GCA_003439945.1 Dermanyssus gallinae
AGGTGCAGATTCTGACGGGCCAGAGCGACTCACAGGCGAAGAAGGTCAACACCGAGATTCTTGCGGCAGCGTCTGAGCTCATCATTGCTGTCAAACAGTTTATCTCGTGGATCGACCGACCGCCGTTCAAGGGCCAAGACAAGTACTTCAAAATACGAAAAACTGTACTGCAGCTCTCGCTCGAGCTCGCGTCCACCGCGCAGCGTGACCACTTCGCCGATAACCCTCTCGAGTTTATCAAGCAGAAGTGTCTCTGCCTGGCCGAGCTGAGCGACTTCATCGTACAGGAGTATCGGACTCGCTCATCATCCAGCCGGCGTCGCTCGACGTCGTCACGGCAAAGAAGTCGGCCAAGGATGACGACTGGGGGATGCAAATCACATCGAAGTACAGCGGAGTGCACATTGTCGGCAGCGTCAAGTACCAGAGCCCGGTGCAGCTCTGCGCCAAAGTGGAGGAAGGCGATGAGATCGTGCAGGTCAACTACCAGACGGTGCTCGGATGGAGTCTCGACCATCTCAAGTATATACTGCAGGATCGTAAGACCGAGGTCACGTTGACGCTGAAGAAACGACCGCGCCACTCAAATCTGCTCGGCCAGATTATCTGTTTGAAGCCATATAAGATTCCCGTGAACAAGATCGGCTACGAGAAGCAGCAGCTCAATATACCCGAGGAAGGTTTCCCAAGCAATCTCGAACCCGAGCCTTCGAGTCCGCGCGTTCTGCGCGAGGTGGAGGCAGACGACGACGCATTTCTGCCGCCGGAAGACAAAGCCACCTCAGACCAAAACGTCGTTTCGCGTCTTCGCTCGCAGGTGAAGAGTCGCCGTACCACGATCCAGAGGCGAGCAACTGTCTCGGGAGCATCGCCCACGGTGAGCAAGGCGCCGGTTAGCTTTGAGGATCTCGTCGATGGGTCGACGCCTACAGATGGCCATCCTGCAGGACAGCAAAAGTGCAAGAAGACCGCCAAAGATTACGTCACACGGAGTATTTCCCACGACCCGTGTCACAGTCAGCAGTCGCCGGTGTTGGACCCAGCGACGACCCAACGACGAATTCTCACGCCGCCGCTCAAACACACTAAAATCGAGTACCGAAAGCTAACAGTACCTCACGTACCGCCCAGTCCGAATCTTCCGTCGCCGCTGAAGAAGATCTTCGCCAGCCGCATCGTCTCAAGCGAGTCGCTGCTACGGCCGATCGTCAGGGCTGGTTTACGTGCGGCGCGATTGCTGTCCGAAGAAGTGGCACAAGCGTTGGGCGCTGCTCAAGAGTTCGTATCTCTACTTGTTCAAGAGTCGGCACGAGGCTCGCGCGGCCAGCCTGATCTTTCTGCCGGGATTATCGGCCGTGTCGGCACCCGAATGCAGCATGAGTCGGTATGCGTTCAAGCTCGAACATTCGACGGCGTCCTTCATACTGGCCGCTGCGACCACGGTGACATGCTCAGCTGGCAGAGAAGTTGCAGGACACGCCAGTGTCCAAGCAGCACGCGGAGTGCGATATCGAGCGTAATTCGGTGATGCCCGACCAGACCGTGTACTTTTCGGAGAGTGAGGAGTCGAATCCGGACAGTGGCGAAGAAGAACCGGCAGATGCGAGCCGACCCTCGGCCGGCGACTCGGCTGCTGCTGCTGCTGCTGCTGGTGTTGCTGCTTGTGGGAGCTTAGGGGGGTCTTCAGGGCCTACCACCACCACCACTACCACTACCACCATCGCTCCTGCAAACATTGCTAGCACGACCGCTAAGACCGCCGAGTCGACGGATCTTCGAGTCAATCCGCTGCCACCGCCGCTGCCGCCGCCGCTGCTGCTGAAAGAGAACCCCAAGCCAAAGCCACGCACAATTTTTCTGTCGTCGACTCTGCCCCGAAATGCGACGATGGCCGCTGTCTCGATGAGCCTGCCGACAACGCCATCGAAGCCGCTGCGTCACCGAAACTCCGAGCATCGGTCGCGTGACAGCGACGGCGAACCGAAGCAGGCCTGGGTGCGGCCGATGGACGGCCCGAACAACGGACCCGATGTCACCGAGGTATGTTAAGAAGGCTCAGCAGCAACAGGCCGAGCGCAAACAAACTCAAGCTCGGCAAGGTCAGCCACAGCAGCAGCAGCAGCAGCAGCAACCATCAGCAGCTCAACCACCAGGGCTCAGCTACGGCTGGCGGCGATACACCAAGCATCACTTCGACGACAGGAACCACCACAACACCACACCACAACAACAACATCAAGCAGTACGCCGCCCGCTATTCCACCACGATGCGCTACCTCACAGCAGATAAAGGAGCTCTACCTGCACCGGAGCTGGGCAACGGAGCCAAGGTCGATCAGGATAACAACAGCCATCAGGAGCACATATACGTGACACGGTTAGAAGCGACCGCTGTATCAGGCGGTATCGGCGGTAGACGGTGGTGGTGGGGGTGTTGGGATTTCGACGTCGCCGTTTTCGTCCACCGCCTCCCCCGGCCAACAAGCCTGATATTCTTGCCGGCACCACGACCCACCATCATCCCCACCATCATCAATCATCACCCCCATCCCCACGAGAAACGTATCTGAAGCGGCGACGACGACGACGACGGCAACAAGAACAGTAGCAACCTCAATCGCAACAGCAGCATGTAACAGTACAATCACTACGCCTAATCACTACGGACGGGTCTACATAAATATAAATATATATCGTATATATAGAATGTAACACGGCACATCCGACTCTATATATCGGCGGCGTTCTACGCTGACAATTCTCAAAATAATGCGCCAGTGACCTATATATATATATAATATATATATATATATATATATATATATATGAATGTCTTTAAAAGTGTATCGAAGATCCAAAGATATAGAACAGATAGCCTTCTCTTTGCAACTTTAAAATATTGTTCGCTCACGCTTTTTCGCCAACTGGCGGGAGAGGTATATGATGCTCAAAACTGTCGGAAGATAGAAGAACAGAGGATGAATAGAACGCTTTGATACACAATCTATAGGGCATCAGATAGACGGATTTCACTTTGCCTCTTCGCTGTGTAGGTAAGCCGTGTGTTAACATTTATTAGCGAATTTACTGGGCGACTGACAGTTGCTGCCAGCAAGGTTCGTCATGTGCATATAATTGTTTTTGTCGATTTTACAACCTTCCCTCGTCTTGACCCCTTTCGATGGTTCTCGTGCTATATATCATGATCACATTTATATCATAAATTCGAACTTTGTATCTTAGTTATTGACTTCGCACTTTGAAGAGGCTTTGGGCGGTGCGTGAAATGCATGCTTTTATAATGTTAGCTTGCACAAGTGTATTGACCTTTGCTTACCCTGCACACAATATATATATATATATATATATATATATATATATATATGATGTCCTGATGTTTTAAATGTTTCCGACCATTGCGCGCGAAGGTTGGTGTGCTATATATATTGTTGCCGCTGTATTGGTCACTTGGTTTACGAGAGTTTCATTCTTGTTCGAATGTCGTTGTCTCTGCACCTACAAGACTGTTTGTTGTTAGGGAGCTGATTCCTCTATCGGCATGCAGTTGCTGAGAGACTATGACGGGGGGTAGGGTGTCGGTAGAACAAAGGGGTGGTACTGCGGAGACGTACTCGTTCTTGTTCGGCGGATGATTCGAAATGGGTGTGTCGTCGGCGTCTATCGTGTATCATTAGTTCTACACCATACACATCAACAACACATGCCTTGACTCGGTTACACAGTTTTTATAACGCCACATTATATGTTGACATCGCGTTAACTTAGTAGAGTGATGTCGCCTAGCTTTTGGCTATACAAAGGGCGACCGCCTCCATTTGTGTGTCTGCCCGGATTTGTTTTGTGAGTATTTGAATTTGGTGGAGCCAGCATCTCCTAAAGCCCGTATCCCGATGCCGTAGATCGACCTGCTGTATCACTAAGCCACCCAGTTGAACAAACACGAACTGAACAGCACTGGCAACACATTTTGACTGCCTTTTCTAAGTGTGCCGGCATATCATCAAATATCCCTTTGTGCAAACAGTTAGTCATTAACGCCTGTGCAAGCAGATATGACGGAGTCAATATATCGATTCCACATTGCCTTCATTTCAGAACGGCATTGGTAGTAGTAGCAGTAGTAGTAGTAAAAAAGGTAACATTACAAATTGCACTGTTAGTATTTGCAGGGTCGGCCGGCCGATGAGCAGTAATTGCAATATTGAATGGTGGCGGCGCGCTTTGTTAATGCTGCTGAAGTTGACGTTAACTGGTCGATGCTACGAATATGTCATCCATGGATTTTCGAATATATTTGAGGTATTATTTTTGTTAGAATGAATATTATTTACTGCGATCTTACTATCAGTCTCTCCGTTTTATGGATACGGAGTATGAGTAGTAATCACACTTACCAGTCGATATGTACATATGTCAGTGAGTTTGGTTTTTGGTATAATTATCACTGTTTGATTGCTCTTATTATTACAAATATTACTATTTCTATGATTATTTTTGCCATTATTATGCTTACTGTTTTAATTTCTATTATTATTAGTCGATCTCCAGAAGCAACCAGTTGCTGTCTCTCTCGCGTAGAAAACCTCACCTTAGAAAGATCCAGAAGTCACTTGTTAGCTCAACTGCGTTGTCAACATTGGCCGCGTGGTGGATCTGTGGAGTCGACTTATATTTCAAGATTCGGGCTACTCGAACTGGAGACTCAATGCTTTGAAAAAGAGCTTTGGTATGCGTCTACGAAATGGAGTTCTGATAGATTTAGCGTAGTACCCGCTGTAGCCCGCCTCCAGTCTGCAACCAGCTTTAGCTCCACGAGCTTCACGAAAGTAGACAATATCAACATCGAGTGGAGACGCTGTGGAACTTTGCTAACGAATGGGAGAATGAAAAAAACGTTTGGATTATGACGACAATCACGGTTTAAGTTACTGCTGTTACTATTCGTATTTTTCATGTAATTATGGCGATTGTTACCGTTGCTACTGCATTATTATTAACACGATTCCAGCCTTGGATACACGACGCCTTCTATCGGATACTACACCGGTTAAGCATTTTGTTAACGCCAAATATATGTATATATATATATATATATATATATATATATATAATATATATATATATATATATATATATATATATATAGTATATATATATATATATATAAAGATGAGCATGCTTATTATTCGCAGATAGTCTCACAATTATTTGTTTTAGTATTTTTATGCAAGCAAAGCACAAACTAGAAAAGTGTATCTGTCGTAATACTGACTTAGTGATAAAAGCTCGAACGGGAACAGTGTGTTTCACGCACTTCGTTGGTCATTGTCGTTGTCTTTGTGAGTCATTCTGAACATTGACTAATACTAGATGATAGGCGTCCAGGCCGAGGGGGCAGTGGAAAAAACTGGAGGTACGATCGAGGCCTAGCCATAAATGTACCATGTAAACACAAACAAAGATTGCAGAGAGACAAGGAGAAAAAGTTGTGATTTCATGTGTAAATAGATGCCAATGTATATATTGACGGTGTTACCAGTAATGAAGCGGGGGGATTCGACTTGGACGGGAATCGTTTGTCATTTTCATTATCGATTTTCGGCGGAGGTTTCGGCGAGAAATGTAATTAAATGCTTGGATAGTGGAATTCGACTTCATGTACGTACATCAAGCGACAGCCTGTGGAACTTAGCTGCGCATGCATTACCTGCTAACTGCGACACGACTTACGTCCACTCCCTGTGAAGGAAAAGCTCGCCGAAGAGATTATTCAGTTTCCGCGTGTGTATATATATATATAGTGTGCTTGCTTCACGAATGTGATTCTAGATGGATATATTCGATGATTAGAAATAAATTATGTTATGCCTACTGTTTAAAGGCACTTCTCCATAAACGAAGCGAGAAGCAATTTACAACCAAATGCTTATTGTCTTGCATTCCTCAATGATGTTTTAAATGCTCGTTTGCACACTGTCACTTGCCTCTACTCGTCTGTCTCTGTCTCTCGTGTGTAATGTGGGCGTCTATCATACACATCTCGTACTCACTTGGTCTCTATTATATCGCACATATGCACGACGCACCTTACCACCACCCCTCCTTCCTTTTTCAGCTCTCGTCCTTTTATCACGAACAATCTTGCAATATTCTAGCACGTTTATCTTTCAGATACGTCGTCACTCACAATGTGTAGGTATATAAAAATATATACTTATGTCTATACGAGATAGAGTAATATTTCCAGTGCGCACGTTCTCAGGAGACAATGGTCGCTCCACTTACATTCTTAAAGAACTGTATGTGTATATGCGCGTCAACTGCGCAATGTCTCTTTTTCTCTCACTTTATGTATTTATATATATATATATATGCAAAGAGTTGAAGAGCATATATATATATATATATATATATATATATATACAGGTAGTTCACCAAGTTCTTAGAATGAAAACCAAGAATTTTCCAAATCTTGTTTTTAATTTTTTCTTATTCGATATACTCCCCGAGAAGCTCAATACGCGTTTTCCACCGAGATTTCAGAGCATTTATACCTCTTGAGTAGAATTCCGCGTCTTTAGACTGAAAATAGGCATTGACAGCAGCCTTAACCTCTTCATTGCTGGAAAAACGCTTTCCACCGAGACTATTCTTCAAATGTCCGAAGAGGAAATAATCAGAGGGGGCCAGGTCTGGAGAAAAGGAAGGTTGTTCAATAAGTTCGAACCTCAGTTGGGCCAGTTTTGCCGTTGCTTGCCGCGACTTGTGTGCGGGAGCATTGTCCTGGTGAAACAGGACAACCTTCTTCTGCAAAGCGGGCCGTTTCACGATGAGTTCTTGCTTCAGGCAGTCCAACAGTCTTGCATAATATTCTCCCGTGATCGTTTTACCGCTCTCAAGGTAGTCGACCAGAATTATTCCACGTTGGTCCCAAAAAACCGTAGCCATCATCTTTCCGGCCGATGCCGTTGTCCGCACCCTCTTCGGAGGTCCTTCACCAGGTGCACACCATTGACGAGATGCTTCTTGGGTCTCGGGAGTGTAGTGATGGACCCAGCTTTCATCGACGGTCACGAATTTGCGCCAAAAATCCGACGGATTTTTCGACATCTTGGCCAAATTTCGCTGTGAAGCGGAAACACGCGCGTCTTTTTGGCCTTGGTTGAGCAAATGCGGCACCCATTTTGCTCTGAGCCTTTTCATCTTCTAGTTTTCGTGCAGGATGAAATGCACTCTACCCAAACTGATCCCCAAGGCCTCCGCTATCTCCCTAATGTTCACTCGCTTATCTGCGGCAACGATTTTCCGCACTTTTTCCACGTTTTCCTCATCAGTTGCCGCTTTTGGGCGTCCTGAACGTAGTTCATCCTCGGTGCTCCTGCGACCTCTTTTTAACTCATTAATCCAGTTGGAAACAGTGGCAAAACATGGCGCAGAGTCACCGTACACCTCGTCTAACTCAGTTTTCACTTGGGTCGCATTCCAACCTTTGAAATAAAAATGCTTGATAACCACTCGAAACTCTTTTTTCTCCATTTTTCAAAATCACGCCGATACGTTGCACGGGAAAAACGATCAAACGAAATCGCAACGGCCAATCACCATAATATTTTGACTGCTAGCATTCGAAAAGTTGCCGTTTCCAATAGCGGTGAAAACGCGCCAAAATTCGAATTCTGAAAAGCTCATTTTAAGAACTTGTTGAACTACCTGTATATATATATATATATATATATATATATATATATATATATATATATATATATATATATATAGTTTCGCAGTTAAACTCGCCCAGTTGTTCGAATTGTCTACTTTCTGTGCGTATTGACCATATGGAATCTTGGCGCGAGGCATCTGCTTGTTGTGATTGTGGATGCACAACTTGGTTGTGTTTCCTCACCTCATCACAGGGAATTCTATCTAATTAGGTTTTTTCTTTAAACTGGTGCGACATTCGTCAATATGTATTTGAAACTCCAAAATGTAATATTAATAATAATTTATTGATTCACCTTGTGCTGAAAGGATACAACCACGTTCAATTAGTATTAATGTCTTGGTGATCTATTTATTTATAACTGATAAAGGGGTTCTTTTAAACTTCGCAATTTTTAAATATTCAGGTCTCGTAAGATATATATATATATATATATATATATATATATATATATATATACATATATATATATATATATATATATATATATATCATACGAAACTTGAATCGTGAAATAAGAATCCTTTAAAGAAGTGGATTGACCGCCCGGCGGGAGAGATGAACTTTTCCTTACGCAGTGTCTCACTGGTCACGGTGATTTTCAAAGCTATCTCTTTCGTATAGGCAAAGCTCCTTCGATAACCTGCGTGCACTGTGTGGACTGCATCGACCATCCGAGCACACTCTCTTAAAATGTAAGGGACTAGAGCAGCCAAGGACAACCGCCATAGTGCTGCTAAAATTAAGATGGGCCAGAGAAGCAGAAAAACAAGGAGTCGGGACACCAGACCCGCCGAGAAGTAACATGAGGATGTTTGTGGAGTACATATGCAGCACAGCATCGGCATGGAGACAAGGCGAGAAAATGACAACTGCGGTGATGAAAAAGAAAACCGAGCTCGGCAGGTACAGAAGAGAACGGACAGCACTTACGACATCAACAGATGACGTGGCTTGTAATCAAAACGGGTTCGCAGGTGTCGGGACAAGCACGTTGGACCCGAACCCATGAGAACCCGTGAGTGACCTCGGCCAAATGATCCGTTAGGCGCTCGGCACTTCTCCTAATGGTCCATCGTACTGTTTTATGGATATCTGGCCATTAGAGAGTGAAGCTTAAGGGGGGGGGGGTGTTAAGTGGGTAGGGGTCTTGGCGGACCAACATCTAACCGCCAGGGTCGAGTCCCACACTGCTCGAGAGGGGAAATACCCCGTACTCGTAGCGTGCGTAAAGGCATTCACCCTCCTCCACAGAAAAAAATCGTAATATTTATATATATATATATATATATACGAGACCGGAATTTTGGAAATTGGCGAATTTTAGAAGAACCCCTTTATTAGTTATAAATAAATAGACCACCAAGGCACTAATACTGATTGAACGAAGTACATATTGATGAATGCGGCCCCGGTGTAAAGAAAAAGCCTAATTAGAAAGAATTTCCTGTGATGAGGTGAGGGAACACAACAAGGATTTACAACAACGTTGTGCATCCACAGTCACAACGAACTGATGCCTCGCGCCAAGATTCCATAACGGTCAAAACGCACAGAAAGTGGACACTTCGAACAACCAGACGAGTTTAACTGCGGAATATATATATATATATATATATATATATATATATATATATATATATATATATATATATATATATATATATATATATATATATATATATGTATATATATAATTGCAATCTTAACCAAAGCGAAAAATTAGTACGTTTGGAAAAATCGATTATATTTCTTACTATCAACATCTTTATTAGGAAGGCCTTTCTTTATTCGCGTACATATGCGCACTTACATAAATCTGATTAGTTATTTTTATTACTCTTGCTATTTACCATAATATCCGAGCGTTGCCCTTTTGTTAATTAGATAAAGGGATGCATTAGTAGGTTAATACAGGTATATGTGACCTCAGCCACGCAAGCGTCTCTTCTCTCACATCTGTACTATTGTGCTTCTCTCCCCGAAAGAGTTTGGATTGACAGTGAAACGCGGGCCCGAAAATCGCGTATATGAAGCAGCCCCCGCCCTCAGGTCAGAGTCCACTGATCAGCATCAAACTGGACGATTGTCTCATGGGATTACATTATTGTTTTTTTTATTTTCTCTGTGTAGACTGAAAACAGTTGCTGGCTGTTGTTCAACTGCAAATAAACAGCTTACCAACATTCTTTTTTTAAAGAATTGGTTAGGATATATATATATATATACATGCTTCTCTCTCCCTCCAAATACGTCGTAGTGAAACATGGCGTGCCTAATTTTAACTATCACACTAACGACTGCGTCTCACCGAGTCTAACTTAAACCCGTGACCTACGCGCATACATGGCGCGTGGTTTCGGCTTTAATCTCCACAATGGAGGCCATTGCACCTTGTCAATACTATTTGCTTCTATGTCATTCTAATCTCTCTTGTTCTTCACTCACATCATGATCTAATGTCTGAGAGCCACCTTTAGCTATATATAAAAATAATGTTGGAGGCGTCCAGGAAATATTCCTGGGCTTAGAAACTACGCTATTATAACGTAAGGAGCCAGGAAGATTCATCACTCCAAATGCAAATTCAAGTTGTACCCGCTATTTCGCGAGTAGTTACGTTCTTCTTGCAGAAGTTCGTATGCCTGCAACGATACATATATGACCAAAACAAGTTGAAGCACAAACCCCTTCAATGTAAGTAATGATAACTTCATGTTATTTTAGGTCTATCACATTGACACACTCTGACAACGAGCTTTTAGGGCAGCTCATGATGCAATTCTGCGTCTCACACCAAGCCATGGGGGAAGCGGTAATGTATGTCAACGCATGAACAACAAGTTGAGTTGTGGCTCCGTGAAGGAAACAGAAAGTAGTCACATAGTTGTGTGTTATGATCTTTAAAATAAATACATTCCATAGACATTTTTGGCCGTATTTTACTTGCGTAATCTAAATAGGTATACAGCTAGCCAATAATAATAATAGAAGCAATAACATTACTTTGTTTCTTAACTTCAGGGGTGTGTTTTTGCACATACGAGCGGCTAGCAAGAGGGATGCTTTCTCTCTAGCCTCTTGTAGGGAGTATGTGTCTTAGGAATTTGAGTTAACAAGTTCAGCTGAAATATAGTAGCTGCGGCATATGCGCAATCGTCGCACTTGGTTTTGTCACACGCCACTATATCTTCGCAGTCCGACCTTCAACAAAGATACCCTTTAGGTCCGCCCTTGTTCTATTTATGCGTAACCGACTTGACCGAATCCTTACGGTGTCTTCTAAATGCCTGGCACCTGGACGACGGTGTGCTTGCGAGTGATCTAGCTACGGTAATAGGTGATATTCACAAAGTCCGGGACTTCGAGAGGGTGAGTAGCCTAAACCCCGGGAAGTGCGAGGTCTTCGTCACCGGCCCCGAGGATATGATCTCGCCGGTTATATTGGAACTATGCCATCTCCTTCTCGATTGCAAGGTAGTCCAGTAGAGTGACATTGAGCTCCTCGGGGTTCCTCCCTGCCTAGAGGGGTTAACTGGGGCCTTAGACGCTTGGAGAGAGAAGCTTGAAGTAGACGCCAGCCGTCTTCCATCGCTGGGATCTCATCGCGGAATATATCTACTGAGATCGTGCTCTTCGGCGGCCCGGATAACTCACTTGCTTAAAGGAGCCAATTGTTTCGACTAGACCTTCGAGACTTTAACGAGTACGCCTTTCAACCGATGCAGGCTTGCAAGCTTTGCTTCCCATATCCTTAGGTGTACTGGAAATGTCTGACGACGTTGGCTGGGCCTGCCATCCTCTCCTCTATCTCCCAGGCATTGGAATAGGCCAAACGGTTACTGGACGACACAGGTAAAAGTGTCTACGATCACACTTTGGCAGGCTTACCTACTGACACCCTTTTCCAGAAAGGCTGGTCGACCCCACTGCAGGAGAAGACATTTGCGCATCTCCGTGAGCAAGCCCCCACTAAGATTGACAAGACCAGGCTGCGGACAGTCTCCGCAAAAGGCTCCGAGACCTAAATACAGGCTCTTCCAAGTGCTCACTTTGGCACTCTACTAGATGACGATACTGTTCAGATAAGTGCGACGCTACGCCTGGGACAGCTTTCGTATCCCCTTACCAATGTAGATGCGGCGATCAAGTGGGGCCACAGGTAAACCATGGTCTCTCTTGTGCCTGAAGCTCTGGTCGTCAAGCCCGACACGCAGCACTTAGCGGGACATTTAGCCGAGCCTTGATGTCTGCTGGCTTTCCTTGCATTCTCGAGCCTCCTGGCCTCTGCAGGAGCGATGGAAAGCGACCGGACGGACTGACACTGTCGAGTACCTGCACCAGAGACTATCGCTGGGCATTCAGCGGGGTAACGCCATCTTTGTGCGTGGAACTCTGCTAGACTGCACACGCTTGTACCCGGAGGATATGTGACGTTTTCACTTATTTTACCCGGTGTACACGTTTATAAGAAGATAATTGTTACCTCTTACATATGGGCAAATAAAGCTCTAACTAGTAAACAATTCTAAGATATATTAATTAAATTAAAAGTATTAACTCAGACCTAGCCACATTAGTTATACAGATTAATGGCAATATTGTACTATTGCTAAGCAGGTATGCTTAATTTGTTTATATGGCGCTTGGTCACTTTGGTCTAACTGATTTCTTTGGCTTTGAGCTTCAAAGCAGACGTACTGCTGCTACGTGTGTTACGTATTACAAGTCGTTTACGACGAAGGACAGAGGCAAGGCCGTCGGTGATAGCAGGAGCGATGGCGCAAAAACAACGTACGATATTTTTAATAGACATAGGGTAAGTAACGGTATTGACAATCGCACCAACAACATCAAAAACAACAACAACAACGTCAACAATGCCGATTAAGTGGTAGTGGTAATCGTCCAAATAGTGACAGTAATAGTACAATCGGTGTTACCTTTTCGTTACAACTTGTTTTACGATCACACAAACGTGATTGCGTCTTATCGGCTTCGAGAAGGCAAAGAGACGAGACACTTAGAAGAAGATCGGACGGCTACGTCATTTCTTCAGGCAGAAGTGGCCCACAGACGACTCATTCTGTCGACGGTTTTCATTACAATAATAACAACAATTTCTACAACAGCTACTACGATGAAGATTAGAGACTATTCTACGCTACTATTTGTGTTGCTACTACATATCTTGTGCTCTTACGACGGTATACGGTTAGCAATTTATCTTCGTCTTTTTCACTTTTGCCTGTTCAAATAAGAGGTACAAACGTAAGTAAGATCGTTTGTTATTCACAGAATATGGCTTGCCTGCGGAAGCCGATGTTTCTCCGCCGTTCACAGCGCCATAGTAAGTTACACAGATGGCGCCCGATGATTCAGTCAATCAATAGCTAGCAGAACTAACTGCATTTGCTTAATATCAACACAACAACCATAATCACAATGCTAGCGGTAGCAGTAGAACAATCAATCACAGCAACAAACATGATCACAACAAACCCCGTGAAATTACTAATAATTGGACCGATGATGACAACAACGGTGACAGTAAAGCGACAATAAAATCGTTACAGTGGCAGCTAACAGCTAACTATCAGTGCAGGACTTGCAAACCCGCCCAACCCGTGTCTCGCCTCATCCCGCATGGGCGCGTGTAGCTGAAATCGAAGCTGATGGACTCCATATGTTTAACTGCTCGAACAGTTTCGGCCAACTTGCGAGGCACGCAGAACTAAGCGAGGTCAAATTGACATTTATAAAAGCGAAGTGACACGACATCCTAGAACCAAAAGGACCTAAGGTAGACCACGACAAGAGCTTTGATAAACGCTCTGGCCTATCGCGTTCCAGCGTGCACGATGAGGTTTAGTCAAAAATTGTGAAACCACTTATAGGATGTTACGGGCAGCCGGCGCAAGAGTCTGAGTCTAGCTACTATCTCTTGTCGATTGTAGTGAAAACAGGGCCTCCAGTTGGCGCTATTAAAAATCATCAGGCTCATGTGCTTGCAATCTCACTAGTTCAAATCATAAAGATAATATTAAGAAACGCACATCAAACCTTAATGCAAAATGTTCTTTATTATTTAGTTGATTATATGTATTGTGCCTGCATATTGGCACCCGCCTACGTTCTTGTTTGTAGCCTCGAATTGTCGCTTTGTTTTCGTCGCCGCCAGCCAAGCTCTCTCGAATTTTGGACTATCTTGTCAGAGGCCGCCGTTGGTGTTGTTGTTGTTGTTACCGCCACCACGGTTCATGGTGATACGCTGATGATCAGTGATAAAGTTGGGTGAAGATGATTGTGATTTTGAGGATAATGATAATGACGCTGATGATGACGGTGGTGGTGGTGGTGGTGGTGATGATGATAATGATTGCGGCGATGTTGATAATAACCATAATGATGATGGCGATAAGAACAATAACGGCGCTAGTTCTAGCGACGATGAAGCAACACCGCGGACTGGCCAGACCCGAGAGATCGTTGGCATGGCCAGAACTGCTTCCGTCAATGAGGGACCTGACGGCTAGCTGCCACTTGTGCGGAAGATGTCGGCGCAGCCAAGCCTTCGATGAACTCGATCACAATGACGACGAATACCCAACCACAATCACGGCAACAGCAACAAGAAAAACAACGACATTGTCATCAGCTCCATCAACATCATCATCATCATCATGAGCATTATCATCAGTGCAGACAATGTGTGCGACAATAATAGACACTCTACCGCAGTAACAGCAGTAGCATTAGCATCCGCTGTTCATCATTCACGTTGCAGGTCTGTATTGTAGATCACGAGATGATAATGATGTCGAGCCCGGTGGCGTGGTGGCTTAAGCCTGCGCCTAGCAACTGGAGGACACATAGGTGCGCGGGTTCGAGCCCCACCGTTGCACATTTGTATTTATGGGGGTCCGTCTGTGAAGCAATGTGAAAAACAATTCCGTGGACGTTAAATCTTGGCTGAGAGTCAGCTCGAAAAACTTTAGATGATAATGATGATGATGATGATGATGGCGGTCATGGTAATGATCGACCTCGAGCAAAGACGACCAGCTTAAGAAAAAACGCCGAGAAACAAGAAGATCAAGAGAAACGAGAGAAGCATGAAAACAAGCACACATGAAAAAAATGACACAAGAACGATGAAAAAGGTAGAATGGAACGAAAGCTGAAGAAAGCTGAAAAGAGTGTTGGCGGTGACGGAGGAGCAAGAGGAACAGGATGGGGCTCTCAGCTTAGATCACAGCAGCAGCAGCAGCAACAGCAACAGCTAGGCGTTAGACAGCAGCCAGGGGGAGCCGGCAGTGAGCGTTCAGCCGTACGCGCACGCGCGCACAACTACGAACCGCCAACAAACACGCAGCCTAGCTCAGGTCGATGAAGCACGACACAAGGAGGAGAAGGGGCTGCACGAGGGGCAGAGGAGGGAGGGGCACAGAGAATATGAAGACAAGAAAGAGGATGAATAGCGAAGAGATAGACACAGAGAGAGGTGGAAGGGAGGGAGGGAGGGAGGGAGAAGCAGGAAGAGAGTAAAAGAGGGGTAGAAGAACACAGCCATGATGATCATGGTGGCGATGATGACGGTGGTGGTGGTGGTGGTGGTGGTGATGGTGATGCTGGCTGTTCATGTTCAGCTTCTGCCGTCCACTCTTGGTTCGGGTCGGCTCCGCATTGACTCCAGTCCACTTCACTACTTCAGTTCTCTGCTGCTCCGTTGCTTTGTCCGCCCGTCGGGCATGCGTTCTCCGTTCCTCTTCTCTCCCGTGTTGTCGTTTCCTTTGATTGGCCTTCTCCCCGCCCCCCCCCTCTCTCCCTCTCTCTCTATCTCTCTCTTTCCCCCTCTCGCTTTGCTTTCTTTATGTTTCTCTCTCTTGCCTGAACCCAGTTGTCGATGGGCTCTACGCAGTTCTCGGTTCCTCTCTGCCTGCCCCTCTCACGCCTGGTCTTCTCCTTTGACCTCTCATCGTGTCTCGGTGGTTTTGCGCCTCGATGGTCGATCGATCGATCGATCGGCCTCTTGCAGACTCGCTCACTCAGGCCCACACTGATGCCAGCGGCAATGGCGACAACAACAACAACAACAACAACAACAGTAACAATAGCTAACGGCGATAACTACAACGTCTGTAGTGACGATCACAGTAACATAGGGGCCACCAACCAGCTGATGGCGACATGTTGGCGGCTACAGTAGTAGTAGTAGTATGGCTCCAGTTGTTGTTGTTGTTGTTGCTGCTGTGATTGTTGTTGTTGTTGCTGCTGTGATTGTTGTTGTTGTTGCTGCTGTGATTGTTGTTGTCGGCGTCCGCGCCGTCGTAGTCGATGTCGTGTCGGACCAGCAGCTATTTCTGTCTATCTATATGTGCCCCACGACGCCATTTTGGCGATGGGTCTCGAAGTATGAACACAAGAGGCGAGTATGAACACGACGGCCATGGCTACAATGATGGTGATGTCGATGTTGATCATGGCGACCGTGCTGATGATGGTGATGCAAATATTAATACTGGCAGTGACGGTCGATCAGCAGCGTGCGCACTGACCGCGAGACGTACGGACAACGACAACGTCCACCATCGCACTATCACCATGGTCAATATTGGCGACGACGACGACGACGACGACGACGACGACGACGATGATGATGATGATGGTGGTGGTGCTCAGACATCATCGTCATCATAATGATCGGCGTCATCAGGAACAGCAGAAGCAGTTACGAGACAGGTCGAGATTAACAACCATCGGTGATGGTGGTGCTGGTGCTGGCAGTGACGGCGGCAAAGCGCCGATCGCCCAGGTGCGCTCCTGCTGCTGCTGCGGCTGTTACAGCTAGGGCAACTACCACGGCTACAGCTACAACTACCACAGTAGTTGTGGGTTGCTTCTGCTTCTATGCGTGCTACTACTTCGTCTCCTACAGCTACCTTTACTGCCACTAGCGCTGCTCCGGGAGGCTTCAGTGTGCCTCCGAACCTAACCAGTAGACAACAGTAGACAAATCGACAGTAGCCTAACTACTACAGCTATTTCTGTTACAACAACTACTTCTACATTTGCTACTACTTGCTACTACTACTACTACTAATAGCAGAATTAGTCGTCGTGCGAGTGCACGACGACTAACGACGCTATTACAGGTACGGGCGCGCTACGGCAACTCACTAATACGTTCGATTACTGATATCCGACAGCCGCTCGCTATCCCGAAAAAAAAGGCCCTCTGCGCGCGACTTATGTACAACCCGAGGCGGGAACAGCTACTGAAGCAGTGGCAACGGCAACCCTAACAGCAGCAACAGCCGAGCAATCAAACGAATAACCAAGTCTCCTCTAAACACTCAAGTAAGAACCAACCAGGTCCCCCCGCCGGAGGTTCAAGATCTAACCAAGGTACTGCGGCGGGTACAAACACTAACTGAGACGATGCCGAACATCCTAGAAAGCCCGCCGACGGGAGCAAGCATCCATTTATTCAGCATAGAATCATCGGTGGTTACAGTTATCAGTGTGGCCTGACATTACATAATCAACTCTGGTTGTTAATCCCCTACAATGTTGTTTTAATGCCAATAGAAATATATAATAACCAATATATATATATATATATATATATATATATATATATATATATATATATATATATAATAACCAATGTAATGTGAACTTTTGTAATACACTACCAATTTATGGTGAATTAACTTGAAATGAATACCAATATAATACTATTGCCTGCCAATTAGCTAGAATATGGGGTATTTGTTGCTTTTACGAGCTGTATACGCGACATCCATTTTTTTATCAGTTAAATGCTCGCATGATTCAAGCTCATTTACACGAATGTACGCTTCAATTACTTAGCTCGCTGATAGGCGTGGGTTTGCGCTCATGCGTCAGCTGAATCTCCCATAGATACATCACTAGATCCGACCTCAACGTATACCAGGTTGTGGTGCGCGAAAAACTCAGTGTTGCGCACGTCGACGAATACACACTATGCATTGTTCCACTTGTTATCTTACATTGTCGGCCTCAACTCGGGGATCCTTTCAGCCGAACGAGCGCTCCGTGGTCTCCCACGAGTTGGTACGTCACGTCCTAAACCTGTTTTGTAAAACTCTTGCACGAATGGTGTTTTCAAAAGTTCGGCTGTGTAGACCAAAGAATTGCACAAAGAGCTCGCCAACATGCGCGTACATTGTTTCTCTTTTCAGACACATTTTTACAATCTCCACGCGTTTTTTTGGTTGAAAACGTTCCTTTTCATCTTCGGTTTGGCACCCCTGCCCTGCTATGTTTGCGAACAGAGCAAATCGCGGAGCTGAGCACAGAATCTTTGAAAGACCTTACTGTGTATATATATAAATATATATATATATATATATATATATATATATATATATATATAATACGTCTCTCAATACAATCGTGATTGGTATGTCTGTAAATATGGTGCCGTTTGAACCTGTTACACTAGATATTTAGAAGTACGATTGGAAATTTCTCACCCGAGGAGTTAACGCTGTCGCGGATGAGTACTCCAGAACTCGAAGCTAACAAGAGGTGTCGAGGGGTATTGGTGATGCGTTTGCCGCAGAGACCGCAGGCTCCCACTAGTACCCTTCATCACGGAGCACTCACAAACAAAGACAGTACTGCGGCCACTCGCGATAAGGGGCACCGATGTCGACTGGATTTAGATCGGTTTGTAAGCCCCACACTACAATGGCTTTAACAAATTCCCGTATGCATCATGCACTTTTCCAGTTAATCCCTATTAAAATGTCTATATATGTGTATGGATAATCAAATCTGACTCTTAACTACAACACCGATTCCAGCTGTTGCGCTCTCAGACCACAACATACTCTCTACCACAAATTCGGTTAAGAGCTTCCCTCTAATGTTGAGCAATCTACGTCGCGGCAACAGGTCTATTTTGTCTCGGGTTCTGTTAGGACTTCTACTGTCACATTTGAGGTAAAACCCACACACGAGCGGGATGAGTAGCTAATAGCAGCCTTTATTATTATTATTGCTAAAACATCGAAATCGATGTTTCCATAGTAGTCGGAACGTTGCCGCGGCAATTGCACTTGCACGTGCGTTTAGAACGCGAGAATCAAGTTAAAAACAAAGGTCGCCACAGACTACTAAAGTTACTGTAAAATAGGATCGACGTGCGATAGTTTAACGTGCGATTGACTGTCTTTCGCGTTCGTTCCGGGGAATGAGAAAAATACACCAGAAACTTTAATCTGGGGTATTTTCATGCCTCAAGCAGATTGTTTTCGTTAACTAACTGCTACCAGCTAATGAATCTAGGCCGCTTTCACGCAATCTCCCGAAAAGGGAGCAAGACAAAAACAGTCAATACAATAAAAAATGAAAGAATATTACGTTAGAGGCCTGAGGCGTTCGGTTAGGCGTTGTTGAGAGGCCCTCATCGTTGTACGACTGCTCACGGCGGCATCGCCTCTTGATCTCGCTTTCCCGAATCGTGCGGCAGACGGAGATGCCGAGATGAATTTACGATGAAAGTTGCTAACTATGAAGAAGGAACGAAATAGGCATTGCTTCTGAGAGTGTGGTGTTGCTTCCCCCGCGGGTTTGGTAAATCAACTTTGTGATGAAACCAATGCACATGGCGTGATTAACCTAAGATGTGGTAGTTGCTTAATCTATAGTACAAAATGCCTACACTTGCCCAACGCTGAAGACCATGTATTTGTTCCCAAATAAAAAAAAATAAAAAAATAAAAAATAATATATATATATATATATATATATACGCATACATGTAAAAACATGTCCATGTTTTGTACCATGAGTGTAGGTTTGTCAAAACAGAGAATGTGTGTATGGGGGGTATATAGTATATGGGATGAAATCAGGCTGAGACTACTGTATGTAGAAGAGGGAAGAGAAGGACAAACCTCAGAAGGGAAATTGGCCCGGAAAGATGAAACGAATGCTGCTCGTAGCATCAACCAACAACAGCAATATCAACAGCGACAACTGGTGGCATCCGTGGGAACACTTTTGCGGTGGCGGCGGCTTAGAAAAACAGGTATCGGAAGGTCTCGCGACAGGGGAAAGACAGAGAGAAGTCAAAATGAGCTCCCACAAAGTTCCGGGCTTGGTGGAGGCCAGGCCAGACCCTTCTTCTTTTGTTTCTAACAATCTGCCTATTCGGCCTGCTTTTTCTCGGTCAGCTCCGATCTATGTGTCTTACGATCCACGATCCCTAGTTATCTCGTAAACCAACAGAGATGCGGTTCTTCTCCGCCCCTTATTTTCCCAGTTTTCTCCCTCCATCCAACTCCTCCATCCGTCACCGCTGTGGCCGTGTTGCCTATCTCGCTCTTCGTGTATATGTCTTTGCTTCCGAGTTCTCTTGTATTTCCATCTTCCCTTCTTTCCCATGTGTGTCTGGGTGGTTATATGTGTTTTTGTAAACGCACATGTCTCTGGTTGTGTGAGTGTGTTTATAGGTTTACATATATGTACATGCATATATGTGTGTGTAGGTATCTATGCGCATGTACTTGTATAAGTGATCGCCGGTGTATGTGTTCGTATATCTGTGACCGTGTGTAGGTGTTTCGTCCGTTTTGTTCCAGCCACCGTCAATCGTAGCTGATCTTTTCTGATCCCGTTCCTCCCGCCTACTTTTCCTCATTCCCCAGTCTGTCTCGGCCTGCCTTGGGCCGCTAGACCGAGCTGCAGATGGTAGGGAAGAAGACAGTTAAAGAATGAAAAACCGATAGCAGCACGAACAGGAACGGAAAGTACGAGCAGTCAGTAGAAGAAAGCAGAAGTATATGACGGAAGGAGAACAACACAAGCAAGAGTGTTCGCCCACCATCACCTAGCTTTGTCCACGAAGCTGTGGTGGACGTCGAGATATTCAGCGGTGGGAGACACGAAACCAAAAATGGAGTAAAGATATATATATATATATATATAAAGAGAGAGAGCAAAGCGAGACAGAGTGTATGGGAGAAAAGCTAACTGTTACATACAAGACCACCCATTTAAGTAACGGTTTTCTGTAACATGTGTCTAATGTTGCAATAGCCTTTTGTTCCCTTTATCGTTGCTCTTCACCCCGTTCGCTTTTCTCCCATTTCGCTTTTCTGTCTCTCGTTCTATTATTCTGATTAGCTTTGCCATTCGTAGATTTCCAGATTCCCTCGTTCTCTCTCTATTGATTTTCTATCGCCTACGTCTTCCATCTGCCTGCAGTGTTCGCTTGAGTTTAACCTTAGCATTTTTAGCTTAATCCATCCTTTACGAGTGGTGGTATTAAGAGAGACTAATAATAACATTAATAGTCGAAAATGTAGTTCCCCTGCTCTATGGCCTGGATTGTCTCTGCTCCGTTTGTTCTCGTTTCCTCTTCCCGTCGAACGGAGCCGTTGACTGGTAACCAAAGAATGACCGTCTGCCAAACAAACGATCATCATTATAATCCCTACTAAAATAAACGTCATCATCATTGTCATCATCATTATCATCATTTCAATCGTTGCTGGATGACTGGCTAGTTATTCTTTGAGGGAGCCGCAATAGACTGAGTTTGTTTACATATGTTTGTATGTGAGTCTATGCGAATGTAACACTACGTCTGTAGTAAGCGATCATTATACATACGACGGGATATATGGCTGATTGCGGACATTATTTAATATGTATATACAGGTAGTTTAATAAGTTCTTAGAATGAAAACCGAGAATTTTCCAAATCATGTTTTTAAATTTTTCTTATTCGATATACTCCCCGAGAAGCTCAATACACTTTTCCCACCGAGATTTCAGAGCTTTCATACCTCTTGAGTAGAATTCCGCGTCGTTAGACTGAAAATAGGCATTGACAGCAGCCTTAACCTCTTCATTGCTGGAAAAACGCTTTCCACCGAGACTATTCTTCAAATGTCCGAAGAGGAAATAATCAGAGGGGGCCAGGTCTGGAGAATAGGAGGGTTGTTCAATAAGTTCGAACCTCAGTTGGGCCAGTTTTGCCGATGCTTGCCGGGACTTGTGTGCAGGAGCATTGCCCTGGTGAAACGGGACAACCTTCTTCTGCAAAGCGGGCCGTTTCACGATGAGTTCTTGCTAACGGCAGTCCAACAGGCTTGCATAATATTCGTTTTACCGCTCTCAAGGTAATCGACCGGAATTCTTCCACGTTGGTCCCAAAAAACCATAGCCATCATCTTTCCGGCCTATGCCGTTGTCCGCATCCTCCTCGGAGGCCCTTCACCAGGTGCACACCATTGGCGAGATGCTTCTTGGGTCTCGGGAGTGCAGTGATGGGCCCAGCTTTCATCGACGGTCACGAGTCTGCTCCAAAAATCCGACGAATTTTTCGACATCTTGGCCAAATTTCGCTGTGAAGCGGAAACACGCGCGTCTTCTTGGCCTTGGTTGAGCAAATGCGGCACCCATTTTGCTCTGAGCTTTTTCATCTTCAAGTTCTCGTGCAGGATGAAATGCACACTATCCAAACTGATCCCCAAGGCCTCCGCTATCTCCCTAATGTTCACTCGCTTATCTGCGGCAACGACAGTTGGAAACAGTGGTAAAACATGGCGCAGAGTCACCGTACACCTCGTCTAACTCAGTTTTCACTTGGGTCGCATTCCAACCTTTGAAATAAAAATGCCTGACAACCACTCGAAACTCTTTTTTCTCAATTTTTCAACATCACGCCGATACGTTTCACGGGAAAAGCGATCAAACGAAATCGCAACGGCCAATCACCATAATATTTTGACTGCTTGACGCTTCCAATACCGGTAAAAACACCTGTTGAACTACCGTTTATTTAGCCACGGTAGGGGCTCTATCAATCAGACTTGCTAATTGTTTTTCTTGCAAGAGGGCGCCCAACTGCTCCGCTTAGTCCTTTACTCGGGAGGGAAGTCGAATAACTTACACTGGAGTTGACTTTGCGCGTGTGTAGAAGCTTTAACCTTTCGACGAGAGACTCGAGAGCATCGGACTTTTTGCGTCACAACATTCTTTCTTCATTTTGACATTCATCGAGGAAACGCACCATCTGTTTGGGCCACATTGTTGAACTGGGCTAATCCTGGATTAGAGAACCCATGAGAACACGTTGATGCGGAGACAGTTGTTCACTTCAAAGTGATATGCGGACACATAATAAGAGAAAATATGAGATTGGTGTTGGCTTTGGTGCAGTTTTTTATAACACCAGCTGGAAGGAGCGACATCCTCTCTACGTTCTGTTTCTATAGTTCTCTCAAATAATTACATTTGCGGTGATACCCCGGTACTGCCTCCATTCCGTTCACCAGGTTCCGAATAAGCCGTCCCGGTTCACAACTGATATGCACCAGATTTTTCATTGCCATCGACACGAAGTAGTAGCTATTCTTGAGATTTGCGAATTTAAGTTTATTGTTCTTTCAGCATGCTCCGCTGCTCGCTCTAATTTACAGACTTATGGCATAGATACGAGAAAGACAGTGTGCAAGACAACATAGCATTTCATGGCTAGCACTCACTATGCGATCATAAGGGAATTTAGGTCCTGCAGTTATTCAGTCCGATGCCACAGGGTTTACCAGTAGGTTTGTTTTTTTATGGGCTCGTTTACATTGTGTCTATTCATCATGTGTGAGCTTTTTTGACAGCTAATTGAATGCAAGCCTTCGACTTCATGCCGCACATTTAAAAAGATGGGTTGATACGCTTAATTCTACCATATCTCTCCAGTTTAGCCCGATGAAGGCTAAACTGGAGAGCCCCCAAACGGCCGAGATACCGTTTTACGTCGACCCTGTACTTTGAGTCTCTTTGTTTTTACTTATTATCTTGTCAGCTGCATTGTTTGCACGGTATTCGGGCAAAACACTAAACTTATTTAAATACCATGCGAATTTTTCAGCTATACTTAAACTCAAAGCGGCTTCCCTTATAATTCCCGTGCCTTTTCCCACGCCTTGTCATGCAGCTTAAGTTTCAGTACATCGTGAATATTCCTCGATACAGATATTATATTCTCTAAATTCTTCTGACTCAAGGTGTATAGGTGCACCGCGCAATATATATATATATATATATATATATATATATATATATATATATATATATAATTGAATCTGGGCCACTCCGGACTATTCAAAGGGGCCTGTGGATGCCCCACATATTGAAATAGGGTTTTGAGGGTTTCGAGGAAATCTTTGTGATGTATGACCTGAAGAATATTTATTCTTTAGGTCGTAATAATACTGCCGCTGGAACTTCCGGAAGGTAATTGTTATCATTGTCCAACTACCTTGTAGTAAAGAAGTATCTCCCGGAACGCGTGCATTGCAATTGTTGACCCTCTTCCGATTTGCTGATAGCGATAATTTCGCATTTTGCTGCTAAAGCGATGAAGCGCACGTTGTCGGAAAGCTCATTAGTTTTGTTGACAATTTTTAATATGTCTTATTCGTTAAACATTGCCGACGCGAGAGAAATGCAAGCAAGGTTGCTGCAACATTTCAAGCTATCTGCCGTGCGATTAAATACAATATGTGGGATCTTGGCATCGTAGGAGGCCGCCGGTCGACGACGTCTAATGAGCGATTAGGCTCTTGTTGTTGCTGCAGCAGCAGCAGCAGCAACAGTTTTATGTCTACGGCTTGCGCGTGACCGAACGACACTAATCAGAACTGGAATACGCCCACTTCCGTAGAGGGACTATCGTTGTCCCTCTATATTAGTTTGTGGTTTTGTTACACTGACGGCGCACAACAGCTATGTTGGCAACGACGTTCATAGTGTTGATGGCGCCGAATGGTTAAAAGCAGCCAAACACGAAAGTGGTGGCTATGATTAGAGGATGCCAACGTCGAAAGAGCATATAACACACCGTTTGAGGTATTAAGGGAACATCATCGACCAACAACAACAACAACAACAACAACAACAACAACGACGACAACAACAACAACGACAAAACACAACAATCGCAGCAATATAAGATGAACTACAGCACTTGCATATTACATTGAGGTCCGTTTTCAAGAACGAATGGCATGAACGGAGCCTGATCGTGCCGAACTCGTGCCTAGCCTTGTACACAGCCAAGATGTCCGCAGCCGACATCACCTGTAAACAAAGGAGTTCAGGCGGAGCCGCCTTCTTGCCGGCTCGCAAGAACTCGTTGGTCTGATAGCGTCACGAATCGACCTCAACCGACTCACATGAAAAGGAACAGCAGTGGGTTGGTTGTCTTCGGAACGGCAGCTGGCCGTGTGCCATGCTGATTCCCGTCCCGTCTCCGTCGCTTGCTTGAACTGCTTGTGCCTTGACTATTTTTTGACGGCTGCTGCATCGAGACCGAGAAAGTTAGAATGAAGATAGCGACGACGCCACGAAGCACGAGGTTCTCACGAATGTTTTGGCTCTGTTATGATAAAATTAAGACGACGAACAAAATGTGTTGTTGGTTACTGCAGCGCCAACGGCAGAGCCGCGGTAGTCGCCGGCCAACGCCCGGTCAAGTTGCCCGAACGAATGCATTGTATTTTCGCTTTTTCAACATATATAAATAAATATATATATATATATATATATATATATAAATATCAAATAGGGGTACAGGTATCCCCTTTCGATCTTCTACTCGGTTCTTTCCTTGCTCGCGCTGTGTATCTGCCCGATCATACACCTGACCGGGTCGCCGCAGCACAAGATCTTCTGAAGCTGCTTGCTCCAAGTGAAGACAAGAGTAGAGCCGAATCGCATCGAAGTCATCTGACAGATAGATACATCGTAGGTGTCTGACAACGATAACATACATCACTTCACAGTAATACGCCTGGGAATCCTCCCGTGATAGAGTTGTTGGTACTGATGCTGAGATGTGCGAATGTTAGCGAGACTAATGTACCACCGCTATTAGTACATGACACGATAAACGGATAGCTAACGATTGGCTTTATTATTAGTAGTCAACAACTTAGCTTTATGCAGCTTCTGCAATGCAGAAATGTATGTCTCTATGAAGACTAGCGTGATGACACTGAGCGCTGAGTGAGAATGGAACGATTAAAACTCTGCCAAATGGGCTGCGCATGTTATATATATATATATATATAAGGGGAATAGTTTAATTTAGCAATTTATTGGTATGGGTCGAGCCCGGTGGCGTGGTGCACTCGTCTGCGCCGGAGGAGACACTAGATAGGTGCGCGGGTTCGAGCCCCACCGTCGCGCATTTGTATTTATGGGGGTAGTCCGTCTATCAAGCAGTGCAAAAATCAGTCTCGTGGACGTTAAATCTTGGCTGAGGGTTAGCCCGAACATTTTTTTAGATTGATTTGTACGGAGGCAGAGCCACCTCATCTACAATAATCGCAAACACTATGAGCAGACAGAGCAGAAGAAAACAAGGCAGAAGATCCGAGGGAGCAGCAGTAGTGAACAGAGAAGTCGTTATTGTAGTTTAATGCTGGTGTATATATATATATATATACACACATATATGTATTTCTCTCTATATGGTGGATATATATATACGAAGGTCGATCGGCAAGTTCTAGTAGTTTGTATTTTTTTTAAAACCTAACCAAAATGAACAAAGTTAAACTTCCAGCAAATGAACACCCCTTGGGAAATGTTCGTTGAAATTGAACCTGCAGGCGGTAGCAAAAAACCCTAGACTGTTTTGGAACTCGTTTGACTGTTCTTTTTTGACTACAAAGGAATCATCCTTCACGAATGTTTGCCTCCTGGTTGTGCGGTCAATAGGAAATACTAACCCGAAATAATTACAGTAGATTGCGCGAGCACGTTCGACGCTAGAGGCCTAAACTCTGGTCAAGCAACTATTGGATTCTCTATCACGGCAACGCATCGGTGCACACATCGTTACAGAATTTGGTCTATTTAATAAAAATTTGATTTCTATATTAACATGGTAATATATTCACACACCCTTTAGCAGGGGGGCTTTATTACAACCACAGATAAGTGCTCTATTACAAGAAAACAACCCTGCCAAAGCCGGCGGCTTACGAGGAAGGTTGAGTATGGTTATACCTACAAGCTAGACGCCATGCAAACATCCTGTTAACAATCGTTTTCTTTGCAACAGTTCTTGACTGGATATTGAGCCCGGCGCGAGTCCTTGTTGTGGCAATATTGAAGAACTTCGCCGCTCTCTCAGGCTGCTTACATATCCAAGTAAACGTGGATTTGTCAATTCTTTCTAACATGGATGCAATATCTTCACATTTTACGTCATTCTCATTAATATTGCAGCGAGACGCAACACGCCTGACAAATTTCTTGTGAAGCTTAGTAAGCGTGTTATTGTCACGGAAATAGCCTAGATTCCACACCGGCGAGGCATACAGTAGGACCGGCAGAACATATTGCTTATACAACCTTATGTACAGAGAGGGTTTTTTTAATACAATACAACGAAATATCCAGTTCAGCCAACGTGTGGCCAGGGCTGTCATTTCTAAAACGTGGGGAGTATAGCTAAGAGTACAGTTTGTCAATATGCCTAAATCTTTAATAGACGTCTTAGCCATTAGCACCTCCGAGCCCAACGTGTATCTGTGTACAGGATATATAGAGGCTTTCCAGGCTAATGTTGTCGTTAGCAAGCCATGGGCTCTCTCACCCTCAGTGGCCTTTACAGAGCCCCGGCCGCTACAAGAACAACGGCAATGGCAGTAGCAATAAGACTAAGAACAACAACAACAACGACAGCAGCAGCAGCAATGACGATGTCAGCTATCTGGGTCATCTTAATTTGCAATAGCTGTTGCAAAATGGTTTTGTTGACGTGAAATCTTGGACGAATGTGTTAATCGCCACTTAGGCAACGAGTAGGGTGAGCAATGAATCACAAAGATCCACAGCTGCGGCCATTGCGAACGAACAGCGTGACCGTAGTATAAAGATGACGCGCAGCTCAGTTGGCCATCATCGTTATAAAATAATTATTACCACAGATGGCTTCGCTGTGGTTAATCGATATCGTTCGGATCTATATTATCGTGTCATAAGCAGAGGGGCATGGCAGAGACGGATTATTTAGTGTTAAAGTTTGGGCGTTCTGATAGAAAACCAAGGTCAAAACAGCAAAGGTCAACCGAATAGCGATGTGGGGTGACATTTTTGTTTAAACGTTTTGTGTAAGGCACCGAAATTAAGTTTATTCAGGGCAAAAACTATTTTTGCTATTATTAGTTGAGCGCAAACTATGAAAAAGCATATCAACATATACATCAGTATTGCTCTTAATAATTATAGCAGTGCATTTTACATGTTTTATAAAATTAAACTCTCGTCAGCAAGACGGTAGATATAGGTAGTCTCGGCACTGCATTATTAAGGATGTGAGGATAAGTATGGAAGGATACGTCTTATTCTATAAACCTATTTGCGTCTCATATGCCAAATCTTTCGTTTTTTGCCCCACAATATACCACTTACCTGTGAAAACTGTCCTCCTGCCGCTACCGTCAACAATTCGTAACTCAGATATTAAACGACAAAGAGCATGTATAGGGAAAGTCAATAGTAAACTAAACTATATATGGATCCCAAGGATCCACTGAAAACGTAAAAGCACGGCAGTGTCGTATATATATAGGGTGTGGCGAGCACCTTGGAGAGAACAATTATCTCCGCGTGAACGTGTGGTCTTGGGTTCTCTAATCCCAGTTTAACAATGTGCCCCGAACAGATGCTGCGTTTTTCCGTTAAATATAGAGCGACAATCTCTGGCGCAAAATTTCCGATGCTTTCAAGTCTCCTTTCGAAAGGTTAAGGCTTCCACCCACGCGCTTAATCAGCTTGGATGTAAGAGCTTGAGTGTAATGATCCTCCCATTGTTAGCTTGAGTTACTATTACGGCTTAAGTTTTTCAAGTTTCAAACGTGGTTTATTCAACGGAACTGCATTTTGCAATGCCTAAGTTCTCGGTAAATAAAAACGGTTACAAAATAAATCAAACACCGAGACAAAAGTCACACTCGACAATATTTCAAAGAATGCTTTGAATAAGCGCAATTACACAATACATAATCACAATAAGCACCATCACAAGGATTTCCATACTGCGTTTGTGATAACTAAACCCGTTTCTTTATTATTTAGTAGGTTTTTTTATCAAATTTTATTCAGTACTCAGTCTTCTCAGTCTCTTATACATATAAGGGTCAAAAGTAAAATATAGATAATATTAGACCTGTACCTCAATCATCAATCGCATGTATGATTTTTGAAAAACTTCTAATGAACCATAGTTCTAGCGATCTTCAATCCAAAGGCTTGTTGGACGAGTACCAACATGGCTTTACTAACGGTAAACTCAACTCACCGAAATGACACAAGATTGGCCATTATAGTAACAGTAGGTTGCTCTTTGATTATGTATATTTTGATTTTTCGAAGGCATTTGATGGAATACATTTCAGCTTTATTTACCATACTTTGATATAGCACAATCGTTCATATAACATTTTGTACACTTGACTGCAGTGACGATGGTCCAATAAAAGAGCATTTAAGTACTAGGTAACGTCCGATATTGCACTCTCCTCAATATTTACATACGCACTCGTTAATTTCATAACAATTTCCTTTTTCCACGGCTTTCATACAAAGCCGTGGTGAACATGCTACGTTGTTCGGCCTATTATAAATCTGTTTCTCTGTGATGACAATTTCCATTCATTACTACAAAAAAGCAGGCCCCTCGATATACATAGGGCCCATTACAATTGTCATGTTGCGGTCTTCTCTAAATTATCCGTAGGCTTCTAAGTTTGTGTACTTAATAATATTTTGTCCAGTACTAAATCTTCTACTAATATGCGTTCGTGACACAATGCTAGTGCAAAGGTAGCCTATGCGTTCTTTTACAAGCCCAACGTGCGCTTTATAAAGTAAGATTGTACCTATCTATGTTTTAAAGTCCTGACATTGTAAAATGAGAAGCAGTTAAGTGAAGACAGTAAGTTTAGCGCGATTTTTAGTTTATTGTCAGTAACGTCTCCCACTAGAATCATAGTCGCCGTGGCCTTGCTACGCATTTCTTCTATTGTCTAAAATATGACAGCCAAGGATCACAGTTATTCCTAGGTAGCAAAAGTGATTGACGAGTTCAATATATTGACTGCCCCAATCCCAATGCACCGGTCCTCTGCGATCCGCCTAAACTAAATCGTACTTTTGTTTTGACGATGTTGGTTTTTCTGATGGATTTTCTTGGCACCAGTCTGAGGCCCCCCATAAGTAAAACTTGTATAGCTTGTACATTTCTCAGGGTGTCCGCCAACCCAGCGATATACAGTACGAATAACGGGTTTGGCACTAGCCTGTTAACATAAAGAGCCCTGTTCTTGATAATAATTAAGTTAACTAGCATTATATTGCGTATTAGATTATACATAGTTCCCCCAAAATAAAATCGGGTTCAAAGCACTACAAAGAGTGTATCTCTCCTAAAGCAGTCGACTGCAGTTTCAAATCGGTAAAAGTGACATATGTCATATTTTGTTTAACTCTTGGCGTCCATTTTTATGGCCTAGAAAAAATGCAAGGCGTCCGACGTAGATCGTCCACCAAGTAATCCGTGTTGCTCGCATGGTAAATCTGGTCCTACGGCTTCTTATAAACGTTCTTTAAGTGAATTTTAATTGATGCAAATATGTGAAATTATAATTGCTAAATCAGTACCATATTGTCTGTTGGCTGAATGAGTTAAAGTGCTTGTTGTTATATCTGGGGGATCGGTGAGCGGCTGCCCATGTGTACTAAGGGTGCATTGGCTTTGTTCGTTCGGTGCAAATTGAACGTGACTTTGTAGTGTTTTCGATGCACTGAGGGTGTTGAATGCATCATACTGAGAACTGATTTTTACTGCTGTGGTGAGGTTAATACGACATCGACCGCACTTCTTCTATTCCAGCTGACGTACGTAACCTCATTTTCGTTGTTTTTGCAATCCAAGATCATGTATTTCTGATATGGAAGCTGCACTTCGCGCATTCTCTTTTAATATGTCGCAGTTTAAGTCGCCCCCTATTATAATAAGCTTAGATTAACACAATAAAAAATATTTTTATATTTCATATTTATTCACTCATGTTGAGTAGCATATCAACGACATATAACAGATAAAATAGGTAAAATAATATTAGTAATATAACAACAACATAACAACTCTCGAAGTGGTACGAGTATATGTTAGGATAAAAAGCCCTCATAAGCGGGCTACTTCATTCAATGATTGCACAAAGGGGCATTCTGCAGCATGATATCTAGTGCAGACTTCCCCGCAACGGTTACAGACACAGTTGTCAAACTCGTCATGATATTCAGACCGTCTACATAGAGTATGGTAAAAACCATGCACAGCGTATCGTGTTATCAATTGTCTGTTAGTACGGTCTGGCCCCTTCGACTCTGCGTTTCTCATTGCGCCGGTGATAAAAAATTCCGGATTGAGTTCGGCCATTTTTACTTCCCATCGCTTAATGCATCGTCAAAGGCCGCGGTGCGGGGGAGGCTAAAACGACGCCTCAAATCTTCCGTGAGGAGCGGACAATCCGCGAGTAAATAAACGAGTCGGTTGCGCGTTGTTGACGAGTGAAGTCCTAGGGTCCGTTTGATAAAGGCTGCTTTTGCTTGGTTTAGTTGATCCAGGTTTCTTACAGTCAGATGCTCCCATATTAGGTCAATTCCGTAAGTGGCGACCGGAGCAACTTCCAAGTCGAAGAGGCGGATGGCCGTGCCGAGGGATATACGCTGTGGGCTCTTGATAGACGTTGCCGCTATCAGGGCCTTCCTACATCTCTCCATAACGTGTCTTGAGAACCCTGCCCCCACACTGCGTCCGTCTGAAGGTTGCCATTTGCAAAAAAAAGTGAATAAAATTGAAAGAATAAACCGAGTAACGCTTGCTTATGAACTTGGACGTTGATACTCAGAGTTTTGCGTTCGTTCGACAGTAGCTTCAGCAAGTTGGGTGTGTGCCTCTCTGGCGTTCCTCAGGTATCAAGTCTTGGCCTACATTTACTTTGCATATTTATTTGGGGATCATAAAAACGCTGTCCCCGTATCGGTGCCGATGCTTTAAGCCGATTATCTGAACTGATGAACAACAATTACTACAGAGTACAAATTACGCGGGCTTTAAATAACGTTTAACTAACGAAATTAATGTGCCATATTGAATTTAACTGAGGTCCATATCTACACGCTACATAAATAGGCTACCCCCATTTAAATAGCATAGCGACCCTAGGGTCACGGTGATACCGGAAGTAATTTTAAAACCCATGTCACACAAGTCATCCGATGAACGATTCTGATACATAATACCATATTTCGTTGTTTTAGAATTATTACTATTCATTCAAATGTTTACATGTATTTAATTTTTTTTACCACGATTAAATTATAGTGAAATTGTATGATAAATAAAAGTTTGATTTTTCCTAAATTTAGGTTTTGTGGTGAGGCCTTATTATTTGATGATGATTAGCCTTATTTATTGATGAAGCAATTTAAAATGTACAACAATGAGCACGCCAACCACTATTATTAGTTGGTTTGCGATGCAAATGCTAAGTTGGCTATGCCGAAAGGCTTCGCAGCGCACTACAATGATGTCAATAAAGACGCCTAGAATGAAATTGCACACCGAGCAATATTCAAACAGATTGCTTCAGACAATGCACAATATGTTAAACTAACTCCAGTGAGATGTAGATGCCCATTTATACTAATATAAATATATATATATATATATATATATATAATGCAAAAAGAATCAGCTGTAGGTTTATGAATATGCGACGTTTGGCTTCTATTACGGCTTTGCTTTTGTTTTGTGACGTCAAGTTGCTCAATACTAGGTCAGTTGTGCATGGTCCATTTTTACACTCGAAATTGATAGGTTTACTGCAATTAATCTTGCATATATGACAACGCCTCTGATGTACTAAACGTTGTCTTACCGTAGCCCAACTAGTATTCACCATGCGTACCCGACGCCAGCGAGGACGAAAACTGTCGATTACGCTGCCGCTGTGTCGTTTCTTGGCGGCTGCCACCGCGAACCATACCGAAGCTACTTTGGCTACGTTCCTCGACAACGTGACCATATAGCAACGTGGCCATAGAACGTCAGTGGGCAACGTGTCGAATAGTACACAGCGTACAATAGCAGAGTGCATGTCGCACGTTCGTAGAGGTACGTTTTAGGTGACCATCTGCACCCCTGTCATTGATAAGAAAAAAACAGTACACCGGACGGACGGGTATGGGGTTCGTGCGCGCAGGCAGAACTAACGGCTCGTCTTCAGGGGGTTGTTTTCACGAAACCTAGAGCGGAGCGGAGGGGTACAAACTACCCCCGGATGTCTGTCTGCTGAAACCAGACAGACCGGTAAGCGATAACAGCAATACTAGTAAAAACAGCAATTACGACGACAGACCGCGAAAGACAGCAACTAACGCCGACGTACCGTTAGCGTTACTCCTGCCCATATAACGGCGCGGCGGAAGCTCGAATAATGTAGACCGCAGCAGCAGCAGCAATAGCAACAACAGAAGCGACCAAGATGCGCACACCTGTTGCTCGGGCAGCACCGTAGGCGAACCGTGGGGCACACCCTTCAATTCGGTAGTGAATTGAAGCCGCCGCCAAGAGGCTTCATTCACTTCAACGTCACTCGACGCTAACTGCCAAGATAAAACGGTCGAATCGAGCAGCAGCAGCAGCAGCGATCGCGTATACTCATCATGCGGATGGATATATTGGTTCGAAAGAACAAATTCGAAGTGCCCCACTGCTTGAATAACTGCTACTGACCCTTTCTTGCTTGACTTTAGTTTTTGCTTACGTTAATTTGATGGAATGTTTATTCCTGTTGCTTTTACAATATGTTTTTAAAATCAATGCTTTAGAAAAAAAGACATTTGTGAAGTGTAAGCATCTGGTAGTGTTTTGACTAGCCTATACTTTCACGGTGTTCACAATCGAAGCAGCGTTCCCCTTACAGACCGTCAAAAACACCATTTGTCTAAAGATAATTGTGCCTCGCGTTAGTCTTGCGAGTCTCTCTCTATGCTTTTTGCAGTCTCTTTCAGAAACGTATCAAGCTCACGCTGATAACCCCCAGTGCCTGCAGGTCAATAGGTGTAAGGCTTTTTACCAGTTCAACAACATGCGCCCTTCTTCGAGTATGCGACCTATCTAGGCTCAACTGGGCCAAGCTGCGGATAAAACGACGCCGCTGTGCATGGAGCTCCTGGGATATACTAGGATGCGTCACCTTAAGAAAATAGTAACCCAATCAGATCGTAGCTCGCCACTGCCACAAGAAGCTTGTGGTTGAGCGTGGAGGACACCCCTGCCCTCGTATTCTTTTCCAACGAGTTCAATTTCCGAAGCAAAGGTGAGAGTATATTTTGAGGCCCTTGCTTATCAAAACACGGCACGTTTCCTGCTTATGTGAGATCTTTTCTGATCACCTTCAGAGATTTTCTGCTTTTGTGTGCAAACATGCACTGATTTTATTACAGGTTTATAAAAGACCAGGACAAAGTACAATCCTTTTACAGTCTCGTCTCCTAAGCTGGCTACATCTTTGCATCCACTGTTTTTCCGTCGAGCAAATCCGCTAGCAATCCAAACAGATCTAAAGAGACGGCATAGCAGAGAGCGGATTGATCAGTAGTCGACCTTCTAAGCGCGAGATCACAATCACATCTTGAATGACCTGCTCTTACCTACGGGTTCCGTTCTAGAAATACTACCTTTTTTATTACAACAACCCCGACATAGTGAAGATTAATTGCTGCCCCAACGGTTGCTTTATAAACACTTATAGCATTTTTAATTCAAAGCCAACCCACAAGTTTTGGGGCCTATAGAGCATCCCTATTTCTTAAAAACGGTAAAAAACAGCGCAGCCCAGCTATGACGAGAGGCTGGGAAATAGATGCTGCAGGAAATAAGCAGTAGAGTGGGCTCGCGCAATCTCCCAGTAGTTAGAGAACAACCACAGTGAGTGAATTTCTCCACACATTAAAATTGTAAAAAATATATATAACGTTTTTTTATCGACTGGGATTTATAAACTCCAATATGCACGATATTTCTACAAAAATATCATCGGCATATTACACCATTTACAAAAGTGACACAATCTATATCAGTAGTCTGCCAGCTTTCATTTTATTGGCGCCCAGTCCCAAAGTCTTAGCCTACTTGGATCGTGAGATACATCCCAGCTATGACTGCTCATAGCCTCATTCCTAGCATTCACAGCTGAGGCTGATGAACATATGGTGCAACAACCAACGCGTGTACTCTCACTCGCCATTTGTAGCACAGTATGTCGCGTCGCTTAAATAAAAAAATTTGCTCACTGGTTACAAGTGAGTGACACCGGTTCTTATGCGTTCAAGAATGTTGCACCCTCTCTCTCTTTAAGGCATCCCTCTTCCGGGAGGAGGCAATGCATTATCTATATATATATATATATATATATATATATATGCGGCCAATTCTTCCCTTGTAGACCGACAGAAGCATTCCTTATGGTAACGTATCAGGTTCCATCCAATAGATTCTTCCTGTCGCTGTGTGCCAGCCGTCCGTCAAACAGAAGACAACAAATAGAATACATTGTTGGCAGGTATTCGCTGCAGCCGCTGTGTCGACTAGGAGTTGTCTCTAGCTCCGCTTGAGACACCACCGGGTTCCATGATGCATTTTTGTCGTTAACAGCATGACTATCCATTGCTGCACGGTGTGTGATTATCAGTGGTAGCATTAGCACTATCAACATACATCGATATAATCGACAATAACAACAGCAATAATAGCAACTTCCGATGATGACGACGACATCAAGACTAAAAACAACGACAATATCAATATCTAACGAGAAGGTCGGCGGCACAAACAACGACAGTCACAGCAATAAGAATGAGTTTCGGTAGCGATGGTTCGAGAGTTCTACCATGCCCTCAATGGAATCAAATGTGTGTGTATGTACCATGTTTCTACGCTTTCTGAGATCTTAGCGCCCTGACAACCAGTAATGTCAGAGGGGCTTATTCCATAGGCATACGAAGACACACACACACACACCCACAGACAAATCCAACGAACGACGACTCATCATTGTACACTCGTAGACCTCCTACGTAGTAGACCTCTTTGCACGGTCCGACCGTGTTCTCTCGCCCCCTCTTGAGCTGCATCTATCCGCATTTAGTCTATTTGTATGTCTTCTTGAACAGCCAGACTTAGACTGCAGATCCGTGCACCGACGGTTGGCGCGATTGAGCCATCGTATAGAGATCATGATGAAGAAAGTGATAAAAACAATAATAATGGAACATGATGGCTGATGATGCTAATTGTTACGGCGGCGACAGCCGGTGTAATAGCAAGGTGTTGCTTCCGTTCCGGACGTCGAGTGACAAGATGTCCTGAACGACGCCACCGCAGACACGTCTCCACATCGCGCTCGGAACGTTGTCGCTGGCTCGAGTACAAATGCCGCCACGAAATTACCGGACGAGATATGAATCGCGTCATTTCGCCACTATGTCGGGTCGGGTCGGATCACGTAGGGTAGAAATGAGAATATTCACGATGACGTCTTAGGGTTGTTTCATTGTTATTGGTTATGCTCTGACAGTGGTCGTAAGAATAGTAAAAACAATATGAGTAGTTTTATTGGTTTTAGCAGTTCTTGTTATGGTTGCTATCGATGATGATGATGATAATGACGATGATGTAATATCACTTGTTGTAGGGGTTGTTGTTGTTGTTGTCGTTGTTGTTGTTGGGGCGGGCCACACCCCCGCCCCCTCCCTTACTGCGGTTGCTACTGCTTAAAGGATTTTAACACTATTTGTGGTCGTTGTAGTACCGATCGAGCAACAGTTAAGAGTCATGATAATAATGATAATAATTCTAGTAATGGTAGAGGGTTTAGTAGTGATTGTTGTTGTTGTTGTTGTGGTGGTTGTTGCTTTCTTCCTGAATGTCATTGTTATTGCTGCTGCTGCTGTTGTCGTCGTCGTCGTAGAGTCGTCATCCGTTCCATTCCGACAAGCGGGTGCGCGGTTGTGGCCGACGCTTACTCTAACCATGTGCATAGATAGAGGATGGCTTCTGCATGATCCGGCCGTCCGACCGACCTGTCTGCCTCCCTGCCTCCCTGCCTGCCTGCCTGCTTGTGCGGTCAAGAAACAAATGCCGAAGATTAGGCCAAGCTTCGGTGCTTGCCGCCTAAGGAAGCAGTTCAGGACGTTGTGACGAAGGAGACGAAGAAGCGCTGCGACGCAGTTAGCTAGCTAGCCAGAGGCCGGAGACCTGGCTGGACAGACCGCTGTGCTGCTGCTGCGTCGACTACGGCGATAACCGTCGTCGTCATCAGCGCCGGCGGCAGCGGCGGCATGACGACCAGGTGCGTGCTACCGAAAGTTGAGTCGAGAGGATCCACATGCCTGCCAGCCTGGATATCTGTCGAACGATTGAACGAGCTAACTAACCAATGAAACCTCATTCCAAATTTGGTCGAAGCGGATCGTCGACGAGCGTTCGAACGCCGTGACGGCCGCGCCAGACCACCACTATCAGGGGCGGCAGGGGCGGCGGCAGCAGCAGCAGCGGCAGCACCGTGAGAAGACGCCGGACGCCAACATGCCTGCATTTGCCTGCCTCTTCCTGTTGCTCTTGTCGCAACAACTTGCCCGCCAAAACCTAGGAGAAATGCTGCTTTGTCTCTTCCTGATAGCCAGTTCGGTGGCTTCGTCTCTATAACCAAGGTGTAGTTGTAGTTGTTGTCGTTGTCGTCGTGATCACAAGAAGAATAGGACAGCTTAGGATAGGGCTAACCATATACATAGGTAGACATAGCACCTGGTATAGACTACGAATCTGTGAGACAGAGGACTGAAAGGGGAGAGATGACGCCAGGTACATCAACAACAACGACAAAAACAACAACAACAACAACAACAATGATAACAACAACAACAACAACAACAACAATGATAACAATAAGAATACAAGTAACGACAGCAGCACACCATAGCGGCGCAGAAGCAGACCGAAGGTACACAAAGAGACGGCTAGACAGCACCGAACGACGATCGTGCTGGGTGTATGAGTGTTTGTGTGTGTGTGCGCGCATGGGTCGTCGGGGCGTCAGTGAGCGAGCGGTGTTACTCGCCAAACCAGTCGTCATGTCTCGCCGACTGACCAAGGTGGGTCGTGGTCGGTGTCGCTGATGGTCCTGACTGTGGCGCTCCAGCACAAGTTGGATTGTCGGCCCGCCCAGACAAGCCGAGAAGATGGAAGAAGCAGAGCAGCAGCAGCAGCAGCAGTCCAAGCTATCGACGATCAGGGTGCTTTCGAATGCGGACCCGGACGGGGGCACAACCAGTGGCTGGACCGACTCGAGGGGTCGGTGTAGGGGGGAGAGAGAGAGAGAGGGGGGTTGTGTAGAATTTGGGAAAGGCAATGACGACGCCGAAGGCGAACGCTTCGTTTGTTTGTTGGCCCTCAACTCAAGCATGCCGAGTCTGTAGTAGTAGTAGTAGTAGTAGTAGTATTAGAAGATTCCAAACGCGTTCTATAGGGCGAACGGACGAAGATCAAGTTCTTGCTCGAACACACTGAACTGTCGCCTCTTGGCTACTGCTTCTTCTCTTTCTCGAGGAAGAAGAAAAGTATAATGGAGAAGTTAAGAAGGAGAAAGAGAATGAATAATAGGCGAGCAAAACTCTCGCTGTCTCGTGATTGACGCAAGCCATGTCGTGTCCGGGCATGTATGCTGCGAACGTGTATCGGTACAGCCAGCCAGCCAAGATGCACATACGACATGTCAGAGCCCTATAGGCATGTTTGAACCTGCAGGAACCTGTCGCCGCGAAGTGTACGGTCGCGGCGGGGCTGATTGCGGTGTGAACCAAATCACCAATGGTCTCAACCTAAGCAAGGAAGCCCAGACAATCGATGGACCAATCCAACGATATACAGGATAAACATAAAGACGCGCAAACGGCAACACCGGTACAAGAGCGGGCCAGACAGGCAGGCTCTGGAGAACTAGGTGTAGCGACCGAAGACACAATGGAAATGAGTAATACAAAGATATTAACAAGCATAACCCGTAAACTCGACCTAGTCGGGACCACAACGTTCTCGTCGTCGTCCAAACCTTGCAAAAATTTCGCCTTACGAACACCACCTGTTGCATTTATATGATGAGAGCCGTATCTGACGCCGTCGTTGAGTACCTTTGTTTGGAATCCATTCATTTGCGCGGGCAACCAGCGTCAGCGGCATTCAGTTCGTGCGTTCAAAACCCAACGAACACTACCGTACGATCTCAGTCGTACGACAACCACTCCTCTGTCGTCATCGCAGCAATAAAGACTACACAGTCGAGCCGTCAGAGAGACGGTAGCTAACTAGTAAGGCAAGGTGCTTGTGTCTTCTTATCACAAATACACGCCAGGGCAGAGACCACATTTAGGCATCATCGCATGGGATACCAGGACATCCATTACATAGACAGGGACTCACATTCACGCATGTGAAACTACACACGACCTCGCACATAGATTATTATGCGTTTTTCTTGCCAAAGTCGTCTTCATCCATAACAACAATAAAGATCGATGGCTCCAGAGGTGAACAGGAACGGCAAAATGTTTGCCGCTTGCCGGCGGCATCAGCCGAAACTTGGCTAAACATTGTCCTCCGTCTGACCGGATGTGGGAGGAGTTGTTGGCGCGGCGAGCTTTCAAGAAAATGCTGCCTCATCGTTTATTGATTCAAGTAGCACCTTCGGCAATCGACGGCGCCAGTTAAAAGTAAGCAAAACCATCTGCAAATGGCAGGTGACAGTAGATATCTAGTTACTCGATTCAATTATGTTTAGTTTAATCAAAATTCGTGCAATTTTGCCTTAATACGATGTTCTCCATAATTTTCCACGCTTCCCGCGAGATAATAAATGCAACGAAAATTTCTCCCGTGCTGTGCATTCTGCACTTCATTGTACTTGGCACACCCTTGCAGGTAGAACCGGGAGGTGCACAACTCATTACACCTTGTTGGAGGCGACGCCGCGTATAACCATACACTGTGCACCTGGCGTATACCTGGCGACTGTTACATGCAGGACCAGACCAAAGATGCAAGGCATTGAATACGTCCAAACCCCTTACCTCCCATCTCGCCTGTTCCACTTTAACTTTGCGAAATAAAAGATTTGTAAAGTACTGTGTGTGGCACTTTCAGCTTTAGTCGGATTGTTTCAGTAGCTGGTGAATAGCCAGACATAAGATAAATTACTTTTTTGCGTGTCAGAGGCTGACGTTCGACATTCAAGGACGAAACGCAGCATCTGTTCAAAACACATTGTCGAACGGGGCTAATCCTGGGCAAGAGAACTGAGGACTACACGTTCACGCTGAGACAATTGTTCACTCTAAGGTGCTAACATAAAAACAGTTAGCAAAATAAATCATATATAGTTAAAGCAATTGCTTTATATATGATAAAAAAGACTTCTCAAACTGGTTAAAATTTGCAAGTGTGAGGTGTTTACACACCCTCTCAAGACCATACATCAGGTCCAAAGCGGTCTTAAGCTCAAAGAGCCTCACTGCTGAGAACACGGACATTGGCTACTGTCCCTTAAAGACAGAAGTGCCGTCCGTACTATTTCGTTGATATGCGCTGTAAACGGTCTTCCTGTGTAATAAACTAAAGACCAAATTACTGGAATGAGTTAACGAACTTCAATGGTTAGCCGCAGCAACGTATAACGTCTCTGGCAGCCAATCAATGCGCGAGGTAATGCGCTCGATGGCACTTAGGTTGCGATGTGCGACCACGATATTATTTGCGAGGAGGACTACGATATCATCTGTCGACGACGTTAGCAAGAAGAAGGGTAAACAAGACGCCGCTTAGCGGGTCTCCGTGCGGAGTTTTATAGACCACGTTCAATAAGGTGTGCTCATCAGAGAAACTTGCTATTACACTTAGGAGGGAGCCACTCACTCCGACTCGTTGGAATGCTTCAACCAGTGGATGACGAGGAGCTTTGTCCAAGGGTTTTACGCAGTCAATAAAGACTGCATATGGATAACTTCTAGCTTGTACCACTGCTTGCTCTATTTCTGATTGGAGAACGTGGGTTGTATCACGGGTTCCTTGGCCTTTCTTAAAGCCGAATTGTTCGGGTGGAAGGACATTTTTAGCCGGCGAACAATCAATTTGCAGAAATCCTTCTTCAATGTGCGCTCTGACGCCACTCACGATAGAGTTTTAGATCTTGTTTGTCATCACTATGCCTACCCTTAAACAGAAGAGAAAGCCTGACGACATGCCCGTCGTAATGTCTACCTCACTCATTTTAACTAATTTTTTGACGACATGGCAGGCATTAGGTATCCGCCCCTTTACAGTTACATTAAAGAAATCTCAAAGAGTTTCCGCCAAGCAAAAAGTGAATGAATCCAATGCTCATAGTAGACCTGACTGGGCCTTAAGCTCTTTCTCTTTGGGAGTGACCGTGGGACCTGGCACATCTTCTCTACCCCGAAAGGCAGATTCATGTTGTGCTGCTCAATTGCAAACGGATGCTGTACAATTGGGGATACCGCCGCAACGTCCCGGTTAAATAAAAAAAGAACTAGCTAGAGGACTCCTACCTGTGTTCTAGTTAGGTAACTTCTAGTTATTGATTTACCGATATAAACATTAAGCTGAATATGTCAATCCTAGAAAGGAACGGGGATATAAAAGTGGATATGTTTCATGCTAGTATCAAACCTATGTGTATTAGAGTTGCTGGGAGTCTTTTTATTCCGTCTGTCCTGTCAACCATAACGATATATATATATATACATATATATATATATATATATATATATATATATATATGTATATATATATATACATATATATATATATATATATATATATATATATATATATATATATCTATATATATATATATATCTATATATATACATATATATATATATATATATATATATATATATTGTCAAAATATTTGCTATTCATTGATATATAAGCCGAGTGTGCGCACGCATTACGTCCTAGTGGTAAGCAAAGTAGGCTGGCAGCGTAACTAGGAATTTGGTGCCACGACTAGATAGTGAAGGCGGAACGACACATTTTGACCGCACTCTGGCCAGACGATAACGAATCACCACAGAGAAGCGACTCAGAGATGTAGCGCTAAATCTAGAAACAAGCAGCGACTAGTTGTTGTTTTGAAATACTAGTCGTAGTCGTTATAGTAAAAATAATAATTGTTGCTGTTGTTATTAGTAATAGTTCTATTACATTGTTCAAGTAGTAGTAGTAGTAGTAGTAGTATAAAAAGAGGTAACTCAATAAACGTAAAAGACCTCCAATCAGCCAAGGCGATAGGAGAAGAAGCACTTGATTGTGCTGCCACAATAAGGCAGTAACGGCTACATCAACAGCGCACACAGAGGTTGTAGTAATGTCACACAAGAGCGACGGCGGTGATGAGACAGCTCATCCGTCCACCACCACCGCCGCCACACGAAACCGAAGCTGTAGCACCGAGCGGCATACCGCAGGAGTGGATAAGAACTCGGGCAACATTTGCGACACTTCTAACATCATCATAAATAATAATAATAATCGCGGCATCTACTTTAGGCGCCATGGAGTGAACTAGTTATTTAAAAAACTTTGCAATAATACGTTCAGACCTCACAGCTGTAACATTGTTTAATATGTAATAAATATTAAAAATAATAATAATAATAATAATAATAATAATAATAATAATTTTTTTTGAACAAGGCCATTTATTTATTATATAAATAATTACAACGGTATGTTGTTTCATACAATTACAAATATTTGCAAGGAGTCTATATTAATTTAAACCTACTACAGTTACCATTGTGTTGGTAAAAAGTTGCAGCCGGAATGAAGTTACTTGTGTTGACCTCTATGCGAGAGTCAAATTAGGAAGACTAGTGTATCCTATTATTGACGGGGTAATAGGTGTGACTTTAAATTCTCCTTGAAGTTATTTAAGGATTTCAAACAACGCAAGCTAACCGGAAGAGTGCTCTACTCTCTGACAGCTCGCACGTCAAAAGCTTGGCTGTCCTTGCTGCTTCGATGCATTCGGATCTTCAGTGTGACCGTGTTAGATGCTCTGGTCTCTCTCGCCCCTCCAAGGCGATCAAGTTCTAGTATCTTCGGCCCAATCCCATGGATATTCTTAAAAATCACTATCAAGGTTAAATAGCGCATGGTATTTTCTATATCTAATATATTGTGTTGTTTTCTCTCTCGACTGGCCGATCCCCGAACCATACGAAGAAAGCGCCCCTGTCCACCACTCAGTCGCTCCGCCCAACCCTTACTGCAGGCAGTCCAGAAATCCGATCCGTACGTAAGGTGGCTCAAGAAAAAGAAGTTGTAGAGCAGCTTGCATGAAGATGCTCCAATGTGGCTCTTGCTGTATCTTGATGAATTTGTGATGACAGCAAGTCGGCGGATAAGGGTCTCTGCATGCACGTTGTTAGAGAGTTTTGCATCTACTGTTAGACCCAGCAGTGGAACAGCAATATTCATTCGGGATCTGCAGAAGAATGGTAACAACAACGGGGGACCAGCGCGAGGGCGAATATCTGACACAGCTTCTGTCTCTCGCGGTGTGTAGAGGCAATGCCGCTTCTATAATAGGCGACTGATAATAATAATAATGCGAGCCATTCCAGTGCAAAGTGTGTGGGGAGATGGTAGATTCCAGTGGCCTACACCCATTGAGTTGCCCGAAGAGCGCCGGTAGATCGTCCAGACATGCTGAACTAAACTAAACTATTTTAGGCGCCATGGAGTACACTAATTATTTTAAAAAAAACTTTGCAATAATACGTTCAAACCTCACAACTGTAACATTGTTTAACATGTAATAAATAATAAAATAATAATAATAATAATAATAATAATAATAATAATAATAATAATAATAATAATAATAATAATAATAATAATAATAATAATAATAATAATAATAATAATAATAATAATAAAACTCAGAACCGCGATCATAGCCAAGATACTAAACAATGTGCATATTACCACTAGTAGTAGTCGTAAGCATATTTATAGCAGCAGTGGCGGCAACATCCGATAGGTGACCGACAAGGTTCACGTAACGACAAGACGATGAATGAAAAAGAACCCTTACAGAGCAACATTGCGGTGCTTTGGCGGTGGCCAAGTATTTGAATGACACCGACAGCAACAACAATAAGAATCGGAACAGCAACAATAACCACAGTAAACATTAACAACGTCAACAGCAACAATGACAACAACAACATCAACAACAATGACAACAACAACAACAACAACAACAACAACAGTCTATCATGACGATAATCAACTATGACAACAACTATGATGATGATGATGATGCTGATCAAATGATGACGCCAATGTTGACCACAGGGTTGAGAACGGTCATGTTGCCAGCGGCAGCAGCAGCAACCGCGGCAACGCAATGGTCTGCGGTTACACGCGCGCACAATATAGACATTCAACGTTCCTACCGATGTATATATATATATATATTTATATATATGTCTAAAAAAAAATTATGTTTATCCACCTATGTATGTAGATAGGTTTCGGTCGGTCAGTTGCTGCACATACACGCGCAGACACAATGATCAGATTGACTGACTCAATGATTGAGTAAATGAACGCATTAAGGACCACAGAAATCTCCTAACAATAGTGAGCAAGCAATGCAGCCCTCACCGGATACCCTTGGGCATGGGCGGGCGAACGGCCGTGGCCATCCAACAGCTACAGAAGGCATCGCAGTAGCGTCACCGGAGCAAAAGCCGGACGTCGATTGTATTGTAATATGAGTTCAGGCGGTTGCGAGGACAATACATCTCTGCATCGCTCATGTCTGCATTGCTGGCCCGTGTTCCAGTTGCTTTTTATTCTGATGCTCATCACATTACAAAAAGATCGCCAAGAGCCAAACGGATATTCTGCAGCCGCCATCTACCTTGACTTTTCAGTTCCATCTGATCTCCCTCGCGCTCTATATATATATATATATATATATATATATACGCGCCTTCTTGCTCAAATAGACCCAGGGAAAAAATCTGGAATTGCGTCGGAAGCAGCCGGCGCCGCATCAGCAACCCATCGAAAAAGTTCCTATGGGGGCTTCTCGGTAGATTTATTATATGATGCCCCTAAGTGATTAAGCCGGGACTGCATATAGTATTTTCTCACTTGTTCACTATTTTGTTGGGTTGAGGATAGGACGTATCGCTTCGACAATTTGTTTGTGTTATATATACAGGGCCTCCCAGAAATGTTTAGAGAGTGATATAATAAATTGTATAGCTTGTTAGAGTAAATATTTTTTCTAATGAAATATGGTCTCTGAAAAGTCTTGTTTCAGAGTGAGAGTGATATCACTACAATTTGTGTCACTGGTGTTTTTAGCCGAAATTGGAGCATAAAATGTGGAATTGCGAGATAATCGCCGGTCATTCTATACAGAAACTAAGCACGCCGTCGTATCCGTGAAAAAATTCTGCTTTCTATAATATTGTTTAGAATCTGTGACACAGTCGTTTAGAAAGTAGTTCGCAAAAAAGTCAGTTCTTTTTCAGCCTTAACACTCAATATCTCAGAATCATAACCCTACGACCACAACGTTTAAAACTAACATTCAGGCAAATGCACATTTCATACAGAACATTTTGGTACCAAATGCATGGCAATGCAAGCCGTCATTGCGGAGTAATCGAGATTGAGTGCATCCATAAATGACCTACTCCATCAGACAAAGCAATCAAAAGAGAGAAATACTTACACTCCCGCCGCCCGCGATTTTCGCGCGGACAATTCACGGGAGTGCCCGCCGCGCCCGAATAGACAGGCCGACAGACCCCCCACCCTTCCCCCCTATCGAGGGTATCTGTGGGGGTGCCACACTACTCCACCGTACCGATTAGATTCATTCACCTCGCGATTCCGCGTTACACCCCAGAATATACAATACCCCCCATTACAGGGTGCTCGACCACTCCAAGGCAGGGTTACACCGCAAAAACGATGCCAGAAGGTCCTCTCGACCGGTGGTCTGCTTCATGTGGCGACTCGCTCTTCATTTTGCCTATTAAGCCAAGGCAGCAGGCGTCCCGAACGGTACCACCGAGTGTCACTCGGGGCATTAACCGTCCGGCCCGGGGGTCCTCGTGCAGAACGGTCCCCCCGTATTGGCTATCAGACAAAGCACTCTAGGTAATTTATGCATGCACTCCATTTTGACATGCCCTCCGAGAAACCTTAATTGCTCCACAACCGCGGCTCGCATTGCTATAAGTTTGGCACCAAAATAATCGTTTATGAAATGAGCGTTTGAATGTGTTAGTCGCTGTGAATGGTCGCAAAGTAATTTGAGGTGGTTGGTGTAAAAGCTAATAAAGAACTTAATTCTTTGCGAATTCTCATCTAAGCGACCATGTCGCATTTTCTGACCGGCGTTATATGTTCTTCAGAGGAAGCAGAATTTTCTCACGGACACGACGGTGTGCTTAGTTTCTGTATAGAAGGTTGTCTCGCAATTGCACATTTTGTGTTCCTATGTCGGGCAAAACCACTAATGTCACAAATTGTAGTAATTTCACTCTCATTCCGAAACAAGACTTCGTAGAGACCATGTTCCATTGGGAAAAAATTGCCTTAACAAGCTCTACAATTCCCTATGTCGCTTTCTAAGAGATCCTATATATATATTCGCTTTTTGCATAGTAGAGAACGGCGAAACAGTCTTATGCTTTTTGACGCTCTAATATTTGATTAAGTACAATTATTACTCCAACTATGGAGTGTTCCACTCCCAAATGTTGTGGTCGACGTAGTTTTGAAGCAGAAAAGAACAGAACATTTATGTATAGGGTAGAAGTAGTCGTCATGTCGAGCGAGCGTAAGCGTATCACACCGGCGTGCATCGTACATATTGTAGACCTTTCGGTGATAATCTCTGTGTTGTTGTATGTGATGTACTTCTAGTGCACGGCCAGGACCGCAATGAAATAACTTCGTTGGCGTGTTCGTGCCGACCGCAGAGAGTGCAACGCGCAGAATGAGTAAATGAGGGCAGGTAGTATTTGGGTAGCAAAAGTAATATGGGTATCCGCTCGCCTGACAGTGCGAGTCAGCAAGGGTGTACTCGTACATATATATATTCTTTCACTTGCTCTCTATATTATTTTCATAATTTTCTTGCGCTTCCTCTCTAACTCTCTTTATCTCTCGTTGATTTGCTAGCGATAATATCCGTCGTTGTTCACCATATTAAAGCTGATATGAGCAGTTAGTGCAACAACAATATTAAGACAACAATATCAAGGTGTAATTTCGGCTAGCTGATGTACCTCGAGCTCATGAGTCTCATAGTTAGACGCCAATCTTGCCTACTAGAGTAAGAGGTGTTCATAGGCGTAGTATTAGCGAATAGTTTCACGAATAGCTGCAGTACCCCTGAAGTTGTGTTACGACTTCTACTCCAACCTGTGACCAGAGGGAAGCTGTCTGTCACCAGCAGTGGTTCGCTGGTCGTCCAGTTGGTCGCTTGGTTGGTTCGTTCGTTGCTGGTTGTTCCGCTCCGCTCCGTCAGTCAGACAGACAGACAGTCAATGCCCCGGCGGTTCGAGTAAAATTCCTGGTCGCCACCTTGTGTCGCCGTCGTGGTTATTTTCGTCGATACTACCAGAGGCACCGGAACTTCAAGAATGCCGACCGTTGGGAACAAGCAGATTTAAAAATTCTGCTCTTCGGCTTTTGATTCTGAGGCTGTTACTTCTGCTGTTCCTACCGCCTTTCCTGTCGTGCCAGTCGCTGTTATTGTTGTTGTTGTTGTCGTCATTGTCATCACTGTCCTGACCCTCCCAAGGGCTTTGTGAGAAGCGTTTAATGGGAAACTCGATCGTCGAGACGAGAATCCTGGACTATTCATCTCTCTCTGCCTCTTTCTACCCCTCTCCATCTCGTTCTGTATAGATAGATATTCATATAAATGCGGCGTGTGTTCGTGCTCGCTTGAGTTGATGGCGGGCATCGGACTTTAGGGTCGTCTGGGCGATGCTTTGGTTATGGTTACGGCAGCGATCGGCGACCAAACTAGACTTCGAGCTCCAACCAATGAGCTTCAACCAACAGGCTCGATCCAGAGTCAGTCATTTGAATCAGTCACTCAGGCTCAGAAGAGGAACAGAATGTCAGAACGATATAACGAATGCTGTATGTGAATATGATAATAATAATTGTGCCCTATACGACTGTGCATAGGAACAAATGACGATATGACGCTTACAGCGACATTATGATGATAGTGATAATGGTCGTGGTAATGGAGATAATCCGCATGTCAATTCTTTTGCATTCTGAGGATCATGTCACGATTAAATGAAAAATGCCTCCGTGGCGTGAACAAGCGCAGGGACAGCAACAACAGAAGCAGCAGTAGATCTATCGTTATAATTGTCATATATCATTATATATCATTGCCGAGCGCGCTTGATGGCTTTGGTTGTTGATCGTCTCGATGTGATCACCTCGCATTGTAGATTCCCCGCCGCAGCCGTTGCCATCAAGATTGACGCCACGATAAGTAAACGCTACTCCGGTGCGTAATGCGTGTTACGCTACTAATTCGATAAAACCTGCCAGTGCTTTGGTAAATTGGATAAGAAGCACAATAAATACGCATATACCGGGTCATTCATAACAATATGTATTTAATTTTAGGTTTGGTAGAGCTCGGCAAGAAAATAACGTTTCCCAATAAACGGAGGGGCCGGAAAATGTCTTGTTTAGGAGAGAGAGCGAAAATGGTAAAAGTAGTTATTCTGTCTTTTTCTGGTACATAGTTGTGCTAAATATACGTTTGCGGGAGAACTAGTCAACGCACGAAGGAAGCGATTTTACCGGCGATATTCTGTAAACTTCTGCACAATAGAAGACACTTCACTAGGTTGCGTAGCGAAAAACGAATAACCAGATTAAGGAAAGCCATCAAAAGTCGATATGTTACGTATAATTTCTTGCAGTTCACCAAAGCCTAAAATAAGTACGTTTTGTTATGAATGGCCCTGTATATTACTCTATAAGCTTATTATTGTGAATGAATTGCTTTTATTTATTCACTCGCTAGCTAAACGATGTCATATTGCGACTTTGCAGTTACTAATTGATTTGATATATATGCGCGTCAACGGCTGATGTCAGTGCTTGCGCCTCCGTGAGGTCTCTTGGTCTATTCTAAGGAGTATCGCCGTTGCTTTAAAGGGAAGATATAAAATCGCTAGAAACTGTGAAGCGATATTTAATAAAACAAGTTCTTCCATATTTTGACAGTATTATTTGTCGGTGGCGTCCGCGGCCGTGTTTTTCTTCTCTTTTTACCTCATCCACACCGTGGTTTTTCAGGCATTCCAGTAAATCATCTGCTTATAATCGTGTGTTTACTCCGCTGATGTGTCCCCAGTGTACATTAGTGTCCGCAAGCGGAACTACTGTTACTCCGCATACGCTTGTAAGTGCCCTAGCCGCCGTTTCATCCTCTGGCTGCGTGATCTGAATTGCAAGTGTACCCTGTGTTGTAAAGCGAACATACGCGCCAGGTATAGTTGTTCTTATTTTAGTATAAATCTTCAGTAAGCTCAGCTCCTTTAGACTCTAAGAATCATTTGGGCTCTCGAAAATGATTTCCGGTTGGCCTTCATTGCTCTCATCGCTGGACAGTCAGGCGAGTATTACTCTTTGTACTAACAGGAGCTTATAATGTTGCTTCTCTGGCTACTTTCTTCATTGCAGCGTTTACCCCCTATCTTTCTTGTAGCGATAGTCTGCCAAGCTCTGCTATCGTCTAGAGGTGAGTCAGGCTCGGCAGTCGCTTCTCCGGGAGAGTCGTGCGACGTGCCCGTGCACATCTCCTCCATATCCTGCTCACCAGCTCTGTGCTCGACGTCATTCGCCGCACGTTCCATCAGCTTTGTGACTTGTCCTCCCTTTGCTTGCTTTGTTTTGCCTTAAAGACGGCCTTCGCTGACCTTCTCGTGACACTTGACCGATTGCCTGTGTTTTCCTACACCTGTGTATGTTAACAAGCGAACACCGCTTAGTTAAAAAGATCCTTAAGATGACCATTTTCGCGTGTCAGTTGACACTAGATGTCTTCTGTATTCACTGGGTGAGCTAATGGCTAATGGAACACTTGGTCATCGTTGGCATGTTTCCTACGGTGGAGCTGAATCGTTAGCGCGCTGCCACAATTTCTCGAGGGAAAACAAAGTTACCTCGAGGTTACCACACTAGGATCGAGCTCATAAAATGGTCCTGTTTATAACAATATTTGTATAGTTTATAACAACAATATATATATATATATATATATATATATATATATATATATTTATTTATATATATGATTGATTGATGATTGATTGATTTATTCGCTTGATAGATGTGTGTACACATATCACCCTTTTATATCAGGGGCGCATAACGCTGCAGCTATTAATTATCTATGTTGTAGTCCGCCGATTTTTGCCTTTATGTGCTGAGCACCTTCCATCGGGATAGTCTCTGCTTTGTAATCTCTACCTGTGCTTTTTCTGCATCCTTACCTAATCCTAGCGCTTCCCCTAATTTAGATCCCTAACCCCTCCTAATTGCTCACACTCCCTAACCAGATGATCTATCGTTTCTTCTCTTTTACCGCATATCCGACATATCGGTGTTTCTAATTTCTCGTAGCAATTTCGCTGCACCCTCGTGTCTAACATACCGGCTCTCGCATCCGCTAACAGCCCGCTGCCTCTTGTATTATCATATAACCATGCTACTTCACCCCTTTTCCGATTTTATATTCCGTATACTTCCTTTAAACTTCTTGAATCTCAGTCTATCGACAGAAGCACGTCAACAAGCTCTACTCCCCGTTCTTTGGGGTGGTCTTGGGTTGCCTGATGCTATTGTCCTATCGGAGGTAGCTCTGGTAGCTTCCCTCCACAGGTCTTTACAACAGGCTAAATCACTTCTAGATTCAGTCGCTCTTACGGACCTAGAAGATCGCTTAGAAACAAGCCGCCGTAGAGCAGTTGCCCTGTGCGGCCACGAGCCCGCCGAAGCTGGACGCCAGAGAGATTGGTCGGCGGCTTTACATGAGCAAAGGGTTGAAAATCTCATCGCGGAAAGCGCCACAGACGCTGATAGGGCCAGGCTGCGCGCCGTCTCCTCTAAAGGGGCGGGCGCATGGCTCCACGCTATACCCTGTGCTCGGATCGGGACACTCCTAGATGACGAGTCGGTGAGAATCGCGGTCGGACTTCGTTTGGGGACGGACCTTGTGCACGCTCATACCTGCGTCTGCGTGACGCCGTCCAGCCGGATGGACGCCACGGGCTATCCTGTATCGTCAGCGCAGGCAGACGAGCCCGACACCAAGCTCTGAACGAAACCTTCAGCAGAGCCCTACGCTCTAGTGGCCTACCGTGCGTCCTGGAACCCGTCGGACTGGATAGGGAAGGCGGAAAGAGACCCGACGGTCTGACCTTAACCCCGTTCGAGAGCGGTTGCATGCTGGTTTGGGACGCGACAGTTACTGACTCATTAGCCCCTTCAATGGTTAGTGCTGGCGCGGCCCGGGCCGGATATGCTTCAGCTCTCGCCGAGGCAGGCAAGGTAAGAAAATACCAAAACATCGGGTACCCGTACGGGTTCTACCCACTTGCCTTCGAGACACTTGGCGGGCCGGGTCCGTCCACTCGCGGTTTGCTACAGAAGGTCGGGAAGCGACTAGGTCTAGCCAGCGGTGATAGGCGAGCGGGCGAATTTCTCAGACAGCGTCTGTCGCTGGATGTGCAACGGGGCAACGCGGCTTCGGTCCGTGGAACCCTCCAGAGATGGTTGGTTCCTACATTGGACCCTTCGTAAACGTGCACACGTCGGTGATTAATTACAATGAATAAATGTTTTATATACAGCAATAAAAAAATATATATTTATATATATATATATATATATATATATATATATATATATAAAGTGTGTTGCAAAAAATTAGCAACTCATGTTTTTTTGCGATAATTTCGGCTTGGTTTATTTGAATGGCTTGAAATTTTAAGCGCATGATGTACATGACGAAACATGAGTATAGTGTTGATTTCATTGCAATCTCAAAATCGGTTCATACAAAAAATAAAAAAGTGTGAATAAACAGTGTTGCAAAATATTAGCAACAATAACATGCTAACAACACAGCTCTTGTTTGTAAAGGATAGTCGATACTACAGCTGATATTCGATCCCAGGGATCAAATGTCAGGAATATTGTCTAGCTAAATCAATCGTTATATAGCTGCAAAATATTCTACAGCTTAGTCGTTGTTCCGAACTAACGACGAATCTTATGTTTAAACCATGGGTCGTACAAAGGATCTTTCGGATAACGAAAAGACAAGAATTGAGGCATATGCTGAGCTCGGTCATACAGTAACTGCTATAGCAACCAGATTAGGACGGCATAAGAGCACCCTGGAGTGAACCAAAGGTGCAGATCTAACAGTGGGCGTAAGCCAGTTTTGACTATTCGAGATCGGCGAAGGATCATACAGTTGGCTACTCATGACCAAATGTTTTCTTCCAGGATCAGGACTACTTTGGGAGTGCCAGTGCACCGATCCACAGTGTACCGAGTGTTAAGTTCTGACAAAAACGTGCAATACGCGAAAAGGAAGCTTATGTCGCGACTGCAACCGAAGCACATTGTCGCACGGCGTGAATTTTCGCATAGATACCAAACTTGGGATAACGAGTGGAAAAACATTGTCTTCTCGGATGAAAAGAAATTTAATCTTGATGGCCCTGACGGCTGTCAGTACTATTGGAAGGAACCTAAATGGTTCTCGAAACGTGTGGCCGGTGGTGGCTCTGTGAAATATTGGGGCGCGTTTGGATATAATGGGAAGTCTGATCTAGTCGAGATTGTGGGCCGAAACAATTCTGACATGTACCAGCGCATTGTCGGTTCCCAGTTAGAAGCCCACTTCAGAAGAATTGGGGGACCTGACGCAGTTTTTCAACAAGACAACGCCACGTTTCATACCTCGGCTAGCACTATAGCCTTTTTTCAAGAACAAGGAGTGCCACTTTTTGACTGGCCGGCATTAAGTCCAGACCTGAATCCTATTGAAAATCTTTGGGGACATTTGGTAAAGCAGATTTACGCAAATGGTCGACAATTAATCATTTGTCGGACCTCAAAGAAGCTGTCCAGCAAGCATGGACTAATACTCCACGTTCGTACTTACAACAGCTCATTAACTCGATGAAAGACCGAGTTTACGATTTGATTCAGAAGAAGGGACGAAAAACCCGTTTCTAGAATAAAATATGTAGTTTCAAATGAGTCATACAGCCCTGCTAAGAATCGAATACGCTGTAAGGCGCTATTGTTGCTAATATTTTGCAACACTGTTTTTTCACACTTTTTTATTTTTTGTATGAACCGATGTTGATATTGCAATGAAATCAACACTATACTCATTTTTCGTCATGTACATCATGCGCTTAAAATTTCAAGCCATTCAAGTAAACCAAGCTGAAATTATCACAAAAAAACATGAGTTGCTATTTTTTTGCAACACACTTATATATATATATATATATATATATATATATATATATATATATAAAATGTTACAGTTATGAGGTCTGAACGTATTATTAATTTTTTTTTAAATAATGACTTTACTCCAGGGCGCCTAACATAGATGCCGTGGTCTGTGATATAAATAGGAAGCCGCGGTTGTGCACGAAATCGTTGCATCCCAAGCTAAAGACTTTCCATGTAACCATAATGCAATGGTCAACCATCAGGTCTTTCTTCGCCAGCGGACACTAAACCTCTCGGTTCAAGTGTAGATGGTATACCGGCTTTCCTAAGGGACCTTATGATCACACCGTTTAGTTCAGCATGTCTGGACGATCTACCGGCGCTATACAAGTAACTCAGTGGGTGTAGGCCACTGGAATCTACCTCTTCTCCACACAGTTTGCACTGAAACGGCTCGCAGATGGGAGCGCCTATTCTAAGTGCTGACACCATGCGGAAAGAGTTGGGATCCAGCATGGTGCCGAGCTGAGGCGAGGGTAAGGCTTCAAGCCAACTCCCACTGAAGTTCTCTTGTGCCGCTAAGAATACGGCGCGGTCACTCCGGGAAATAAGTCCCTCTAGGATCTCTCTGCTCTTTTTTTGCGTTTGAGCTTATATTTATTTGAGTTATAATGGCTGGGGTGTGCTTCTAAAGGGCCCGGGCCCATGCTCCTAATAGTGTCTTGTGCTTTACTGGTGTCATGTCTTATTTGTAGCCAAACTGCCTCCTCCACTAACAAAGCTGCCACCAGACCAAGTCGGACCAGTAAGCAGCGTAGCAGACAGGAGCTAGGTCAATGACACTTCTTATTCCCAGACCACCTCCACGTATCGGAAGACTTGCCCTCTGCCAGGTGTTATCTTCTAACTTGACGTTTGGGACTTCACTAACCTATGCCTCTGCTGACGTCATTATACGTTATTAATTCTCCAGGGCTGACCAAAGCAGGACATGTACGCAGTATGTAGTTACATTTTGAAGACCCCATGCTATTTCTCCAAATGCACACCTCAGCCTAACGGTGCATGTCAGTCGTGAACGAATTTTGGTAAGGGCTTCTTATTTTATGTAGATTGTATGCAAAATTCTATCCCGCTTTACAGGGGTTCCTGCCGGTCTTTAGCTGAGCCGTCTAGTCTATAAATTGAGGTCTTTGTAACTGCCTGCAGAGAAGTTTCCAGACCCTAGTTAGTGTGGCTTCATGTTTTTTCTATGCGGTAAGGCCAGCATCAAAGATGGTGCAGACATTAAGCTATTTCAGCTTCCAAGATTCAGCTTTGAGTTGAAATTATTCAACGCTTTTGCAAAAGCTGCAGCACAGGCTTCTCCCGCTCCCTGGGGTATGACCCTGGCTATTTTGTGAGGTCTCCTGTGAGGTTCTCAAGGCGCGACCGCAGTATGTACAGGTATTAAGGGATCTGCGATAGTGGGGAGTTCGGTCCTAGAGTTTCCATCTGTTGCGAATACGTCTGGATGATATGGTTGTGAAGTCATTTATGCATGGTTTTTTGTCGATACTCGTATATTCCGTATGAACTAAAGGCACTTCTTTGGAGCCATCTAAGACGGCTATCATAAAGGCCTTTTCGGCCTCCGACTCAAGAAAATATACAATTCATTTAAAGTCTTGGTTCTAATCTAGCTATTTAGACAGTAGGGGCTTAAATATACTTCATATCTGGAGAATTCCGTTCACGATATTTGAAGATCCTTTAAATATTTTTTCTTCTTGAAACTTCGGCTGCATTCCTTCCGGTTGCTTATTCAATGTTGTGAACAACAGTTGACACAACGGGGGTTATCATGACATTCCCATATTTGGTGTTCAGGGCGGCCGCACTTTCTGCGCGTGGGTTCACCTTGTTTTAAGTAATCGGTAGCCTTATGTCCGCACTTATGGCATTTTAAATACTGCAGAGAAGACCTTGCACATAACGTCACTTTAAATAATTCATCAACGATGGTAACCTCCAAGACTGGCATGGTATCAAATCTTAGTCGTACCGTCGCGGAGTTTTCTGGCCATTCGTTGTTTTCCCTTCACCCTCCTGCGCGGCCACAGCAAAATGTTCCATTCTTACTTGGCTTGCACCCTGATCTTTTAAACTTTTAAATAAATCTTCTTTGGTGAACTGAGGATTAACACCGGAGATTTGTCCCCAGAACCGCAAACCATCTTCAGCGTTTTTGCAATTACGATCTGTTTTGTTTCTTTGACACGGATCGCTAGCTATCCTTACGCTGTGATACGCGCATGTGCCCCCGGCAAAGATAGTCTTATTTCATTATATATCTTTAGTAGGCTGACAGTCTTTAACGCGACCGGGTCATTCGGACATTGAAAGATAATCTCGGGATCAGCTAGCGCTTCCAAACTAGCAACTCTTCGCCGAACAGGTTACTCGATGCGACTTTTTCTTTGGCCACTTTCATTGCCACATGCCACAGCAATGACGGCTTTATCCATTCTCGTTGGATTAGTAGACTAACTTTCTTTTTTTTGGTAAGAGGAAAACATTTTATGCACACCCAAAGCGGGTAGTGTGGGACTCGATGCCGATGTTGTTGGCATAATATCCACTAAAAACCTCTCACCTAAATGGCCTCAGGAAGAGGCGAGGAGCTGATACCATTCTTTAATACTACTTCAACCCCTACTTCTTCCTTAGGGTTGCGTGAACATAGCGCGCATCGCGGTCTGCACCAAATATTTTTGTTCAATAATCGTCGCGGCAAAATTCTTTATGATGTGCCAGCTTTGGGTGTCTTGCAAGAGGGCCTGAGCCGTTGTTCACATGTTACTGGGAGTTCCCGGTTTAAGAGCCGCGCCAGCTCCGCCCTACAAATTTAAGAGTTCTGTAATAGCTTTGGTGGCCTTTGCAGCCGCGTAGTGCACATTCGGGGTGCTTGCCAGGCCGGTATCCAGGAGCACTCCTAAGTATTTTGCTTTGCTGACAGAGGGCAATGTTGTGTCCCTCTAAGGTCAAGTTGAGATGGGGAGTGCGCTTCTGTCCGCTTAGAAATATTGCTACTGTTTTGTGTAGAGCCAGGCGAAGTCCGTGCGGAGCGAGCCAGAACGAGATGTCTTGCAAGGCGCCAATTGCTGTCCTCTCCAGCACTCTGGCATCACGCGACGTAATCACGATAGCTAGGTCATCCGCATAGGCTATTGTTTTAACGTTAGGAGGGTGAGGCAGACGTAGGACATCGTCGTATGCAATGTTCCAAAAAATTGGGCCCAGCACGAGCCTTGGGGGACCCCTGCGATAACAGGATATGACTTGCCTTGATAGACCACTGTACGTAGTGACAGGTAAGATGCTAAAATCCTTCTAAGATAGGGCGAAATAAAAGCCCGTGCGAAATAATGCGTCATTAATGGAGTTCCATGAAACTGAGTTACAAGCGTTCTTGATGTCAAGTAGAATTGGCTGAAAGGCCTAAAAGCAGAGGGGTCACTTTGGGGCGACGCGGTTTTAGGAATAAGGACAAGGTGGGCCTTTTTCCAGTCGTCGGAGAATGTGCCCGATCGTAAGATGGCCTCCACCATTTTCATAAAAGCGGTCGTATGATTCTCTATAAGCATTTTAAACGGCTTCTCCTGGGATGCCGTCTGTTCCCGCTGCCTTACGCGGTCGGATTTTCTTGACGATTTTTCTTACTTCCTCCATTGTGATGTCGGGGAAGTCTAATTCCTTGACGTCAAAGTTTGGCCTCAGTGGTGAGGGGTTTGAGGGAAGCAGCCCGCCGATAACTTTTTGAGCGAGGTTCGGAGGCAGTGGTGATTGTGCGTGCTTCAATTTGTGTCGGGCTATTTTATAACCTTGGCCCCAGAGGTTGTTCTGGATATCGTTACGAAGTCTTTGCCAGCACTCAGACTTACTTTTTTGATTTCCCGTACAAGCGCGCGACGAGCTTCTCTGTATTCCTTCCATAGCGCTTGAAGGTTTGCTTGGTGCCGAGCGTGCCGGCGAGTACATATGCGCCTAATTTTATGGCATTTCTTCCGTGCCTCGGCTATTAGACTATTCCACCAGTATTTGGGGGTCCGCCGAGCCAGTGCGGGGTGCAAGGGGCGGCTTGCTGCTCTACAAGCCGCCTCTAGCATAGTCGACACCGTGTGTGGTTCCGCATTACGCAATCGAGCGCAACGAGACTCAATTTCCAGCTGTAATGTCTCAAAATGTATTCTTAGGCGCAGCCTGCGGGTTTTAGGAAGGGATGGCGCCCCGTTGAGGCAGAAAGTAATGTAGTAGTGGTCCGAGAGGTTTTCGACGTCGTCGTGTGCAGACCACCCTGTCACCCTGGGCAATAAGTCTCAGAACAAAGAGTAAGGTCCAAGGTTGATGCGTGGTTCCCCCTTCTAAAAGTGGTGCCTGGAACGTTGACTAGATGCAGGTCGTGTTCCGATGCCCAGTCTACCAGCGCCGCCCCTCGCGGGGATATCCTGTTGCTCCCCCACTGTCGACGAGCTGCGTTGGAATCACCCCCAATTAAGACTTGGCGGTGGTTTTGTTTTATGATCGATGCTTTATGATCTCCATCATACCTGCTTGCATCATACCTACATGTAATCGTATTCGATCATACTATAATGAGTTTGGTTTACTATTGCATTTCCTGCTTTTATTCTTATTGCCGTTTTTGTCTCATCATTGCGGTCGTTGTTGTTACCGTTTGCAATATTGCTGATGGCGAGGATTGTGCAATCAGTTAGGTTGTAGTGACATTTTGGTTCAAAATGTTGCGTTCTCGGTTCCATTTGCGGTGTTATTTGACGAATATGATGCATTCTCCCAGCGACAACTGGCGCTTATCCATTTGCAGATTTGCACCTCAAACAAAGGTCTTGGTTTCAACCATAAGTCAATCAATCCTTGATTTTTCACGTTCATAACATTATGCTATTAATATAACTCCTCCATACTGTGTCATTTGGTACCTCAAGTGCGCATATATATATATATATATATATCAGTAGACATAGGAGTATGGTAGTTTATATATATATATATATATATATATATATATATATATATATATGTATATATATGTATGTATATATATATATATATATATGTATATATATATATATATATATATATATATATATATATACCTCCTCCGACCGCAAGGACTCTCACGCGTTCTCAAAAAATGGCAAAGCGTGTTAAAGGACGTCGCTAACAACCTCACCCCGCTCGGCGCTCATCGCGCTCTCTTTTTACTTCGCTCGTCGTTCTCAGCCACTAGAGTCAACCACCTTCTTCGAGGAGCTAATCTTACAGGGCAATTGGACGACCTTCGTCCATTGAACGAGTTAACGCTGAACACCCTCGAGTCCCTCCTTAATCTTTCGCTGGCACCCCCCGCTCGAAAGCAGGCGCAACTACCGATTTCCAAGGAAGGCCTGGGGATCCCGGATCCACTTATCTCGGCTGGCCCAGCGATAGTCTCCTCTCTTCTTCGATCTGAGAACAAGGTCATTGCACTTCTAGATGAAGCCGGCGCTGTTCAGTACAAGGAGCTCACAAGACGCCTTCACGAGGAGTTAAAGACAATTTGGAGTGGTGCCCCGGACAATCCTCGAAGCCAACACGACTGGAGCGCGTTGTTGCACGAAAAAGCATATTGCGGCTTACTCGCGGACGCCATTGACGACGCCGCAAAGGCTCGTCTTCGGGCGGTCGCCGCTAAGGGATCCGGAGCCTGGCTGCATGCGCTTCCAAGCGCCCCACTGGGCACCCTTTTGGACGACGAAACTACCCGAATCGGGGCAGGACTTCGGCTCGGCTGTGATCTTGTAACTCCTCACCAATGCAAGTGTGGTCAACCTGTTGACAAGTTAGCCCATCATGGGTTGTCGTGCGTCATGAGTGCAGGACGGCGTGCCCGACATGCCACTATTAACGACACTTTTAGCCGAGCGCTCCGATCTAGCGGATTTCCCTGTATTCTAGAGCTCCAAGGTCTTTCCGCCGACGACGGCAAACGCCCGGACGGGATGACTCTAACCCCCTTCAGCCGGGGCAGGATGCTTGTCTGGGACGCCACAGTTACCGACTCATTAGCACCTTCAATGGTCAGTGGCGGGGCGGCCTCGGCAGGTTACGCTGGTGAATCTAGCCGAGACAAGGAAGCTCGCAAAATACGCTTCAATAGGGTACCCACATGAATTTCAACCGCTAGCGTTTGAGACCTTGGGCGGCCCAGGCAACCTCACCCGCAAACTCCTCTACAAAGTCGGCGAGCAGCTAAACCTCGCAGCTGGAGACAAGAGATCTGCGGCTTTCTTGAGACAGCGCCTCGACCTCGACGTCCAACGCGGGAACGCGGCGTCCGTCCGCGGCACGCTGCTGAAGTAGTTCCAACCCACTCTATACGAGATAGAGTAATATTCCCAGTGCACACGTTCTCAGGAGACAATTGTCGCTCCATCGGTATTCTATATATATATATATATATATATATATATTAGTAGACATACGAGTATGGTAGTTTATATTTTATCCTCAGTCGGCTTGTTTAAGACACCTATTTTTCAAAATAATAAGTAAATCGCTACGGGATCACTTTAAAATTGGCAGGGGCATTTTTAAAAACAGATCCCTTTGCATGTTTTATGTTGCTTAGTAAACACATTTTCGGTTGTGTTCTATTCGTAAAAATACAAAACTACAGTAAATAGGTATGGAACCTGTGGTATATGAATACATAGGTAATCGCAACAATATGTATATATTTGGTGTTTGCCTACTTTGCTATTGCATATCATACAAATATATATTACATTTCGTTTGATTCATAAGAGTGGCGATGCAGGAATAATATGTAGTAGTAGTAATAATAGGTCAGCAAAGTAAAACGAGAGTAGTCCGATGGAAATTGTTGTCAATAAAAATAGCCGTAGTAGTTGTTGTTGTAGTGCAAAAAGTGGATATTTATTGTCTCCTGTATGTGTCTATGTGCATTCGACACGGCCCGCTTCTTTCGTGGAGGTAGTCGTGGACGAGTTTTGACTTGGTTTTTGTTCTGCGTTGTCTTGTTTGATTATGTTATTTGTGTATAGTAACTCTGCACTACTGCGCGCGTACAAACTAACAAATCACGCTTCGCTTTCTCTTTTGCTAAGAGTGTGAGTTTTGTCTCCTTCATCGTGGTCAGACCTACCACCGAACGGCTGTTTTCGTAGCTTATAGCGGTTTTTGTCGTTCGCCGACACAACAGCATCAACAAGAACAGCAACGGTAAGTGCGGTGGCGCTCACCAAACACCCTCGATGACCGACGCGGCCCTTTACCAACACCTTTGGCCCTGGTTACGCTACATAATGCTGTAAGGGCGGGCAACAGCCGACGCTTCTTGAGATTCAAAGGCTGATCGATGGTTTGTAAGTTTGCTGTTGTTATCGTTGCTGCCGTAGTTTATTAGCAGCAGAGGTGCACAGCGGTCTGTATGACGCGGGCGTCACACTATGGCAGCGGCTGAATACGACCGAAGAATCGCGTACCATTAGATCATCGTGCACCACTAGAGTGTTATACGCTTTATATAACAAAACCTGGAGCCAGACCATAAAAGTGAGAGAGGGACAGCAATCAAAAGTGAAAAGATATACACAGAGATGGAGACAGGGAACTTGGTAGGCAAATAGTATGAGGGTCATCTAATCCTAATTGGTTTCAAGTACCTCACAGTGCACGTAGCGAGACGATCAAGAATAAAATGGGTAGGTACTCTTAACTACGAATATCGGCGAACTTCGGTCTTTTACGAAAATGTAAAATGAAACATGATGAGAAAGGTAGGAGTGGCGGCGTAGTTTATAAGGCTAGTGCGCTAGTACATGGTTGTCACCTATTGGGGGGTCGCCGCTTGAAGACGGTGATCGTATATAAGGTAAGACAAACTCCTCAACAATGTTTTTTTTAATTCTAGAAAGAGCAGGTTGGCTAGAGTATCCGTGAAGCTTCTATTTTCAGGGCCCTTCGCAATCCACCACCAGGTGGTTATATTATAGAATTTGTTACTCAGTCATCTTTCCCTTAAGGAAGTCTCTCCTAATCATTATAAATCTTATCTCAACTATTCTCAGCCAGCAAATTAAATATCTTTGTATGTATACATTTATATTGCAGGTACTCGATAGAGTTGAAAGTTGTACATTTATATGCGCGTTGTTCCCTTAGAACAGTTGCTGGTGTAAGATATCTGCTAGGCTACAAGGAGATGTGTTAGATCGTGTTGTTCTTGTATTATGACAATCACGATCGAAAAGAAAACAGTTTACGCATAATTTACATTCAAACGCCTTTGTTAAAGACGTAGTTCTCAGATAGAATGTCATCATATTACAAAGAAAATTCAGTACCCCTATCCCAAAAAGCATACATTGATCGTGATGACTCTCATTGTCGCTTAGCGGCCGTGGACCACCACTGTCGCCGCATGACTAAGCGAAGATGAGCGGCGCCTGTCCGTTCATCCATTTGGGCTTATTTTTCTGACGGATGCGTTGGTTTTAATCTCAGAGGATCTCCCAGAATGATACAGGGGGCGTGCTGGCTCGACGTAAAGGTATCGTGTGCATGAATGTAATATCCGTAATTACGCGTACAGCACGTGGAGATGCGTCCGTCTGCGAAGGAGATGATCCATACGTTCAGATGCATAAACAACATGAAGAGAAGCCCGACGTTGCTATGGTATTTGGAGGACGTAGAAGGCGAGGGAAGGGCAGAGATGTGAGGTAATTGTCGCGTGTTTACACACGACCTGCAACCATTTGAGCTATGTTGCGAATAGAACTGTTGTTGATCGTCGCCAATGTCATTGTGGCCGATGTCGTTATCATCGCTGGGGAACTTAGCTTGGCCAGAAAGAACAAAACTAAAAGTACCCCTAATACTGCTGCTGTTACTATTGCTGCCCGATAGATAGATATATAGATAGAGAACAACAGATAGGCAAACGAGAGAGATTGGGGGACACGGAGGTATATAACGCAGGCAGGCTATTTTGTGCCGTTTCTACGAATCATCCACGTTCGTTGTTCGTCGTAGCATTATGACCCCGCTGTCGTCCCCGGCTGGCTGCTACCGGCAGCAGCAGCATCACCATCACCGCCACCAACAACTGCTACATAGTACACACCTACATGACACACCAGCTACCGCCGCAGCTTAATGTAATTTTTCGGTATTTTAGTTCAATCGTCTTTAAGAGGGCTCCTAGTTCCCCACCCATTCTCAGTTCAGACGAAGATTTCACCCCTTGACGATTTCTCCTATACCTCGCCTTCTCTTTTGCGGCATTCATTATATGTCAGCTTGGCCTATGTATTTCTCGTTCGGCCGTTGCTCATTTGTCGGCGTCATTGAAGTCGCTGAACTCATGAAATCATCATCTATCTAGCGTCTTGCCTGAACCCCACGCAATGCGTTCCTTCGTGCGTCGTCGTCGACCCTTACTTTTCACTGTGCCCTACCCTATCTCTTCTGCATCGCCTCGGTTGCCCTTCGTTTTTGGTATTGCTTAGACCTGCTGATTCGTCGTGGCATTTACTTAGTTGAGTTGACATGATCGCCACGAGGGTGCCCCATTTTTCCCCACATTTCCCACAGCCCTAGAAAATAGGCTCATACCCTTACCAACACTGACTCACTCATGCAAACACATACACCACCATCGCATCGCGGTTAGTTACGTCTTCTACCAGTATATAGCTGCTGCTACTGTGTCTGATTTCGCTACTGTTTTTTATTATTATGGATCTAATGGACCCCTGTTACCTTCTTGGATTCGCTTTTACGGCCCTTTCCTCGAAATCGACTGTTGACTGATGTCCGGTTCTGTGCAAAGTCGGGACTTTGCCATCGTTTTGTATATACAGGTCCAAGCTGGCTGCCCATTCAATCAAAGTTCTCCCTATCTTGTTCGCCCGCCGCGACCCCCGTGTTTCCGAGACCACGTTAAACTCTCCTACCATGCCATGTGCGTATCTACCCCTGTTGCAGTTTACTTATGTTACTTCGATCATATTCATTGTTATTGTGAGAGGTTGTTTCTTATATTTTCTGGATGTTGGAAACGGCCGCCCCTCTGAAGGCTTTTTGTGATCAGCCATCGGATGTATTCGATTGAATTCAATTCAAGTGCTCCTTTATTGTTTTCAAAGGGTAGATAATTATATACATAATTATTCACGAACATCATGTATTCAATATATACAATGCACAATATAGGAGGCATAGAGAATAATTTACCAACAATTTATGTATGCTTGTCTCCTTGAACTTCTTTTCTCTGTTCCCTAGCGGCTTTCTTCTCTTCCTTTTCTCTTTGCATCGCCTTGCGTTCCCGGGCCTTGGCTTCCCTCTCTTCTGTCTCCGCTCTCGCAGCATGTTTTCTTATTTCAAGCAGTTTTGCATACTGCGGACAAGCCATAGTTGTCGGTTTGTGATATTTTTGTTGCACGCGTAGAACGAGGCATTAGTTTCCTTATATTCCCTTGCTATGTGTCCCACTTTGTCGCCTCCTAACAGTTGCCTCCTCATGTTGACACTCTTGCTACATGCCCCATATGATTGTATCAATAACATGCTTGGATTTGAGAGCATTCTTCGGCCCTGGGTAGGTGCCCTGATATGGTGATACCTTCTGGGTCACAAGTTTCTTAGCGTCCCGACTGGGTAAGCTTATTAAACTATATATGTTCCACGTTGGACATTCGTTGTAGCACAGGTCTGTAAGGTAGAAAAACGATCATTTTATACAGGTCCAACGAACTGCGCAATCCCTTCGTTATCCCGCGTAGAGTGATTAAACGATTCACGTCCCTCAGCATGACGATTTGGGTGGAACCCGTCGCTTTTCTAATGTCGACTTCCATTTCTGTTTTTTGTTTCCTGTTTAAGAGCGTTTGCGAAGGACATGCCTCTCTCGATTTCATTTCCACGATTTTGAGGATAAAGCTCTATCTTTAATTTTTCTAAACTGTCCGATATCTAATCCGGCGTTTTTTTTTATTGATCTGGGAGCAATGTAATATCTCTAATCGTGTCTTCCACGGACCCCACTGTTAAAGAAACCGTAGTTGAATATACAACTGGCGGTTGAACTTTATTTGAAAGGCGTGAGCGGGCTCCTAGCTCGGATGCCCCGCCAAAGTGTGGTTACGCTTAGGAAACCTGCGCTAAGTCTGGTGCGATTCGTTAAGTCCTGAGGCACCCTAACATCTCCTTTCTTTTACACTTAGAAATATAATCGATTTTTATTGATATTTTCCAGTGGTTTTGATCTTCCCTTGCGGATAGCGTAGAAAATTCTCGCGTAAATATATTGTTCGGACTCCGCCTTCGTTGACCTTTTTTGTTGCTGACGACTTCTTTGTTGCGGCGGGTGGCATGCGGCGTATGACGGGTCAGCAGCGGGTCGTTCACTGGGTCTGCGCGGTGGAGACGGCGGCCTTGTAATAGGCTGTTTCTGGACAGATGACCCGAACGCATTGACACCTCGATAGCATTGTCGGTTGGAATTGAGACTGTGCTTGACTGCCCTGTCGGAGCGATATTGTCAGGCCGTGCGCCACTCTGAGAGGGAATCTGAGAACTCGAAGAATTGTTAGTTTTCCTCTCGACGGGTTTTTCCGGATCGGGAACTTGTATTAAACGTCGTCGGTTTCTCGTCAGTTCGCCACACCGTCAGTTTGTGTGCGATCACGATATGTGCGCGGTTTTAATTCAGCGATGCAGCGGCCAAGAATCCACTCGTGGCTAAAGTCAGTCGGCTGTATTCTGACCAACAGGTTGGTGTCTGGCTACTGCTATTGCGGGCAGGCGGCTGCCTTTCTGCATAAGGCAGAGGTCGTCGTTGTAGATTCGTTGTTGCCTGCCGGCCTCCCATGTTGCGAACCGCAGCAACTTCTTCGTGCCGTTCCCCGCCGGCGCGATGTCGGTCTCGTTCAATTATTTGCAGCCATCCTTCATTATCCTCTTACGTTTCCAGTGTTTTCAACACGACGGCGATTGTCAGATTTCTGTGATCCTGTTTGCGAAATAATGCTTCCCTGGCCATTCCCAGTCGGGTACCTAGAATCAGTTTATCGCGCAGCATCGTTGTCTCATCGGGGTATTCGCACCGCTTGACATGCTGTCTCATGCGTTCCCTGAACTCTTTTACTGCTTCTGCTTCTCTCTGACAGGTTCAAACAAGTATCGTTGAAACATCACGTTTCTGTGACATTTGAAGCGTTCGGCAAGAGCGGCTGTCAACGCGGCCAGCGATGCACAGGGATTTTCGCCGGTGGCATCAGCTACGTCTCCACTAATTTCTGTAACACCCAGGCTATAAACGAGCGGCCTATGATGATCTCAGATAGCTGACCTGAAGAACGCAAGTTGTTTTCGTGGAGTTTCCTTGTACACATCGTTTATCAGAGCATAGTTGCACCATGCCTGATAGTAGATTGTCCAGTTTTCAGCTTTGTTGCCCTCGCTGCTCAGCACACGTGGCATCGGTCCGTGATTTGTCATCTTTGCCTTTTACGGTTAGCGTTTACTTAGAACTTGATGTTTGTTGCACCGAAGTTGTCACGAAATATTTCTCTCTGGAAACATAGATGCGCTCTTTTTCTTTCATGACTCACTGTCGACTGCGCCATGTCAACGAGACCGTGGTTGATATACAACTGGCGGTTGAACTTTATTTGAAACGCGTGAGCGGGCTCCTAGCTCGGATGCCTCGCCAAGTGTGGTACGTTTAGGAACCGCGCTAAGTCTGGTGCGTTTGTTAAGTCTGAGGCAGCCTAATGCCTACCCTCCTTTGTTTTGATCCTAATTGAATTTTAGCACCCATTCGTTCGTTGTTTTCTTTCCAGCGGCGGGGCGGGGTTCCTTCCGTTTTTCCACAGAGCGCAGTTCACACTCAACCGCTCAGTGTTAGTGCTAGCAGCCGGCTGATATATATATATACTAAAAGAGAGACATACATTACACTCCCGCCGCCCGCGATTTAAATACGCGCGAGCCTTTGACGGAGTGCCCCGCCCACCCCGATAGACAGCCACAGCTCCCCCACCCTCCCCCTATCGAGGTCGGATGGGGTCCACCTACATCCACCGTACCGATTAGACGAGTTCACCTCGCGCTTCCGCGTTACACCGCAGAATATACATCCTCCCGAAGGACGTATGACCACTCCCAGAGTCAGGGGTTCCCCGTAAAATAACGGCCAGAAGTCCTCTCGACCGGTGGTCTGCTTTCATGTGGCCACTTCTCACTCATTTTTGCCTATTAAGCCAAGGCAGCAGGCGTCCCGGACGGTACCACCGGGTGTCACCCGGGGCATTAACCGTCCGGCCCGGGGGTCCTCGTGCAGAACGGTCCCCCCGTATTGGCAATAGCCTTAACAGCCCTCGAATGGGCCACGACAGGATGACAATATAAATTCGTTGACACCCAGTTTCTATCGTATGCCTTGCCCCCCGTTAGATGTTCGAAGCGGGGGTGTTACTATTGGGAGTTTGTACCGTCTGACTAACTTACAAGGGGGCCCCGTGAAGGTCCCCGCAGCGCGCGGAAGTCGCGCACCAGCAGACCAAGGCCGGTAAGAGAGTCATAGTTACTCCCGCAAGCTCAATAAGAAATTAATGAAATATATATATATATATATATATATACAGTGTCTTTCATAACCGTATGTACTTACTTTAAGGTTTAGTAGAATTCGGCAGGAAAATAATTTTGCCAATGGAAGAAGGGGGCGGACACGTCTTACATAGTTGTGCAAAATCTACGTTTCCGGGAGAATCAATCAACGACTGAAGTAACTGATCATGCCATCGTGTTCGGCGGAATTATATCCGACGCAAGCTAACAGAGTGATGGTATTGCGTTACGTAGTTACTAAGTTTTTTCGACAGCCGTAATAGTTTCGTTTTACGTTGAAACTTTCATGTTCAGAATTTTACCAAGATGCTTCCGCCCCCTCTTTCCATTGAAAATACATATTTTCTTGTTGAGTTCTACTAAACCTCACAATATGTGCCTAACGTTCGCCAATATTACGCTTGCTGAAGCAGGCCAAAAAACTAGCAAGTATGCATGCCTTCACTTTGGATATGGCGGCAACTACGTAACGCAGCACCATCACTTTAGTACACAAATGATGGCCATTAAATTTGCTATTGTCTGGAAAAAGTCCTTTGGGCGTACATTTTTGGTCGTAGTGGCAACATTTTACGGTTCTGATTGTAAATGCTTCAACGTAAGACATAACAACATATCGACTTTTTATGATTTAACTTAATCTCGCTATTCGCCTTCTGCTAGCTTGCGTCGGGTGTCATTCAGATTATGCAGAATTTTCCGCCGAACACACCAACGGTAAAATCGCTTTCTTCATGCGTTGACTTGGTTCTCCCGCAACGTAGATTTTGCGAAACTATGTGGAAAAAACGGCTAAACATCTACTTTTATAAAATGCATTATCTTTCCTAAACACGACGTTTCCTCCCCCTCCTTACTTAGAATAAAATTATTTTTTGTCGAGTTCTTGGTAACCTCAAAATAAGTACATACGCTTATGAAAGACCCTGTAGATATATACTTATATATATATATATATATATATATATATATATATACTTATATATATATATATATATATATATATATATATATATATATATATATATATATATATATATATATATATATTTATCGGCGGGATCTCCAGCCTAGGTGTATGCATAAATGTCTGTGTGGCGACGTTCACTATCGCCGACGTGTCGGGCGATAGCCGCAGCGTCGCCATACAGTCATTTGCGCATGCACTTAATCTGGACATCCTGCCGATAAATCTTAATCACTCCACAACCACGGCTCGCATTGCCATGTATTTAGTACCAAAATGATCGCCATATGCAGAAATGTGCGTATGTGTCAATGCGTTAGTTTTGAAAGATCGCAGGGTAATGATTTTGAGATGTTTGGTGTGAATGCTAACAAAGTAACCTCATGTTTGCGAATTCTGTTCTAAACGGCCATGTCGCATCTTCTGGCCGGCGTTAGGCTTCTGTCGGAGGAAGCAGAATTTTCTCACTCTTAGTTTCTGTATAGTAGGACTGGTTGTTGTAGTAATTTTACTTTCACTCCGAAACAAGATTTCTTAGAGACCATGTGCCATTGGAAAAATGATTTGCTTTAACGAGCTCTACAATTCCTTATTTGCTTTTCACATATTTCTGTAACACCCTGCACAGCGACACAAAACGGGCGGTTATGTGTCTATTTGTCCTGCCCGTGCCCTTCCATTCTGAACTAACCTTTCAATCTGTCGTATATCAATGTGAATCGATCTCTGCCATATTTTCCTGAGGAGAGTTAGTCGCAGAAATAAGGATCCTGTAATGCCTCATTTTTTTTTACCTCATTCGCTAACCAACGTTGGAAGTCGTTTACACAAAGCTTTCATGCGAACACGCTGGTGCGCCCATCATGTAAATAATCGGCTAAACCAAAATTAGTAATTTTACAGTCACTCCTAAACAGACAATTTTACCCCAACCCGATTTAATTAAAAATAAAAGCTAATTTTAACGAGTTCTAAGACTCCCTAAATGTACATCATTTTGTTTGGCACACCCTATATATATATATATATATATATATATATAGGGTCTTTTAATCGATAGTAAGAATTGTAGAGCTCGTTAAAGCAAATATTTTTAAGCAAATATCATTTATGGAACATGGTCTCTAGGAAGTCTTGTTTCGGAATGAGAGTAAAAATACAACAGTTTATTACACTGATGTTTTTGCCCGACATAAGAGCACAAAATGTGCTGTTGCAAGACAACCAGTCCTTCTATACAGAAATTAACCGTCGTGTTCGTGAGAAAATTCTGCTTCTTCCGAAGAACATATAAAGCCGGTCAGAAGATGCGACACAGTCGTTTAGAAGATAATTCACCAAAAACCTGTGTCAATGCGAGTGGTTGCGGTTAATTATTACGATTTTTCGGCGAACATGTTGAGATTGGGTACATGCATAAAATATAATTAAATAACATAGAAAAACCACTCGTCATAGCTCTAGAAAAAAACACACCACTATTTATTATCTTACAGTAACTGCTCCGTGTGTCCGCAAACGTTTTGAAACACCCTGTATATATATATATATATATATATATATATATATATATATATATATATATATATATATATATATATATATACAGGTCATTCATATCGTTACGTACTTATTTCGAGGTTTGGTAGAACTCGGCAAAAATTGTTTTCCCATTGGAGGACTCGGAAACGTCTTGTTAAGGATAGAGAATGAAATTTATAAAAGTAGTTATTCTGCCTTTTTTCTCCTACATAGTTGTGCGAGATCTACGTTTGCGGGAGAACCAACGCATGAAGGAACCGATTATACCGGCGTGTTCGGAGGAAAATTATTGACGATTACATGCTACGATTTGATTCAGAAGAAAGGACAAAAAACCCGTTTCTAGAATAAAACATGTAGTATCAAATAAGTCATACAGCCCTGCTAAGAATCGAATACTTCGTAAGGCGTTATTGTTGCAAATATTTTGCAACACTGTTTTACTTTTTGTATGAACCGACTGTGAGATTGCAACGAAATTAACACGTTCGTCATGTACATAATGCCCTTAACATTTCAAGCCATTTCAATAAATGAAGCCGAAATTATCATCAAAAATCATGAGCTATTTTTTTGCAACGCTTTATATATATATATATATATATATATATTACTTGAATCATATATAGGCATCCATTATTAAAACTAGTCTAATTAGAGCACATTCGGATTCACTAAAGTTCACTTAAGGTTTAACCCCTAGGCCACCGTGGCTTATTCTGCATCCGCGAGTTTTAGGACGAGACACGCTGCTTTAAATGATACCCTAGCCCGTGCTTTAAGGTTTTCTGTCTACGGTTGTGTTCTCGAACCCGAGAGTTTGTATACAGAAGACTCCCGTCAATCTGACGGGATTACTTTAATAGCTTTTGTAAGTGGGAGGACACTTGTCTGAAACACTACCGTGACTGACTCTTAAGCACCTTCGATGGTCAGTCACGGCGCTGCCCAGACTGGTGATGCTGTTTCGCAGGCGGGGAGAACTAAGTGTCGGAAGTATGCATCTATCAGAGACTATGGATTTTCGACATCTTGTCTTTGAGACCTTAGGGGGGTCAGGTAAAATTACTGAGGTAGTTAATACTAAGTTATGCAAGTTTCTCAGATTGACCACGAGAAACCTACGCGCTGGTGAATTTTTCCGGCAAAGGCTGACAGTTGTAACGCCACGGCGGTGGACCTAGGGCTGATTCAGATTGTCGTCACGTTTACTAGGGGACAACTGTTTACACCCTATTATAAGTTATAACAAAACAAAAATATATACGTGCTTTTACGAAACAAACATTTATTGGATATGGACTAGGTATTAAACTCTTTTGTTTCCTAAGCTGACACGAGTTATGCTGAACATGCAGTTAACTGCATGTAGTTTATTGATTACCCACGAGCTCTCCATAATCCATGTTGACAAGTAATCACCGCTCCTCCTAAAATTATAAATTTCTTTAGGGCCTTCGAAAACAGATTTTACACGTAGTCTGTATTGAATATGATTTGAGAATATTGAGTGATTATTTATATGTTGTAAGCTGAACGTGCATTTTGCTAAATCTTGCTGATTTAGTTAAATGTACCTTTGGAGATTGATGCGTAAATGCTCGATTATCTTGGTTAAGTCTTATACGCTTGATAAATTAATATTAATTTTAATTTCCTGGATTATTTTACTTGTTTGAATTTCATTTATTAATCACCTTTGTTAGGTATATAGTCAAATATTATACATAAAAACACGGTCACTGAGCCAGCCTGGCCAGTGATTCAACTCTGGGGCACTCCCCCGCATGATATCTCCCACAAGCTCTCCTACACCTGTTACAGATACATTCTTCTGTCGGCTCATGGTACCCTTGAGTTTTACAGAGAACATGAGGGAAGCCATGCACTGCATAGCGTACTACCACACTTCGGTTGGTGCGATGCAGTCCCTTCCACGCATTGTTTGTCATTGCACCCGTACTAAAGAAGTCGGGGTCCACGTCTGGCAATCTCACCTCCCACTGACAGATAAAGTCCCTGCAGGCCTGTGTTTCCGGCAACCGGAATTGGCGTTGCAGGTCCTCTATGAAGAGCGGGGTACCGGCGAGTAAATAGACCAGACGATTGCGGCATGACGTGTGGAGGCCGAGCATTCGCTTGAGAAAGGCGGGTTTCACTCAATCAAGCCTCGCGAGCTGCGCCACGCTCAAGTTCTCCCAGATAAGCTGTATGCCGTAGGATGCCGTGGGCGCGATCTTAAGGTTGAAAAGTTTTAGCGCCGCGTTAAGGGAGAGAAGCGTGGGTTTCTCAATTCCGACGCCTGCTACGAGGGCTTTTCTGACCCTCTCGGCGATGTGCTTCGTAAACGACGTACTGGAGGTCGGGAGAGAGAGGCCAAGATACGGAAAGTTGTTGACATACTCCAGTGGTGTGGAGTACAACCGTAGCTCATCGCTGGTTGCAAGTCGACCAGCTTTACGGAACTTCATGGCCTTGGTCTTGCCGATGTTGATCTCAAGTCCTACATCCGCCACGTACTGCTCGAGCCTCGCTAGGCTCTGCTGCACCTCGAATCGGCTTGTTCCATATATCGCGAGATCGTCTGCGTATAGCAGAATGTCTGGGCGGACGGACTCTCGAGTGCCCACGATGCGTCGCGGAAGATCGTTGAGCAGGATGGAGAACAGCAGCGGACTTAAGTTGTCCCCCTGCGCGACTCCCGTCGTTTGCACAAAGGGGCACAACTCAGCCACCCCATCCTGTATGGTGATCGGGTTTTCCTGCAGGATTGCCCCGATGAGCTGGAGGATGTTGGCAGGCACACTCGCTTCAGCCAACTTGAAGATATTCTTGTCTCTGGGAGCTCCATCAAGGGCCAAGCGGAAATCCACAAAGACGGCGTACAGGAATTGTTTGGCGTGCCTAGAGAACCCTGGCCAGCAGAATCTCACACGCAGTCAGTGTGGACCTGCCTGCGCGGAAGCCGTGCTGCTCTTTTGGGGATGGCGCCGAGAGCCTCGAGGAAGTGAGACAGGCGGGCGGTGAGGATGGCAGAGAGCAGCTTGTAGCAGCAGCTCTTTTTGGCGATCCCACGCCACGAGCTAGGCTCTCTGGGGCTGCCCTTTCCCTTCGGGATGACTGCTAGAAGAGCACTCTGCCAGTCGCTGGGGAGGCGACATTCGCGCAGACTAGCGTTGAAAAGGGCGGTCCAGCAAGGAGCAAGTACCATGGCCTCCTTGAGGTGCTCATTACGGACTTGGTCGGGACCGGCGGCCTTGTTGAGACGGAGTCGTTGCATGGCGCCAAGCACCTCGGTGAGAGAAAACTATGCGGAGAGTGATTCCCGTAGCAGCATTGTTTTCTCGTCTCAGGCCGCTTCGTAGTGGAGGATGCTGCGCGGGATGGTGTCGGCCGACGCAAACATGCGGCTGAAGTGGGAGATGAGCGCCGATGAGTTGATAGGGCAGGTGGGAGATCCCTGTCGGCGGAGCCACTTGTACGGTTGTCGCTCTGCCTCATCCAACAGCGCGGACTCCTTTTGTTCCAGGTACTTGGCGCGTTCAGCTTTGTACGTCCGGCGACACCCACTTTTGAGAATGATGAAGAGTGGCCGCATCCTCGGGTAAAGTGCGGCTAGGAGGCGAGCGCTGAGCTGGGCCTGGTTGGCTGCTTTGCACGCACTGTTGAACCATGGACTCCCCCTTCTTGGCTTACTAAGACTAGCTGCGTATCTCAACAGCTCCGTAAGAGCTTTGGCATATTGGTCAATGCCTGGAGCTCCCGGCACGGGGAAGACGTCGTGAAGGCGTTCCCGTAGGTGGTGCAAGCTAATATGCTTGGCCAGCGGAGGTGGGCGGGGAGCAGGAGTCCTAGCAGCTGGCAGGAAGACTCTTACAGCCGTTGGCAGATGATTCTTGAAATGTCTTCCGCTGCGGAGGGGGTTGTCAACACCGAGGTAGGAGACCTGCTCGGATGGCAAGCTTACCGCGAATACATCTATGACAGATGATCCCATGTGCCCCTCGAAGGTTGGGCTTGCAGGATTGGTGACAACCCAACGGCCCGAGTCGGCCAGGGTGTCCAGGAGAATTCTCGTGTGCAGATCGGCCGGGCGGTCCAGCCTACTGTTGAAATCGCCGGTGACGATGATGGGCGCATCGCTGTCCAGCGCACTGAAGCACCGGGTCAGCTTTTCAGCCAGCACCGTCGAGTTCTCCTTGGACGGCGGACGCACGTAGCCTGCGATTATGTTTAGCCGCAAACTCTGGATTACGACCATGTCTTCCTCAGCAAGAAGCACCTCAACATCGCCCAGCCGCTAGTTATAGCACACGGAAACACCGCCGCTGGGTCGGCCGGGACCTGCAGGCCGGATTGCGGGGAAGTGCGCGCAGTAGAAGCCGGGGATGTTGAAGGAGGTCGTGGCCCAAGTCTCCGTCAGCACAAGAACGTCAATGCCCTCAAACGCGGAGGGCGCGAGGAGGTCGAGTGTCCGAATCCCCTCGCAGTTCCATTGTGCACTTAGGAGCAGTTTCCATTGCGGCCCCTCCCCTTGCTCCGGGGCCTGCTGCGGCGGGTGCTGTCCCGAAGAGCCGCGGCGAGGTGGTCGTACAGAGTGTCCCTCGGCGGCGCGCGGAACTCCGAGTTGTCCTGCCTGTCCTTCTGGTGCTTCGCTTCGTAGCGGGGACGGTGGCGGCGCCGAGTTTGAGCACCTCGGATCTCGCCAGGAGACCGGTTGGAGCTCTGGGAGGATCTCTCGCGCAGAAGCTGCCGGAGAGCAGTCTTGATGTCGTCCACGGCGCTCTTGTCCACGCTGTGTTTGTCCTTCGTGCCCGAGTGCTTGGACTGATGGGTAGTTTGGTCGTTGCTGACCTTGGAAGGATCTCTTAGGGACACCCCAAAAAAATATTTTACGCGTCGGGCGATCTCCAGGGCCGCTTTCTTGGCCGGCTCACCCTTGTAGCTGTAGGAGCCGCGTTCAACCACCTGACGCTGGATCTGGGTGAGGGGCATGTAGACGAAGCCGGCAGCCGCGGCGCGCAGCGAGAGGGCCTCGTTGGCAGCCTTGCACTCTTGATTGAAGAGCGGAACGGAGAGCACGCTCAGCTGGGATCCAGGGCGGACCACCTTGAGCTGTTTGGCGAACTCCACCGTGGCCTCGATGAAGTCGTTGCCCTCAAAGTTGCCACACTCGTGGTAGCCGGCGTGAAGCGCTACGCAGACAGGACCGGGGGCGGCCTTCTCGATGGCGTCCTCGGCCTCCTTAATGATGTCCTTGATGCCCGGCTTTGAGCAGCTGCGGACGATCATGGCAGCCTTCCGCGGGAGAAGTTGCTTCAATGCCGGTCTGAAGGCCCCAACAGCGCTGTCACTGATGAGAAGCGCAGTCTTTTTGGGTGGCTGAGCGAGCGGCTGGGCGCCGGCAGCCTCTTCTCGGACAAGCTGCATGTCCTCCTCCTTCTCCTGGCGGGGGCGCTTACAGCTGGCGACCTCCTTCTCGAGGGCCAGCATACGCTGACAGAAGAACACCATGCAGCTCATCATCTCGTGAGAGATGGCCACCTTCTCCAGACTGGTCATGAACCCCCTGATGTCCATGTTGGCCGCTGGCATCGCGCACAGCCGGCATTTCCACCGAGCGGTGCTGCTCATGTCCATTGCCTTCTCGTCCTCAAGGAGGCACGTGAAGTGAATCGCACGCTCGCAGACCCCACAGTGCAGCACCAGTCCATCAATCCTTTCCGCGCATCGGGAGCAGGATTTCAAACCGTCCGCGTTTCCCGCCATGGCGTGAAACTGACTGCTGCTACTTCTCTAAAAGCGTTCTTTAAAAGCGACCTTTGTTCTGTGCCAACTTTTGTTCGACACCTGTCTTTCTCTATATGATATGAGCTATAATATAATCTGCGATTGTGGGCTGACGTAATGAATGTCTAAGTATATGTGCAGTCGGTTTTTATAAATCTCAAAACAAATTAGTGCATTCTGTAGTAGTCAGTACAAATATATACTATGAATATTGTTTGAATTTTAGCGTTAATATGAAAAGGCGTCATTGGCGTCGCACTAAGCTCAAACTGTGAACAACAGCTTGAGCTCAAGCTGTAAACGAGAACTTGAACTAGCTGTTCTGAAATGACGCATTTCGATGACGGCGGCCACGTTGTGGATAACAAGTAAACGGTGCTATCGTGACCTTTTCTCCAAAAAATGGTCAGTCTTTTTTTAGTCAGTAGAAGTTACATTTCTTCTTTGGTGTAGGGAAGTACAAGACATGTGAACGTATGTATACTATCTGGAACTCTAGCTTTGCATAGATTTCGTTTCAGGGTCGATGATGGGGAAGTTTTGGGACGCGAGAAATAGGCTAAATTCACTGTTGTCGCGCTTCTTGCCAGCCACCTTACGCTGCTATTCGTTGAACGTATGGCTGTCGTTGATACAAAAGCGTCCATAATTTGACCCTTGTTTCCCAGTCGACCTTATGTTCAGTTAGTCCAAATCTAACCGGATTGAAGATCTCAAATTTGTAATGTGTAATAGCCAAAACTATTCCTGATAACGCTAGATACTACCTGGATGGAGACATTGAAAACGGAGTTATTGTGTACAATTATTGTGGGCACGAGTAACGCTCGATCGCCAATTTAACTCCTGTCAAAGTGGTGCTACAACAGCAATTCGATTGTGCAATATTTTACTTAGGACGTTCATCTTACAGACCTCTATATCTATATTATATGAGACTGTATTAAACGGCAAATGTACTAAAACGGGCATAACCCACACGGTTGGCCATCTTCATGTGGCAAAGACGCAGCGCTGCCGCAACGCGTACAAAACAATTTCATTAAGCGTCTATCTTGACGCTACAGTATTGCCGTTACCAAACTTCCCAAGTCCTTAGAGTGGAGGATACCAACGACGGGTTTACACTTGTATTTTCATAGAATACTATATTAAGCCAATTTTCTTTCGGAGCATTTAACTCTAAGGTCGAACAACTATGTTGTGGCGTAGATATTCACTAACTCCAAATTGCTAATGTTGAGGTTGTTAACAATGCTTTTGCGTGGAGTCTAGCCCGCTGCGCACGTGACGGTGATGCAATACGTGATATGTTACTATTTCCCTTTTTCAATAAAGAAACTTTGTATTGTTACATGACGGTCAAAGATACTCCTAGAGAGATGAATTATGGTAAGGTATTCCCAGGACCACGGATTAACCATTATCACATATCACAGAGGGTTTTATGGTTTTTGCCCTAAGCGTAAAGAAACTATTAGCTAGCAGCGTTACCGTAAGACAGCATTCGTACAAAACCTTTATGTTGTGAATATTGCAATCAATGCATTGCTTTTGTTTAAATTCTCTTGTTACTAGGTGCACCAATATGAAACCGGAATCATGTTTTTAGCAAATCGTAGGCACTGTTTCAATCAAAGTATTGTCGCTAGCTATACATGGCTCCCATCTCTTGGTTAAACTATGAATTCCTCGCCTAAATAAATTCTCACCTTCTGTGATGAATCAATTATTGCGCCAGTTTCGACATTTCCGTAAAAAGAGAAGTGCTGCTCAGCCAGAGTCTTTCCCATTGATGCGAAGATATGGTACTCGGCTGGAGTCAAAGTCTGGTAAGTACGGCGCGTGAGAAAGTGTTTCATATTCGAGCCTGCCTATGGTTTCTTTGGTTATTCCACCAAATAGCTTTGTGCTTACAAGCACAGTGAAATATTTCCGTACGAGGCGTTGTCACTTAGCTTATTTGTGTTGTACTGTCTCTGTCGTCATTGTGGTCGTTTTTCTAGTATGACTTAGCTAAAATGGATAAGCTGCTGTTGGTAACAAACCGCGGTAACGGTTTAACCGGGTTTCAGCAGCTCATAGAGTAGATCATGCCACACAGGCAATTGTTTTTGTCAAAATAGATTTTTTAGTTTGTGTCTAGAGAGCAAAATCTTAATTGTGGTTTGTCGACTGTCTTGCTTTTACTCGGCCAGCTCATGAGAGACCTATTCCCCGACTTCTAGATACATTTCATGCGTTCAAGGCGCACTGAAATGTTTTGTTGAGAGGCGTTAAATTGATTGCGAGCTTTTGTTGCATTTGGCTGGCATATTTATGATCGTTCGTGATCTTCGAGACTTGTTGGGGTCTTCCGCGTGGTTCGTTCTAGGATACAAGATCGCTGTTGATTTTGAAATTTTTAAATCACTCAAGACACGGGTTACAATCAAGGGCATGGCATCCGTGAGCTTCTTTCGGCATTTCCTGCGCTTCGGTCGCATTGTTTCCGAAAAAAACAGAAAAAAACTAATAACAGAACTTACAACTGATTTTCGAGACGAACACGTCGCATCTTCTAGAAAGCGGAAAACAATTCTCACGAACACGACCAGTTTCTTTATAGAAGGGCTGGATATTTCGCAATCGTACATTGTGTACTTTTATGCCGGGCAGCAACACTAGTGTTACAAATGTTGGCAGGTTTACTCCCACTCCGACACAGGGCCTTTCCGAGACGATGTTCCCTTGGAAACAACAGTTGCTTTAACGAGCTTAATTGTTCCCTAGATAGTCATCAAAACATTTTGGCAGGCCCTATACATATATACATGTATACGTAGGAACCAAATTGAGTACTGCAATTTATACGATAGAGTCCAAATATGATTTTTCTGCAAGCATGTTCGTTATTTTGATTTTGACGTTCTTTTCAGTAGTTTATATACAATTGTTGGAACGGTGAATCCAGCAATAAAAACACCTCGAAATTGCGTTTTCAATTTTTTCAGCTTTACGTTGCCAAGCAACGAGGCGTGCTTGTCTTTCTCAAGAACATCTTTATTTTGAAGACTTTTTATGTTGGAAGCAATGGCTGTCTTTTATTTGCGAAAGTGAAGGAGAACCTTTATTATATCTGAAAGGAGGTTGGGGCCTTGGTGAAGCACATCGGTAAGGGACGCTTCGTCTCGTCTTTGAGCGCCCGTATCCTTCACAACCTTGACTTTCAGCTAAACAGAAGGCTTGCTCGGATTTTTAGCTATCGCTAGAATGGGAAACTAATGAGCGAGCACATTGTTCTTTCTTAGTATGGCTTTTTCGGCGAAATAATTTTCTATATATTTCGCCATCTCTAGGTCAACTGCCTCTAGCATTGGTTTGTTCTTTCCCGTGGTGGTAATAACCTCGTCGAGAACCTGGGTTCCATTTAAGATGATTTTTGGGAGGAAGTCAGAGCCTATTTGAATCTCTCTAGACGTAGGGTAATCTCCCATAGCCCAATCGGCTACAGGGGATAGCTTGTGAGTGTAAGAGATTATTGGGAGCTCATCTTAGTGATTTGGGAAATGCCCAAACATTTAATATTGATTAAATCGTGAGGTGGGGATCTGCTCCGCATAACAACGTTGTAGACCTCAAAGTTTGGAACATTCGAGACGTTTCCACCTATAGTGTAAGTCATCATAGGTCCACAACCCTAAAAGGGGAGACCCCACAAATCAAAAATAAATCTTAAAATATACGAGCGTTGTGAACCCGTATATAACAGTATGCGGATGGGTGTTTGGAGATTCCTAAAGACCAGAGAAGACGCAACAAAGTCCGCAGCATAGTTGATTTGAATTGCAGGAAGGCTTTTTTTTTATGTCGGATACAATGGCTATAATATATTTGCAAAAGTGAAGGAGAACTTCTATTATATCTGGGAGTAGGTTGGGGCCTTGGTTAAGGTAGGCTTCGTCTCGTCTCCGTGGGCCCGCATTCTTTACTACCCTGACTTTCAGCTTAGCAGAAGGTCTGCTAGGATTTTTTGCAATCGCTAGAATGGGGATATAATGGAGCGATCTCGTTGTTCTTTCTTGGTATTGGAGAGCCTATCGACAGACTCTTTGAATGCCATAGTGAGCTCGTTTGAGAGAGGATCGCGTTCGTTAAAGAGAGGCTCTACCCCAAGAACTCTGTGTCCCACAAGAACTGTATGTCTGAGTTTGCGGAGCTTTGCCTGCTCCGACTGTGTGCTAGACTCTAGGGGTTATTCCGAAGTGCTACCGCGGTAAATGGCTGCATAAAGCGCAGGGCGCAGAGGGAGGTCTGAAACCTGTCGTTGCTTAGGTTTGGCCCGTCTTTACCATTAAATACCCACCCGAATATTGTACGAGTGGCTATAACCTCGTCTAGAACCTGCTTTTTATATGAGAGGGATTTTTGGGAGGAAATTTGAGCCTATTGGAATTTCTATCGACGTAGGGTAAACCTTTCAGCCCAACATACCCAACAGGTATCCAACATCTCTTTTAAAGCAAGGGTTACACATTACTCATATGAGAGCCCATGAAGTGAGGCTAAATGATTTGCGCAGATGTTGTGCATTGATATCTTATTCATCATAACGGCGCAAGCATTCATTTTATGTATGCTGCCATTTGCTCGACAACAATGGCGCCGGCTACAGTTGCCCTTTTATCATTTGTAGAAGCTCATAAAATAAAGGGACGATGAAACAAGTGCACAGGAGGTGAACCCATCTTTATATCAACGGGCAGGCACTTACTATATACAATGACAGCTCTAAGATAGGTAATGGGCATTCACCAAACAGACCAACCGTCCATAGCTCCTGCAGCCGGACCAACAGGGCTAATCTAGCGGTGTAGTAGTATTAACTTTTCAACGGGTTTATGTCTGCTTGTTTTTTTTTTTTTTTTTTTTTTTTTTAGATGTCCTTCTATATATATATATATATGGTTTATTTCGCAATAACATTGCATTTCAAGATGGTACATAATTTCAATACAATTCATTCCTTTTATACACTTTAAACACTTCAGCGACCGTCCCACCCGGCGAAAAAGTGCAAAGACCGCCGATGCTTCTGGCAGCTCGCTGCGTGGTATTTAGCGCATATCTGCGAGCAGAACCGGCAACGACATTGATCGTCAACTTGGTGAAATCCTTGAGTCGAACATACCAAGTGATGATAGCCATGCACAATGTATCTTGTGTACACGTGCCGGCTAGTGCATGCCATTCCATCCCAAAGCTCCCTGGCGAGGTACACATCCAATTGCGCTACCTCTGCCGAGGCCTCGGTCACTTTCCCTGCCACTCCAACAAAAATTGTTGAAGTGGTCCAGTAATAGGTGACCTAAGCCTGACTCTGATTGTTTCCACTGCCGGCCCGCAACCCGCTAGCAGGTACACGAAGCGGCTTTTTGCCGTCCGGGGTAAGCAAAGGACCCGCTTCATATATATTGTGAAGCATCTTTCTAGCTGCGCAAAATTTGCCGCTGAAAGATGGCCCCACACCCTGCCAAGGCTGTAGCTCAACATTGGCACAATCTTAAGCTCATAAAGACGCACGGCCGCACTCACAGACAGTCGTCGAGGGTCTCTCACCTCTGTGTGAATAGAGGTAATAGCCGCTCGACACCTGTCGGCGATGTGCTGGGTAAAGGTCGTTCCCGTATAGTGTAGCCTCAGACCCAGATACGGGAAAGAGTTGACAAACTCCAGCGGTTGGCCACAACAGGGTATTACGTCTGCTGCGGCCAATCGACCCCCACGGCGAAACTTCATGGCTTTCGTCTTCCGCGCATTTATTTGCAGGCCCTTACGGTGAAGGTAACTTTCGACGTCACCGACAATTCGACGAATGGCACCGCGGTTCCGGTGGGCCACTACTATGTCATCCGCATACATGACGACGACGGCGTTTCTAAACTCCTCCCGCACATGGCGAGCTAGGTCTGCGATGAGCAAGGAGAATGCCAGGCAACTGAGAGGGTCCCCTTGGGGGGTCCCTACGTTTTGACAGAGCTGCAAGGTGTCTTCGCCCCTTACGTTTACTTCAAGGCGGTCTTCAGCAAAGAAGCTGGAGAGCACTCGTAGGAAAGAACCACCCACCCCAGCATGTCGAAATGAATCGACTAGTAGGTGACGGGGAGCTTTGTCGAAGGCCTTGACACAATCGATAAAGACGGCGTACAAGTGACCCCCGGGCACAGCCAGCACCCGTTCAACTTCCGACTGGAGTACGTGGATCGCGTCCTGTGTACCTCGGCCTTTCCTGAATCCGAATTGCTCCGGAGGTAAGGCCTTCTCCACAGTTGGAAGCACCCTCGAGATAATCAACTTGGCGAAGATTTTCTTGAGAGTGCGTTCCGACGCGATACCCCGATAGAGATTTGGATCGTCCACGTTGTCACCGTTTTTGCCCTTGAATAGCAGAGTAAGCCTGGCCTCGTGCCAAACCTGGGGTATGTGTCCCCCGCTGAGTATCTGATTAAACAGCTTACACAGCTCCTCCGCTAAAACATCGGACGACTTAGCCCAATGTTCGTAATAGATCCCATCAGGACCACTACTCTTTTTCTTGGGTAACCCGCGCAAGATCTGCACAACTTCCTCCACCGTAAACGGCGAATTCATGTCGTGCTGCTCCAGAGTGAGCGGTTGCTCAATAACTGGGTTAGGCGCGGGGGCGTTTGCATCGAGCAGAAGGGCAGTGAAGTGCTGCCGCAACTGCTCCTTTGTCATGCTGTGCATGCTTCTGTTTTGCCGGCGAACAATGTAGACATGGGGTTCGCGCTCTGCTCTCTCAAGCAAACGAAACTCCTCCTCCTCATCATACCGGCGCTTACTCTCCACAAGCAGTTTCTTGTAGGTTGCTCTATGTCGGCCATAGAGCGCCCTACGATCAGCAACTACCTGGGGGTCGGGGTGTAGAGCCCGTGCTAGGCGCAGGAGCCCCAAGACTTCCCGACGTTTTAAGTAGCAGGCCTGTGTAAACCAGGGCCGCGCCCGTCTTTGTCTGTACTTCTTCTTGACTACAGCCGCCTTGACAGTGGCCTCCAAAGCGTGGTTGCTTTGTTCAATGTCAGAAGTTGATCTCAGCAGCTCTAACTCGCGCGTCAATACACGCAAATCTAGTTGCCTAGACCAGTACGTTATCGGCTGCCGACGTGGGGCGCGTCCCTGGCCAGGCACACACAGAGACGCCAGCACCGGCAGGTGCTTCCGTGCTGGAATATCAAGTACCTCGCATCCTTGAAATTCCGTCGGATGTTGAAGATTGTGAAACAGGAGGTCGATAGTGCTTCTTCCACTTTGGCAAACATACGTGAATTTATCACGCTCATTTGCGCAATGCAGGCCTCTGTTTTCTAGAAGCTTAAGAAGCACATCGCCCTTCCTGTCGGTGGCGCCACTATCAATACGACAGTTGAAGTCGCCGCCGACCAGAGTGGGTAGCTGGAGGTTCAGTCCCGCTAGACCAGCACTGATCGCATCGGCAACGTCAACATCATCGTAATGAGGTGGCAGGTAGAACAATGCGAGGTTGAAACTACCTGAGGTGAGTGTCATACAACACTCACCTCGACACACACATTGCATTCGGGGTGACCCTGCTCGTAAATAGATTGAAAGTCCACCTACTGGTCTTCCCCGCCCTCCGTCTGGAAGACTTGCTAGCAGATGGAAACCTCGCATCTCATCGAAATGCACTTCCTTTCGCATGAAAGTCTCCGTCAAGAGTACAATGTCCACATCATCAAACAAACGCTCTGGTGCTAGCTGTAAAGCCCCAGATAAACCTTCGCAATTCCAAAGCAATAATTTGCAGCTGCGAGCAGCATGCAGCTGCCTTGGCAGAAGGCGTCATTGCTGTCTAGCTGTTAAACCATGCCCATCAGTAAACTCTTCGCATACTGTAGTCTGGACCGGCGGAGCCCCCAGCCAGCGCCGGAAACTCACGCCTTTCGGCCAGAAGGCGCTACTCGAAACTTTACTAAAATCATCATCACCAAAGGCCACGCAGAAGACGGAGTCCGGCCGGGAAACTTTGAGTTTCCAAATAGCACGCACTACAGTATGTCTCCCGGTTAGCCAACCACGCAGCTGTTCTGCCGACGCTTTTCGGCTGAAGCCCTCCAAACGGAGAGCCTTCATAGGCAGCACACGGTTTTCACACAGTGTTAGCTCACCTAAGTCTATGACTGCACTTCCTGCTCGAAGAGGACGGTGCTTCCTTATCGCGCTAGTTTCGCGTTTTTCCACTGTTGTTCGCTTTATGTCTGCTTGTATATAGCTTCGAGAGTAGTTTAAGTAATTACTACCGCAGTAAGGTTATAAGAGTGTACTCGCATGTGTTTAGTTAATTATATGATGCTCGTTATTATTTAGTTTTTAAAATTGGCGTTTGAATTTCAATTAACAGGTGAGAACATGGTAACCGCTTCCGTTCCTACATGCAATACATGTACACATACATTGCATCAAATGACCGTGCAGAATATTCCGCTAACGGCCGGCTTGCAACATGCCTGACCGATTACTACGTCTACGCAATTTTCTGTCGTTGTGCCAAACACACAGGCCCCGTATTTACTCGTTAAAAATGTTAGGTCAATTGTTTATAGTAAGGTTCTTGTTTAGAATGTAGAAGAGCGTGTTTAACAAAAATATTTGTGAACTTAGTTCATCACTGTGTTTGTTTTACAGTGAACATTATTTGTTGGTTAGCTTTGCCTTTAGAAAAATCAGATTAAAACCTTAGTTGAGTCATTGGGCCTTAAATAAGTCCTATACGTTTACCATAACAGTATATACATACCTACATGCATAAAAATTTAGTCGTTCCGTGAACGCAAAGTGCAATGAAATATTAATAAGCATTTATATATTTAGATCTCGGCCAGCGATTCGCTTAGTATTTATGTGTAGATAATTTTTACGGCCATTCTAGACAAAAACTCGTAAAACTAGTCGAATAAAAGGTTTGTTAGAATATTGTAACGTTGTTGTGTTACGCTGGTCCGCTCGGGGGTGTAGACTCAGCCGGACAGGTACTGCAGCACGAGGAACTCAGGAACGAAGAATGACAACGCGTAGCATATGGTCTAGTGCATGGCCGAGCAACGAGTGTGTTTTTAGCCAGGTTGCTCGGTCTATTTATTGACTCACGAGACACCGCGGCGTGCTGACACCCAAAAGAGTCTCAGAACCCGCTCTCAAATCGGTCGAAATTTACAGTGGTTTGTGTTTGTTCCGTATACGAATACAGGTTAATTTAGGTCTGACTTAGAATGCCGATCATAGGTCGACCCTCTCCAGGTGTCGACCGATGATCGTTTTGGATGGCGGATGTCGTTGGTGTTTCGGCGCGAAAGGCTGTAATTGGTTGAGATATGTGTCGGTCGGTGAACGTTGGACGCTGTGGCCGCTGGTCGTGGTCCGTTGAAGTAGATTTGAATTGCGCCGTTATGCACATACGGTGTTGTGGGTGGCTGGTCTATCGTCGTACTGGCCAGAGGAAGTGAAACTTCGTCACAATATCTAACGCTACGACGGCGCTAACCATCGCCTCTAATACGGTGGTATGCTTTATAGCTTGTATGGGGGTAAGCTAAAAATGCCTGGCGTATCGAAGAACCAGTGATAGCTTATTACTCGTAAAAGAAGCACTACTTACTCAACTAGTTGAGATTTTCATAGATGTGGGACTTAAAGTACACAAAAAATGCACGAAGTCTTGTCCAGCCAAATAATTGAGGAGCTCTGCGATGAAAGCCAAACAGAGATATGTCCATGTCCGTACAGTGTAGTACAGGTATGTGTAGCCACTGTAAATGTATGCAGCAGGTAAAGTTAAATGAAGTCCTTTTAAACCAATGTGTTTTGAACGTTTTCTCTTTAAACTGATTGCGCAGTGGTTCAAGATCAGTTTATGCTAGGTGAGTGAGCAGGATGAGAAGAGTTTGGAAATAAACGCTCGGCCGGTAATGATAGTCACTAACTATAGCGCTTGGATAAACCAATTTTGCAATGGCAACGTGGATTTCGGGACCAAACACTTTGATATTGTGCCTGACTGAAGGACGTTTATGACAGCGTCTTTTGGTGCAGTAGGTACGAAGATATTGTCGAGCCCGGTGGCGTGGTGACCTAAGTCTCCGCCTCGCAACCGGAGGAGACACATAGGTGCGCGGGTTCGAGCCCCACCGTTGCACATTTGTATTTATGGGGGTCCGTCTATGAAGCAATGTGAAAAACAGTTCCGTGGACGTTAAATCTTGGGTGAGGGTCAGCCCGAAAACTTTAGTTTAACTTTAGGTACGAAGATATTGCAAGTCGAATAATGGAATAATTTTTAAGTCAAAATAATTTGTAAAGCTCTGATGTTTTCGATCTGATTCTTGCGAAGACGTCGCTCCTGTCATATATTATGTACTCAATAGAGCAACTTCTCTTTGAATTAGAAACTGCACCACCTGAATGTCTTCTAGCTATCCCAAGGTAGAGCTTTTCGTGTATATTAGAAATGAAGCCTTTTCTTTATTTGAAGCAGCTGGTCGAGATTACGTCAGGTTTTGTTTGGTTCGTATAGGAGATCTTGTTCATCGATAGATTCAGTGAATTCGGCAGTATCGAGTGTTTGACTAGCCCTCTGACGATCGGTTCGAAAGCGTTGCAACTAGTGCTATGACGCTGTTGACATGTTTCTGCCGGTGATGTTGGCTGTGGACGATACTCTGGTCGTTGTAGTGCACGTGCGACAATGTGGTCGGTCTTCCGTGTGACCTTACTGGCACTGTACTGTGTAGGCGGCGTCGTGCGTTTTTAGGCTGTTGATCCGGTGTCTAGAGGGTGGAGTGCTGGGTCACATTATGCCTAGTAAAAGACAGCTTTCAACCAATTCATGTTGAATAAACCTGTAAATAAAATACAGCTTGAGCGTCAGAGTTACCCTCAATCAATTCTAGTGCGTGCCAATTTATTTTTGTTTTATGGTCAGTTGAGCACAAGCTTCTTCTCGCTAAAACGTATCATTTTTGTTTTATACGTACGATGTTCAACGAATATTTCTAACAGTTTTCCACTGAATATTGATAGATTATGCCCCTTCGTAGGCCTGAAAAATACTTACTTCTGGGGGTCTTCAAAGGCAACAAAATCAACAAATTAGAAAACTGGTGCTATTTAGCTGTTATGACTGCCTGTACTATTATGAACCAAAATTCTGTAAGCCGTAAGTTTACGGCCACGGCAAAAGCCAGGGGAGACAGCTAATATATTGTTCTCGTCGTAAAAGAGACAAAAGAGGGCAGAAGAAAAACATTTATGGATAAGATCCGCAAGGAAACGGCAAACCACGACTCTGGCACTAAGGAAAACGGAACGGGAGCGGAAGAAGCAATGTTAGTAGCCTGTTGCTTAAACGATGAACAGACGACCTCTGATAGTACTCCAGATCAACCTGGATAGGTGCGCGGCTGCACACGATCTCTTAGAGCAAACGGTGTCTTCCCTAGGTATCAATGTATGTCTTGTTTTGGAACCGAACAGGACTGACCCGCGACAGAGGATGGCTCGTTGATGAGAGAGGTGATTCAGCAGTGTCGGTGTTAAGCAAGAACATTGCTGTAGAAAAATTCGGAGGCGTTAAGGGTGTGGCGTGGATAAGACTTGGCAGCGGGGAGTGCTTCTACAGCTGCTACTTCTCACCAAACCGTTCGTTTGAAGAATTTCGGGAGTTCTTAGACAAATTGACGGATTTACTTAGGGCAGGCCGTATGGGGTCTGTGTGGTAGTGGAGGGAGATTTTAATGCTGAGCCTCCAGAGTGGGGGGCGGCAGACTTAGACAAAAGAGGGGAAATACAACCGGCATTACGGCTTCGGTCGCAGAGCTAATGAGGGCAGTGCGGGAGGCGCGCGATGTGGCGTCGCCTGCGAGCCACCTTGGCGAAGGTGGCTTGCGGAGGAGAGCGAAAACGTCGTCGAAAATTCTGGTAGACTATATAGAGCAATTGCTAAAGCCAGGCGGTGATGTACGACAACTCGCCGCACGTACTATCGAGCGCTAAGAGCACAAAACGGCAGCGAAGAAGACTGCCAGACAAAACTAAAACAGCTTCGGTATGCCCGGAGATGTGTAAAGTGGCTGATTAAGAAGAGTGAGGAACGAGCGTGGCGGGCGCTGGGTGATGAGGTCGAAACTAACCCATGGGGACTCGGATACAAGATCGTTACGGGAAAGCTCAAGGCGATGCTTTTCAGTTTACATACACGTCCGCCTGAGGAGTTGCAAAATGCAGCAATTACGAGACTAGTATCGGACGCAATAGAGAATAGGCTAATCTCTACAAATTATTTCGGCTTAGAAGAAAACGTCTATCCGCCTCCGGTCACAAATGCTGAGATTATCAAAGCAACGACTAAGAAAAGGGGTAAAGCACCTGGCCCAGATGGGATGGCAGGATTGATCAGAGCTCTAGGCATGGAAGCCACTGACTACATGCGTAAGGTACCAGATATATATTTAGCAAATTGAGTGTTCCCGGCGGAATAAAAACGGGCTAGGGTAGTGCTCATACATGAGAGAGTAATAGCCAATAGACTCGTCAAAGAGCTGGAAGAAAATGACCTGCTTTCGAAGGAGCAGTACTGGTATCGCCGAGGGCGGTGGAATGGCAATCGAGCGGGTGATGAAAGTGGCTGAGGGAGAACGGAGTAAATCGTTAAAGACAAGGGGGGCGGTGTTGGTTGTCCTGCTTGACATTAGCAACGCATTTAACTCGATGCTGTGGGGTGTAATCAAAGAGGCCTTTCGAAAAAAGAGCATATCATCTTACCTGAGACGGGTGATTGACAGCTATTTAAGTCAGCGGGTTATCACTTGGGGCAGCGAAGGTCAAGAGAAACCAATGTCTACAGGCGTTCCTCAGGGCTCTATCCTTGGCTCGATTTTTTGGAATATGGCGTACGACGGGGTGTTACGGTTGCCAGAGCTTCCGCCAGGGACGATAACAGTTGCATCGGCCGACGACTTGGCACTAGTGATTAGAGCTAAGACGGCTGAGAATTTGGAGCAGAGGGCAGAAGTTGCGCTCACGCGGGTTAATCGGTGGTTGAAAGGACACCAACTACGACTGGCTAGCCACAAGACTGGAGCCCTGGTGCTAAAAGGAAGAAAAATAATGCGGAAATTGGGCATTTGTTTGAACAGGGAGGTAGTCGCTCATACAAAGAAAACTGCAAAATACCTCGGGGTGGTGCTGGATGAGGGCATGCCATTCGTCGAACACGTGCACGCAATTGCTGCCCGGGCCAAAAAAGTCTCGCAGAACTTAGCAAAGATTTTGCCGAGACTTGGCGGTGCTGGAGAAAACCGCTGGCGACTACTGGCTATAGTGGTCGACTCCATCGTGCTGTATGCCTCTCCGGTGTGGGGCACCACTGCCCTGGCACGGGGAAAAGGGGCCAGAAGATAAGAAAACAGCTACTTAGCGTACAACGGCGAGAGCGTATCAAACGGTAGGCGCGATAGCAGCATTTGCGCTAGCCAGAGCAACGCCGTGGGAAATCACAATTGCAAGACACGCCAAAAATGGAAAGAAAAATATGGAGAACTTGACGCATACAATCCCTTATCAGAAGAAGAGGAAGAAGTTGATATGTTGGAGACGTTGCAGAGGGAGTAGGATGCCGACGGACCAGTAGGTAGCAGGTGAACAAAACGCCTATTTTTCGACCGACGAGCTTGACAAGAACAAGGCATGGCGAAACAACGTACCATTTAGTGCAGGTACTGAGCGGCCACCGTTGTTTCATAGCCTATCTCCACAGGTTTCGCAGGGCCCTCTCACCACGCTGCTTACTCTGTGACAGTGATGAAGAGGGTACGGCGGATCACACAGTGTTCCGCTGTACTCGTTCGAGGCAGCGAGGCGGCTACTGGCTGTCTCGCTAGGGACGGTAAGAATCACACTGGAGAATCTCGTTGAGTACGCGCTTTTAAATGAAATCAGCTGGAAAAGTGTGTCCTCTATGGCGAAGAAGATCATGATGACAAAAGAGAACATGGAAAGGCAGCCTGAGCGGGTTGGCAGTACCGACACAAATGTTTAAGGCCAAAAGAGTCCAGGCCGGCGCAGAAGATTTTAGCGCCTAGAAAAAATGAGGATTTCTCGCGACCATACCCTTTGAAGGAGTGCAAAAAGCGTCCAAGGGGTATGGCTGCAGAGAAGACGGGTTTAGTGGGTAGGGGAGGCCTAGGTATCACAAGTAGATTTAAGCCTCCGAGTCCCACAGTACTTGGCCTCACAATGATCCGCGGTGCGGTGGTGAGGTTAAGTCTGCGTAAATGCATTTTCCCCGTTCGCCTCTTTTTATTTTATATTATTAAAAAAAAGTTAGAGTTAGGTTAGGGTTAGGTTAGGTGAGTGTTAGGTTTGGGTTAGGTTAGGGTTAGGTAAGGGTTAGGTTTGGTAAGGGTTAGTTTAGGTTAGGGTTCGGTTAGGTAAGATCTAGGTTAGGGTAGGGTTAGGTAAGGTTAGGGTTAGGGTTAGGTTAGGGTTAGGGTTAGAACACCAAGTGCTGCCCCCTATGCAAGAAGACGGAGCACGGGGTCGGGTCGATGGCCTTCGAGGTGTATAGGTTGTACACAACGGAGCTCCGCACTAGCCGAGCGGCAGCCCGAAAGGAAGGACAAGCGGGCGCTGCGGCAGCATCAAAAGAGAGGAATATGATAGAGTCAGGAGGCTTCACATACCTTACCTCTGGAGCAAAACCCTCGCAGAAGGAGGCCTCTGCTTGAGGACAGGAGCTGCTTGAGGAGGAGAACATGAGGAGGAAGACAGAATGCTGATCACTGAAAATTACCCAGAAGCCCAAGCTGATACTACAAATCAACTTGAATAGGTGCGCTGCGGCTCATGACCTCCTCGAACAGACGGCCTGCTCTCTGGGGGTCGACGTGTGCCTTGTCTCAGAACCGAACAGGGCGCTCGCCGGCTCTAGAGGCTGGTTGGTTGACGGGAGGGGAGACGCAGCCATTTGGGTAGTTAACAAGCAGGTGCAACTCGAAGATTTCGGTGGTGCTGAAGGCGTAGCGTGGATAAGACTTCAAGGTGGGTGGTCCATGCTAAGCTGCTACTTTTCGCCGAACCGGTCGTTCGAGGAGTTTCACGACTTTTTGAACGGTCTGACGGGTCTGCTGAGGGCATGTCGGCTGAGGCAAGTCCTTGTCGCTGGCGACTTTAACGCCAAATCCGCAGAGTGGGGGGCCAGAAACTGGGACAGGAGGGGAGAAGAACTATCCGACTGGGCGGCATCTGCCGGACTTTTTGTTGCTAATGTGGGAGCCACGCCGACCTTTCAGAGGACCACAGGCCAGGAATCTATCGTGGACATTACCATGGCCTCGGACGGCGCGAGACTGGAGGGCTGGACGGTGCTCGATAAGGTTGAGACTCTCAGCGACCATCGATATATCACGTTCCGCCTAGGCGGTAGGATAGAGAATGGCGAAGGAGCCCCGTTATCTCGGCCTGTAGGCTGGAGAAAGGTCAACGAGGAGGTGTTCCGACGGGAAATACGTCAGAAGCTTCGCGGAGGTGAAGGTACTGCTTCGGTTGAAGAACTCATCCACGCAGTGAATGCAGCTTGTGAGGCAGCGTCAATCGACAACGGAGGTGGTGGAAGGCGCGATCGCCCACCAAAGTACTGGTGGACGCGGGAAATTGCGGAAGCAAGAAGATGGTGCACGAAGACACGCAGAACCTACGCTCGAGCCATTAGGCCGCGTAGCGGCAGCACCGAGGAAGATCGATAGATGAAGCTGGAACAGCTTCGATTCCCACGAAGAAGCCTTAAATGGCTAATCGGAATGAGCAAAGTACGAGGATGGAAAGCGCTCTGCGACGAGGTCGAGGCCAACCCTTGGGGACTCGGCTACAGAATCGTCACGGGGGAATTGAAGGCGATGTGCCCGGCCATGCACACCCGTCCTAGCGAGGAGCAGCAGAATGCAGCAATTGCAAAGCTGTTCCCTGACGCCACGGAAGTGGGGCAGTTGACGGCAGACAGCGCTAATCCCGAGCACGCTCCCCCCCCGCTACCAGTAACGGCGGCGGAAATTGTAGCAGCGACGACGAAGAAAGGAGGCTTGGCTCCGGGCCCAGATGGGATTCCGGCCTCGGTAATCAAAGTTCTCGGCGTGGAGGCGACCGATTACCTACGCAGGGTGGCGGACGAGATTCTGGGTGGAGGGCAGTTCCCGGCGAGTGGAAGCGGGCTCGGGTGGCACTCATACCGAAGCCCGGCAAGCCTGCTGGGTACCCCTCTTTCCTCAGACCGATCTGTCTGCTTAGCACGGTAGGAAAGGTTTTTGAAAAGATAATAACCAGCAGACTTGTTAAGGAGCTGGAGGAAAAGAGCCTACTCTCAGAGAAGCAGTACGGCTTCCAACAGGGGCGGTCGACCCTGATGGCGATTGACCGAGTGATGATGGCCGCCGAAGAAGAACGGCAAAAATCCCTGAAGACAAGGGGCATGGTGCTAGTTATCGTGCTGGACATTAGCAATGCCTTCAACTCGATGCCGTGGGACGTAATCTGGAAGGCCCTTCGGGAGAAGGGCATCTCGCCCTATCTCCGTCGGGTGATCGACAGCTACCTTAACGAGCGGGTGATCACCTGGGGCAACGAAGGCAGCGAAAAAAGAATGACGACTGGTGTACCACAGGGATCTATTCTTGGACCGGTCCTGTGGAATGTGGCATACGATGGTGTCCTCCGGCTGGCCGACCTCCCGCCGGGGACGTTTTCTGTGGCCTACGCCGACGATCTAGCCCTGGTGATCAAAGGTAAGACGGCCTCAGAGCTGGAGCATAAGGCTGAATTTGCGCTGATGCGAGTCAGCCAAAGGCTGGAAGTACACCAGCTCCGGCTGGCCGGTCACAAGACCGAGGCTATAGTGTTGAAGGGGAGCAAACGGGTGCGAAAGCTGGCGATTCGACTTAATGGCGAGGTGGTCACCTATGCGAAGAGGTCGGCCAAATATCTTGAAGTGGTGCTTGACGAGGGTATGACTTTTGTTGAGCACGTACACGCGGTGGCTGTTCGGGCGGAAAAGGTGACAAACGAGCTGGCAAGAATACTGCCTAGACTCGGTGGTGCTGGAGAAAACCGCCGCCGGCTGCTGGCTACGGTAGTCGACTCCATTGTACTCTACGCCTCGCCGATATGGGGCCCTACAGCTCTTGCGCGGGGTGGCGAGCGGACTAGGAGGAAGTTACGAAGCGTACAAAGAAAAGCGGCCCTGCGGAAAGCAAGGGCATACCGAACAGTTGGAGCCACGACGGCACTTGTGCTGGCTAGAGCCAGGCCGTGGGAGAAGACGATGATCGAGCATGCTCGACGGTGGAGAGCGAAGATGGGCGAGTCTGAAAACGACGGTGATCTTCCATTAGAAGAGGATGTCCTGGATGTGCTAGAGAGGGAGCGTGGGGCCTGCGGTTCTGACGGGAGTAAATGGACTCGGCGCCTGATCCCGAACCTGCACGCGTGGTACGAACGAGGCCACGGCCAGACGACGTATCATCTGACGCAGGTTCTGAGTGGTCACGGCTGTTTTCAAGCGTATCTTCACGGAATTCGCAAAGCAGCGTCGCTCCGGTGCCTATTGTGCGTCGTCGGCACAGATGACACGGCCGAACACACTTTGTTTAACTGCGCGCGGTTCGCGGAGGACCGTGCGCGGCTGGCGGCTATGCTCGGAGTGGAGGCTGTCACTCCGGAAAACTTCGGCGAACAAATGCTCCTTGACGACAGGCGCTGGGAATTAGTGGCTAGCGCCGCCGAGAGAATTCTACGGATCAAGGAAATCCTTGAGAAGCAGCGAGAGCGGGCTGGCAGAGGTGCAAGTTAAGTTAAAAGCTAAAAGAGTCCAGGCCGGCACGGATGAGTTCAGTGCCATGACAGAGGGGGCCAAAAGATACCAGGCCAGGTTGAGAAATAAGGAGAATCCGCGACCGACAGCTCCTTGAAGAAATGCATATAGCGACCGATGGGCTGTTTGTCGTGGATAGTTAGCGGGTTTAGTGGGTAGGGGAGGTTTACGTATTTTACTAGGTTGGCCTCCGAGTCTTACAGTACTTTTGACCCAGCACGGATCTAGTCTGCGTCAATGCATTCCCGGCTGCTCTCCTTAAAAAAAAAAAGTTAGGGTTAGGTAAGGTTTGGTTAGGTAAGGTAAGGTTAGGATAGGGTTAGGTTCCCAAGGGGGTTACTGGACCCCTACTGGGCGCATCCCCAGGTGGCAGATAGCGGAATACCTGCCAGATATGGCGGGTACCGGGGAAATAAAATACCCGGCGCGGACCAAAACAGAGACGCTGCCTCTGCACTCCATGTTAGGAGCGGCAGCATTCCCCTCTCGCGCGGAGGAGGGCCACCAGCGGCCCCAACGGGCGAGAGGTTCAGAGGGCTCTATCGGAGCACCAGGCAGCTCTATCATGGCGGAGGAGTCAGTGGACGCGGTCGCGGATCAGGGGGCCAAGGCTACAGCTCTAAAACCGTGGGGCACGCAGGCCGACGGATAGTACAGGGGCCCGGGAAGGAGTAGCCAACCTGAACCTGGCTGCCCCATCATCCGTTGTAAATCCCGAGATCACTGTTATGCCGGCTGGCGACCGGATGGGACCTACCAGTGTGTTAAACGGGGCCCATTGCCGAGGCCATGGCTCCCTGAAAACCCACAGCTGCGAGCCACTGTCACATCACGCCACACTGGTGGACGGCCAAGGACCGATAAGTACCCAAACGGAGAAACTAAAAACAAATGTTCCGGAAATGGACGGTGAAAACAAAAATGCTGGTTTCGTGCCACCAGCAGGGGTTTCCCACTCAGAAGAGAATAGTCTGGCAGGGGAGGTAGGCGACCAGGCTACCCCGTCGAGTACGGCTACTGGAAGGAAGAAGGAAGAAATAAGCGAAGAGGTGCAAAACGCTCCGGTAGAGGCTGTAGACCTTTTTGCGAAAAGGGGTCTGGCGCGCATTCCGCCGACTACAAGAAGCCTTTCGCCCCTGGAGGCCATCAACGAGGAAGAATCTGCGGCCCAAGAGAAGGACGGAAGAAAGCAAGGCAAGAGGAAGCCAACGTCCCCGGCCTGCACTACCTCGGATGACCAGAAGAAGCCAAAGACTCTTGGGTCAAGCGAAGGCAAAACAAAAAGCTCTTGGAAATTGAGAGGAAAATCGTACAAAAGCTTGATGGGATTTGCGAAATGTTTGCTCGGGTAAACATTGAAGATCCCAGGTATAAAAATGTGAACATCGACATTAAATAATTGGTTAAAGATGCGAATGCGTGGACAGAGGCCGTAATGCCGATGATTAGAATGGCGCTTCATGACCTGAAGATGCATGCCGCTGATAACTTCGAAGCAATGCTTACTTGTAGCGAGACCATCTTAAGCATGACTAAATGTCAAGAGGAGGATCGAGCAAGATTACAACGGAGGGAAGAGGCTATTCTATCAAGAGACATTGAGGTCAAAGAACTCAAATCTCAGCTCGCCAACGTCACGGCTAAAAACAGAAAGCTCCAAGAAGAGGCGGCCGCTAGGCGAGATGCCTCGCCTAGTGAACTTCTACTGATTACAGAGCTGAAGGCAAAGCTAAAGGAGGCGACGGATAAGCTTCAAATGCTTTAAGAGACCCCAGAGCAGAACAAAACGCGCCCGAAAAAAAGAGATGATTTCGATAATCAGGGAGAAAATCTTACGGGCACGTAACGATGAAGAGCACGCTATAAAGTTATTAGATGAGGAATGGCCTGCAGGGGCCTATCTCAATACTAGAATAATCAAAAAGGGAGTTGTACATTCTAACGCTTCGAAGATTGTGTTGCTTTGCGAAGAAGCGAAGAAGAGGAGGACAACGGGTGGAAGAACCTCCAGAAATCGGGGCTAGCTTTCCCAGCAGTCAACAAGTACATCGGAGATAAATGCACAAAACTGAGGGCAGGTCAGAAGACTATCATCAAGGCGCAGGACTCTGCCGCGCTGGTATCAGATAAAATAGATAACAATGAAAACGAAAAGCCTTTGCCCCCGCGAACTCTGGTCATTGGGAAGACCAGAGGCAAAAACTCCGAGCAAATACATATGATGACGACGAAACTATTCCGACCTGTCCGAGATGCGGCCGCCGTACATGACGAAAATGGTGAATCGAACCAGGGTGACGTACCTTTTCCCCATGGGATTACCATTGATCCAGGCTAGGAAAATTACCAAGATCATCCATGGAGAAGGAAACTGCATCGCAGAGATATGCCTTAGAGATAAAGGGCAGCGTGAAGATACAGCTGACGCTGCACCGTACGGTGACCAGGATGGAGAGCAACAAGAGCCCCGACGCAACAGAACGGAGCGCAGGGCGGGCAGTAAACGGACGAGCACTCTCGTCATCAAAAACGACGACGACAGCTTGTACAGCGAGAAAGCCTTGCAAGAGAAAATCAATCGCTACGAGCTGAGCGGTGCTGTGATCCAGGCCACCGCCAAAGCTAGAGACAGCCAGGACAATATCATAGTTCTTAAGGAGACACAGGCGGGCGGACGAGATTCCTTAATAAATAATGACTCGCGGTCACTGTCAAAAGAGAGAGATACTTACACTCCCGCCGCCCGCGATTTTCGCGCGGACCTTTACGGGAGTGCCCGCCGGCCCATTACAGGCCGACAGACCCCCCATCTTTCCCCCTATCGAGGTTCCGTATGGAGGTACCACACTACTCCGCCGTACCGGTTAGACTCCATCACCCCGCGATTCCGCGTTACACCTCAGAATATACAATAATCCCCATTACAGGGTGCTCGACCACTCCAAGGCAGGTTGCCTCGCCGCTGCGAAGGGCAGCTTCGAAGCTAGATGGCCCTCCCGACCGCCGGTGTGCTTCATGTGGCGACTCGCTCTTCATTTTGCCTATTAAGCCAAGGCAGCAGGCGTCCCACACGGTACTCCCAGGTTGCTAAAGCCCAGGGCAATAACCGTGTGGCCCGGGGCCGGTGTGCAGCACACCTTCCCCGTCGGTTAAGTAGCCTTAACAGCCCTCGAATAGGCCACGACAGAGTGACAATATGAATTCGTTGACACTCAATCGATATCGTATGCCCTGCCTTCCCGTCACCAAATGGTGACCCTGGGGAGAGTTACTATTGGGAGTTTACACCGTCTGACTAACTTACATGGGGGCTCGTGAAGGTCCCCGCAGCGCGCGGAAGTCGCGCACCAGCAGACCAAGCCGGTAAGAGCGTCATAGTTTTCCTCCTCACTCAAATGAGATTTCCCTAGTAGCTGCGAGTGAACTGGAATCAAGCCTATTGCCAATTCGTATGTATTGTACAGCAAACGAGATGAGGTGTAAAGGTATCTCGTGTTCAACAGTGGCACGGCCTAATTATTATTGAGTCAGTGCTCAAAGAAGGTGAAAAGCCTGTATGGTTGCGCCGATCTGTTGAACCGTGATACTGGAGAGTCTAGTTGTTTGAGAGTACAACTTAAAGTTGGTGGTAAATTTTATCAAAGGCTAAATATACGAAGCGACTAATAGCGAACAAGTACCATGAGGGAAAGTTGAAAAGAACTCTGATGAGAGAGTTCAACAGTACGTGAAACCGCATTGAGTAAAACAGATAACTGTGTTGTTATGTGGTGTGCCTATCAACTCACTTCGGCGTTGCCACGTTTTGGGTGTAGGCTGTCTATTTTCAGCTGAATGCCTAAAACTAGCATAGTCGCAGGTGCTGTGCACTAGTGCGCACTCGATCATTGAGAAGCTATGCCGCTGTGTTGCCGCTGATCATTGAGAAGCTATGTGTCAGTCCGCACTTAGTGTGTAGTCACATGCTGGGTATTTGCTAGCCTTGGCGTAGTTTAGCTGTATGACAGCTGTGCGCGAGGGTTGCGTTTGTCGATTGTAGCTGCTGTATCTGCGAACTGGTTTATTCCTTTTTGCGGTGAGTATGTTGCAGGACGCAAGCAGCCCGCCATCAATGGTTAACATTAGTTATTTGACCCGTCTTGAAACACGGATCAAGGAGTTCAAATGGCACGCGAGTCATTGGGTTTAATCACCCGAAGGCGAAGTGAAATGCAAACGTATTGTTATTCGTGGTTGTTCCATGATTAAGCGATAAGTTACTTATGCTTTCGGGCATTTGTAGACTACAAGCGTGATGTTTGAGACCCGAAAGATGGTGACCTATGCCTAGTCAAGATGAAGCCAGGGGGAACTCTGGGGGATGTCTAAAGTTGTTCTGACGTGCAAATCGATAATCTGATCTGGGTATAGGGGCGAAAAACTAATCGAATCATCTAGTAGCTGGTTCCTTCCGAAGTTTCCCTCAGGATAGCAAGCGTACATTTTTAGTTTCATGATTAGAGGTAGTGGGGCGTATATAGCCTCAACCTATTCTCAAACTTTTACGCCGCAGGTCGGTACGTAGGTCTGACGATGATGCCGATGTGGCGCGACAGGTCGCGGTGATGCACGTGCCATGTTGCTGAGCGGTCTCATGTGGAGGCTGTTGCACGTTCGATGATGTGCTCGGTCGACGAGTGGGATGACTGGTCGGCTTACTGACGCCGTCGATCATCGACGGCGCCGTAGTTGGCTGTTCTGTTGTGTAGTTGTTGTGTCTAACTTCGTTACACTGCCCCCCTTCTGGACTGGCTCGTCCCGAGCCAAGCGTGTGTCTCGGGTTAGTGAGCATACAAACTCTCGTGTCCATCTCGGGGGTTGCCGTTGGCGGCCGGGCCGGGTCGGTTCGGTAGTGGTAAACGTTGATATGTGGCACTTGGTATTTTGCGTATGTGGTCGGTGCTTGGATGGTCTCTGTCGCCAGACGAGTCATTCGGGTGGTTCGGGTCGTTGGTCTGGATGAACGGTTTACTTCTGCATACATGGACTATCTGCCGTCTCCGTCGGGGTCCGGGGGTGTTGGCTGTCTCGGTCAATTCCACATCCACAGTTGTCGGGTTGGTCACTTTCACTATGATGTACGGTTTCAAGTGTCTCCTCTGGAGTTTGTCGGATTTACTGACTCTTGGACTCGTTGGGTGTGTGTGAGCACTAAGTCGTGTGCTCGAAACGACGGTTCTGTCTTGAACTCTGTCGTTCGTGGTCGGGTAGGTCGGGGTTGATCACTTGTCGGGTCTCGTCGCGCATGGACGGCCTCGTGGTCGGTCGGCGTCGGTGGCCTTGGTCGGGAAGCGTTGTCGGCGTTAGTGGCCGTGCTCGGGGAGTGTCGGCTTCGGTAGCCGTGGTCAGAGGTCGTAATCGGCGTCGGTGGCCGTGGTCGGGGGGCGTCGTCGGCTTCGGTGGCCGTGGTCGGTCGTGGTCAGTCGTTGTCTTCTCGTTGTCGGTCGCGGTTCGGTCGTAGTTGGTTGCTTGTTCGTGGTCGTTGGCGGTCTGGTCGTAGTCGGTCTGGTCGTAGTCAATTGATCGCTTGTCGGCGGTCGCGTCTTGGTTCGGTCCGTTTGCCATGTGGTCACTGGCATTGACCGTCGTCACCTCGGTTGGTTCGCAATGTAACGAGTTCATTGTTCGGTCGGCGACGGTGTCCTGGTCGTTGCTAGTAGTCGGTCGTTGTCCAGTCCTGGTCGGTCGGTTGTTGTTCGTTGAGGTGCGTGCGCCGCGTGGTCACTGCATCGTCCGTTGTCGCCTCGGTTGGTTCGCCGCCCGTTGGTAGAGATAGATCGAAGCATCTCCACCAAATGTAACGATGTTGCTGCTACGCTAAGTTACTGGGGATGGTAGCTCAGCCGGGCGGTTACTACGACACGAGGGACTCAGGTACGATGAATGACAACACGGAGCGTAGGTCTGGCGTCAATCGTAACCGGGCAACGAATGGTCTCGGCCATGCTGCCTCGGTCTATTTTATTCACTCAAGGTACGCCGTAGCGTTCATATAGTAATAATGTTAAATGATGGAATCGAATCTTCTCGAACATTCGACAACGGAATTTTCTACTCGTTCTCTTCGCTGATTGGTCGGTTTAAGCTACGCATTATCACAACGTGCATTGTCCCTGGTGGTGCCGTCGCCGCAGGTCGGTACGTAGGTCTGATGATGATGCCGATGTGGCGCGACAGGTCGCGGTGATGCACGTGCCATGTTGCTGAGCGGTCTCATGTGGAGGCTGATGCACGTTCGATGATGTGCTCGGTCGACGAGTGGGATGACTGGTCGGCTTACTGACGCCGTCGATCATCGACGGCGCCGTAGTTGGCTGTTCTGTTGTGTAGTTGTTGTGTCTAACTTCGTTACAATATGTCATCTCTTTTTTATCTTGGCGGGTCTTTACGTGTTCTAAAATAAAGGCATCCGACGTAGATCGCCCTCTTAGGAATCCATGTTGTTCACATGGTAGATCTGGACCTATGGCGTCAGATAAGCGTTCTACAACAAGTGAAGTTAAAATTTTATAAACGACGCTAGTAAGTGCAATTCCGCGGTAGTTGGATGGGTCGGTTGCTTCACCCTTCTTTTTGTAAATTGGCTGCAGGAAACTTTTTCTCCATTCTTCCGGTATTTTGTCGCTGCGTAGACATCTATTGTACAATCTGGTTAATGGCGGGCACAGAAAACGTATATTTTCTTTAATATGTTCATACACAATTTGGTCGGGACCCGCAGATTTACCATCTTGTTCGGATTTGATTACATTGGCGACTTCTTCTTCTGTAAATGCTCGGTAATCACAGATATTCTCCCTCGGAGGTAGTAGAAGGTCACCACCGTATAGGCGCGAAAAATGAAGTATCCACTCATTATCATTGATTAATGGATTTGGTGGAGTGGGTCGTCTTGGGAGGAGTATCCATGGTTTTGTAGCGCTTTGTTACACGCGTGTCGCACGCTGAATTATGTCATATGCTTGTTTCTTTGTTTGTTTAATCTTTTTAAAATTCCGTTTCATATCAGCGAGTCGTTGTAATCCCTCCGGACTAAAATCCGTGTGACTGCAAATTGTGTACTTTATGGCTTTGCACTGTTCATCAAACCATGGTTTGTGTGTAGTTGGTCTGTATAACGATTTCCTTACGCATAAAATCTGGATTGCCCACCGGATAGCTCTTTCAGTTACATTGATATCGTCTGTTGGCTGAATGAGTTGTAGTGCTTGCTGTAATTTCTGGGGTTCAGGGATCGGCTGAGGGTACACTGGGCTTGTTGGATCGGTACAAATGGAACGTTATTTTATAGTGTTTTCGATGTGCTGAGGGTGTTGAGTGCATCTCGCTGATTATTGATTGTGGCTGCTGTGCTGAAGTTAAAACTACATCAACGGCACCTTTTCCATTCCAGCTGGCGTACGTAGCCTCATGTTTGTTGTTTTCAATTTGCAATATAAGCTCATGCATTCCTGATATAAAAGCTGCGCTTTGTGCGTTATCTTTTAATAGGTCGCAATTAAAGTCACCCCCTATAATAATGCTTATTTGTCTTTTTACAATACCTTATTGCGTCTCCAACATCGTGTATTATATCAGCGGGTTGCCTGTCTGGTGGGCTATATAAGCATACATAGGTAATATTCTTCTAGTTCCAGAACTAATTCTCTTGAAGTGCATTTGAGTACGTGTGAGCACTCGGTCGTTCTGACGGCGATAGCCACACCCCATTTAGGTCGGCCTCTTCCTTGAGACTTAAGTGCAAGTCCGTGATATATTTTGTGTTATGTAAACTGAATAAAATTTGCTGGATTTGTCACAAACGTTTCGGTTGAAAACATAATATCCATGTCAAGAAAATCGTTTTCACCTGACTTATTATACAATGATTCTAATGATTCAACGTTCCACAACATACATTTAAAATGATTCTGTGTGTGTTTTGTGGGCTGCTTTAACGCCACTTGTCAATCTCTTGAAGATATCATTGTGATATCGTCCTCTTCTTCAGTTTGCCTGCTGCGCTTCGTCCCAGCAGTCGTCGTTTTCTCTGCGTCGTATAATCTAAATGGTTTTAATTGTTCGCGATAAGGACGAAAGTGTATCCCTTCCGACCACATCCCAGGGTCCAATAGCTCTTTAAATTTGTTAGCTGCTATATTTATGTGGAAACTATTATAATATGCCTGGTTTATTCCTGAAAGTTTTGTCACGTTAACGTCCACATTGTTACCCACAATCCGAGCTACATATTGTTGTATATCCTCATATGTATGTGACAAACTGAGGCGGCTTACAAATAGTGCTTTCATGCGAGGTCTTTCGGGCACGTCTTGAACGTCTACAACTTTCAGATCTGTCAGTTTGTTTGTGCCAGTTGTTGCACGTTGTTCACAATTCGTCACGTGTCCTCCTCTTCCAACTGTCAGCCATGCATTCTTGCGTCCTCCACTTGGTGTGAACGTACCGTTGCGGCTTCCATGTTGTTTTTGCACGTCTTGAATACGCAGACGTCGAGGGGTCCCGGTGTTGATGCTTGCATGCGAACTTTGCTGAGTATTGTTTCTGCACTATTTGTAGTGTTTGTTGTCGTTGCGGTGCTGGGTGATTGTTGCTGGCCCGGTAGACAGCTGGTGTTGTGGCAATGGTGCTGCCAATATTGCCAGTGACTAACTTATTGACGGTTTTTGTTAGCTCGTCAATTTTCTTTTTGAGTGAATGTAGATCGCTAAGGCAGCCACAGTTTGGTTTTACACTTGCGCTGTTAGTTGTCACAGTAACAGCTACTTCTTTCCAAAAGCATGACTTGCAGCTTGTAGTGTACCGATCAGGTATCTGGTATGCACAATGAGTATGAAGTGCTTTACTGCAGCCCTCACAAACGGTGCGGTCTTTTACTTGATGAATATCACCACCTACAAGACACACATGGAGGGCCTGGGTTGCTCTCCATGTCTCCAGCCAGTAACAGCATAATTACAAGTGCCGTGGAACGAATGAGTTGTGTCTTACTAAAGCATCGTCGAGGTAGATGCTTTGAAACGCTCACCGTGTCATCTGTTGTGGTATGTATTTTAGTTTGATGGTAGTTTGAACCACTTTGCGCGTTTGGCTGCAGTAGTACCTCTTTTGAAGTCAAGTTTTTCGTTAAAAAATACACCAATGCTAGAGCACACAAAAACTGCGTCCGTCTGGTGGCCGCCATTTTGCAGAATGGAAGAGGTATTTATGGCATTGTGTTGTCGCCGGATGGGCTTCGTACCCGTCTGGATGATGGCCGAAGTTGTGCTTATGGACATTGTTAGCTGATTTGGTTTATTCTGATATGACTGGAAATTATCAACTACTTCAGAACTGGTACGAACTGAGGGAATCCGACTGTCTAATTAAAACAAAGCATTGTGAAGTCCAGTAATTGGTCATGACACAATGTGATTTCTGCCCAGTGCTCTGAATGTCAAAGTGAAGAGATTGTTTGAAGCGCGGGTAAACGGCGGGAGTAACGCTCCTCTTACCAGAGGGAAGCTGTCCCCTGTATGAGCTTGCCACCCGTACAGGGCTACTACCCATGGCACCGAATAGAAAGAAAAATAATAAGAACCGGACCGACACTTTGGATAACAGACCTGGATTGAACGTGTGTCCGCATTATAATAAAAAGTTTCCTACAGAACGAGGCCATAATGTGCATATAAGCCTAGTTCATCGAGATATAAGGCCTGCTAAGGCAAGCAGTACTTCAACAGAGGCCACTATAGCCAACGCAACTAACGATAGTGAACCAACGCACAGATACCCCGAGGAGGGCTGCACAAAATCATTTAACTCTCTGAGAGGCTTGCAGGTTCAGAGGCAGATGATCCACCCCGCGCAGTATAATGCGAGAATTTCAGTTGATAAAGTAAAAGCTCGATGGGACCAACAAGATCGAGAACTTCTGGCTAAGGTCGAGGCTAAATTGATAGCCCGCAACAACAATGAAGCGCCAGCCAACATTAACTAAATACTCGTAACAAAGTTTAGGTCGCGAACCTTCGACGCGATCAAAAGCCAGCGAAAGCGCGAGGAATACAAGATGGCTGTGAAAAGGTACTTAGAGATGAAAGGCATAACTGGCGACTCTTCCTTGTCGGCGGAATCAAGCTTTATCTCCGCGGAGTCCTCTCCGTTAAACTCACCCCGATCGGGGGGGGACCCCCCTAACGATGACCTTCCATCAGAACAAGAGACCGAAGATATCCCCAGCGGTACTCAAGCAAAAGACGTCAACGTGATCCGGAATGCAACCAGAGGCCGGCTTCAAGGAATACCTATCAACACTGATTAACTGCCCAACCAACTCATCACGGCAATCCCAAATGTCTGAAATAGTAGAAGCCTTTCTTGAAGACAGACCCTTCGAATCGCGGCTACACTCATTCATTTCGAGGATGCTGTCAAAGAACCAACCAACTCGAAGAGGAAACGCCCGCCCTCCCCCGCGCCCTCTAACACGTCATCAGCAAAGAAGGGAAGATTATGCAATGACGCAAAACGCATACAAGAAGAACCCCATGGCCACGGTAAGGAGGGTGCTCGACGGAGCGCTGGGAAACACAATCAGCGACGATAGGGGGTTCGTAAACTACTGGACGGCTCTAATGACTAAAGAACCGCCCACACCGCTACCACCACCTGAATATACACCGACGGACCCGGCACTGAGTACACTCATAGAACCAGTAACCACTGATGAAGCAGCATGGGCTGTCATGGGGCCCAAGAGGACAGTCGGGTCCGACGACGTTGACCTCAAGGCCCTGAGAGCACTTGATGTCATCACAAGGTGCTGCCTGCTCAAGCTGGTATACTTATGTTCAGAAGTACCTCGAAATACTCAGGCCAGCTAGGTCAGCGTTCATAGAAAAAGAAGCGAACGCAGCAACTTCGAATACATTTCGACCAATCGCGATTGGTTCATATATTCAGCGCACTCTAAATAAAATATTGGCAAGACGAGGGGCTAACAGTGCCAATCAGGCACCCAGCACGCATTCACTCCAGCAGACGGAACTTTTGAAAATCTGACCGTCTTAGACGCAATCATTCACGATGCAAGAGTGCGACTCAAAGAGCTCCGACTATGCTCTCTCGACTTAAGAAAAGCCTTCGATATGGTTTCTCACAATGCGGTCATGAGGGCCCTGACGGCCAGAGGCTTTCCCGAACACTTTATGCGGTATGTGGAGTCCCTCTATAGGAACTCCACTACTATCATACGTTTCGGCGAAGCTGAATTCGACTGTACACCCAACACGAGGTGTACGCCAAAGTGACCCGCTATCCCCTCTTCCCTTTTAATCTTGTAATTGACGACCTTTTGAAGGGTCTGGAGAAGGAGGGCCTTGGATACGCCAAGGCGGATGGAACCAGAATTTTAGGTCTCGCGTTTGCGGACAATCTTATCATCATGAGCTCTACAAAGGCGACTCTACAAAGGCTTTTAGACACGGCATCCCCCGTACTTCGCTCCCGAAGACTCGAAATAAACGCAGACAAATCCTTCACACGGTCCTTGGTTCCTAACGGTAAAGAGAAGAAAGTGAAAGTCGTAAACAACCCCGAGTTCACAACAAGCAATGAACTCCTTCCAGCGGCCGGTATTTCGCAAAAATGAAAGTATCTGGGGGTTCATATTGACGACAAGGGCCGTAGCAGTCTTGATGACCTTGATTCTATGTTGACGAAGCTTTCAAGGACCCAGCTGAAGCCCCACCAGAGGTTAGTGGCGCCTAAAGGGATCGTCATCCCTCGTCTAATACATAGACTTATCTGCGGGCCCCGATCAAGCGCGACACGACTGATCACATTAGACCTGGCCATCAGGAAAGTTGTTTAGAAATCGTGGCTTAAGATGCAACGAAGGAGGCCTAGCATTGCCGGCCCTGAAAAACACTCGTACCGAGGCTGAGGTACCAGAGACTTAAGAGACTTAGGGACCCCTTACATTATTGCCCTGAGGAGGGTTGTACCAAGAATGTAAGGGGTCCGTAAGTCTCTTTGTCAACATAGAATCAAGGTCATCAAGACTGAGGAGGGTTGTACCAAGACCCTCAATACGAGGCCTACAGGTACACAGGCAAAGGATTCCATCTCCGCTGAGTATAATGCGGGAATCAGAGTTGCTAGAGTCAAAGCGCGCTGGGATGAACAGGATCGCGAACTTTTGGCAAAATTTGAAGCCCAAATAGTCTCCAGGAACAATCGGAGGACGCCAGCTAACATGATTCAATTACTCTCCGAAAGGTTTAAGGAACGAACCTTCGATTCGGTAAAATGTCAGCGAAAGCGTCAGGAACACAGAATGGCAGTCGAACGTTACTTAAAAGAGACCGATCCGCTTAGCGATTCATCGATCGATGCGAGCTTCATCTCGGCGGAGTCCTCCCCCCGATCACCCCGGTCGGGGGAACTCCCCTCGATGAGAGATCTCCACTAGAACGAGCAAGCATCGCGGCGGCGTCGACAGACAATCGACCACTGATCATTGATAGTATCTGCATGGCAAAAACCTCTAAGTTCAAAGCGTTCCTCACAGATCTAACGACTACCCTCGGCAAAAATAAACTTGCAACCACAGATGTATGCAGTAGTCAAGGGCGTCCTTGAAGATCGCCCACTAGCTGCCCCACTGCAAGCTTTCATCGCGAAACTACTATCTAAGAACCAACCCTCCCGGAGGCGCAATGCACGCCCTCCACCCCGCCCCCTTACACGTCGCCAGCAAAGAAGGGAGGATTATGCGACAACTCAAAAGTCGTATATGAAAAACCCAATAGCAACGATTCGAAGGGTTCTTGACGGTAACGTAGGGAATAAGATCGACAATGATCAGGGCTTTGTTGACTAGTGCGCTACTCTGATGAACGCGTTCCTATACGCACCCATCACCGAAGGAGGCAGGCTCGGTACGAGTGTTTTCAAGGCCGGCAATGATAGCATTGCCGGCCTTGAAAACACTCGTACCGAGGCTGAGGTACAAGAGACTTGAGAGACTTAGGGAATCCAACCATCTCTGCGTTGCGTGGGCTCTCTCATTAACTTATGGAGCGAGCAATCTCGCGGCATCCGAGGCAATGACATGGCACAGGGGGACTGAAATTAAAACAAAGTCCCAAGAAGCACGATACTGGAGCACATTGCTCCACTCCTCCGTTGACGGCGCCCACCTCATAGGTGCAAACCTCTGTTCCGACATCCATAAATGGTTGAATGGTATGCCTTATCTCAGTGGCAAAGAACTGATCTGTCTAATAAAGATGAGGATAAAACTCTTCCTACACAACGAGGTTTGAACGTGCATCTCTCTTTAGTACACAGGTATGTAGTCGCGAGAGGCACAGGCGTAGCTGAGGCTACGTCTGCTGTCGAGGTGCAGTCACACAACCTCCCACGGCAGCGGAGTGTGACCGTAGACGAAGCTAGGCCTGCCAACTTAAACGGCTCTAGGGACCCCTTACATTATTGCCCTGAGGAGGTCAGCGAACACAGAATGGGAGACGTCAGGAACACACAATGGCAGACGAGCGTTACTTGAAGGAGACCGATCCGCCTAGCGATTTATCGGTCGATGCGAGCTTCATCTCGGCGGAGTCCTCCCCCCGATCACCCCGGTCGGAAGGAACTCCCCTCGATGAGAGATCTCCACTAGAACAAGCAAGCATCGCGGCGGCGACGACAGACAATCAACTACTGACCATTGATAGTATCCGCATGGCAACAACCTCTAAGTTTTTTGCATTGAAATAACCCAGACTTTTTATTAAATGACTTTTTATGTTAGCACTTTGGAGTGAACAATTGTCTCCGCGTTAACGTGTGGTTACGGGTTATCTAACCCGGGATTAGCCCAGTTCAACAATGTGCCCCGAACAGATGCTGCGTTTCCTCGTTGGATGTCAAGCGACAGCCTTTGACGCAAAAATTCCGATGCTCTTGAGTCTCCCGTGGAGAGGTTAAGGCTTCTACCCACGCGCTGAATCAACTTCAATGTAAGCGGGCCTGGTCCTCCTATTGTTTCAAAGGCCAACGGACAGAATTGATGCGGATAACTAACGCCTGAGTATTTTCTACATTTGTTAGCCTCTGCTAACCTAGACGCATGACCTGCCTGGTCCGCACCTGCACCGACCATCGAAGGGGCTAATGAGTCGGTTACAGTTGCGTCCCAAACAAGCATGCGACCACGCTCAAAGGGGGTTAGAGTAAGACCGTCAGGCCTTTTTCCGTCATCTCTGGATAGACCCGGAGGTTCTAGTACGCACGGAAAACCAGCAGATCTTAGTGCTCGACTGAAAGTGTCATTTAATGCCGAGTGGCGTGCTCTTCGGCCTGCACTTAAGGCGCATGATAAGCCATGATGCGCCAAAGCGTCTACAATGTAGCCACAACGACATCGGTGAGGGACAACTAGGTCGACACCAAGACGCAATCCGGTGCTGATGCGCGTCGTCTCATCATCCAAAAGCGTCCCTATTCGTGGACAGGGTAGGGCATGTAACCAGGCTCCAGCCCCTTGACTACTAACGGCTCGAAGCCTGGCTTTGTCAGCCACGGTGGGGGCTCTAGCAATCAGGTTTGTTAATCGCTTTTCTTGCAGAGGGTCTGTCCAACTGCTCTGTTTAGTTCTTTCATCGGGAGGGGAGTCAAACAAAGACAAAGTTCAAAGCGTCTAAGTTCAAAGCGTTCCTCACAGATCTAACGACTACCACGGCAAAACGAACTTGCAACCACAGATGTATGCAGTAGTCAAGGGCTTCCTTGAAGATCGCCCACGACTAGCTGCCCTACTGCAAGCTTTCATCGCGAAACTACTATCTAAGAACCAACCCTCCCAAAGGCGCAATGCCCGCCCTCTACCCCGCCTCTTACACGTCGCCAGCAAAGAAGGGAGGATTATGCGACAACTCAAAAGTCGTATATGAACAACCCAATAGCAACGATTCGAAGGGTTCTTGACGGGAACGTAGGGAATAAGATCGACAATGATCAGGGCTTTGTTGACTATTGGGCTACTCTAATGACCAAAGAGCCCCCCCCCCCTCTAACGCAAACAGAAGTTGCTACTACTTACCCGGCTTTAGAAATACTTGTCGAACCAATATCTATAAATGAGGCAAACTGTGCAGTTGCAGGCCCTAAGAAGGCAGTCGGCCCGGACGGGGTAGACCTGAAAACACTTAGGGTCCTCGATCCCATAACAAGATGCTGCCTATTGAATTTAACCTACAGTTGCCCCGTGGTTCCTGACATTCTATGACCGGCAAGATTGGCATTCATCGAGAAGATTGCTAAAGCGGCCACCCCAGATAAAATCCGTCTCACATGACGCGGTTATCCAATCTCTAGTAACGAGAGGCTTCCCATTGCATTTTATCGAATATATTAAATCGCTATATCGGGATAGCACTACGATAATCAAATTTGTAGAAGCTAAAACCGTTGTACACCCCACCCGGGGTGTAAGACAGGGCGACCCCCTCTCCCCCTCTCTTTATTGTCATCGACGACCTCCTAAAGGGTCTCGAGGAGGAGGGGCTGGGCTACGCCCTGGGCAATAACACCAGACTCCTTGGGTTAGCGTTTGCTGACGACCTGATCATAACGAGTTCTACGAAAACTTCATTATAAAGGCTACTTGACATTGTCTACCCCATACTCAATTCCCGGGGACTCGAAGTTAACCCAGACAAATCATTCACCATGTCATTTGTCCCCAGCGGAAAAGAGAAGAAAACAAAAGTTTTAAGCCACCCGATTTTAGTGTAAATTACAAACCTCTCCGTGCGGCCCGAATAACGCAGAAGTGGAAATACCTAGGGGTGCACATAGATGACATGGGCCGGGCCCAAGGGGGATCGAAGTGAAATTGAAAGAGCAGGAAGCGAGATACTGGAGCACTCTCCTCCACGCCTCAATTGATGGGGCACACCTGAAGGGAGCCAAAAGCTGCTCGGGCATTCACGATTGGACGCGTGGCATGCCACACCTTAGTGGCAAGGAGTTAATCTGCCCCTTTAAAAACAGGATAAACGCTCTTCCAACTCGGGCAAAAACTACGAGAGGCAGACGAGACACTAGGCACAACTGTCGTAAGGGCTGCAACCAGTCAAAGGCCCTCAACCACATCTTGCAAACGTGCCCCCACACTAAAGAGCAGCGGATTAAACGGCATCACGATGTAGTCTCCCGGGTGGCCAAAGCGCTACGAGACAGTGGGCGCGAGGTCCACCAGGAGATGAGGGTAGTTGTTCAAGGAGAGCCCCTGCGCTTACGACCTGACATAATCGTAGTCGACAAAGATGCCGTATGAATTCTAGATGTCGAAATCCAAGGACCGACCTACCGAGGAAAATCGGCACCGTGCAGCTGACGTACACCGGCGTGTGGAATAAGGATTCGTTCCAGGAGCTGATCACGCTTGGAATAACGAAGAGGACTCTCTGCGACATCACCGTTAACGCGGGACAAGGAAGCCTGCGTATCTTCAGGAGCTACCTAGAAACGTGACTGTGATCTTAGATAGACCTTACTTAGTGCGTTAAGCTAGAGCTATAGGTATTCACTTATCCCTGGGTATAGGCGATAAAAGTGACCTCTTAAGTTTTACCTTAGGCACTAGGCTGTCAGGTCTAGGTGAGCTCCCCCGCCACCCCCTAGAACATCCATGTAGGTAGAGGCACGACAGGCTTCAGAGTTAGGGGGAGTTACTTGACATACGACGGACAAAATTGGAAACGGATTGTAAACGGTGAGCACTGCCGTTAACCAGTGCAAATGTAAAATTGTACAATCAAATGTGCATTTTATTACCTAGCCAAATGCCTCGTCGTCTAATTAGTGACGCACATGAATGGATTAACGAGATTCCCACTGTCCCTATCTCCTGTCTAGCGAAACCACAGCCAAGGGAACGGGCTTGGATTGAACGGCGGGGAAAGAAGACGCTGTTGAGCTTGACTCTAGTCTGACTTTGTGAAGAGACATAGAAGGTGTAGCATAAGTGGGAGACTTTTTATCAATGATATACCACTACGCCTATTGTTTCTTTACTTACTCAGTGAAGTAAATATGGTCTTTCCATGTTTTAGACAAAAGCATAGTTAATTGTGTGATTTATATTGAAGTCATAGTCAGGTGGGGAGTTTGACTGGGGCAGTACATCTGTTAAAAAATAACGCAGGTGTCCTAAGGCCAGCTCAGCGAGAACAGAAATCTCGCATAAAGCAAAAGGGTAAATGCTGGCTTGATCTTAGCTTTCAGTGCAAGTGTAGACCGTGAAAGCGTGGCCCCTCGATTTTTTTGTTTTTAGAATTTTAAGCAAGAGGTGTCAGAAAAGTTATCACAGAAATAACTGGGTTGTGGTGGCCAAGCGTCCATAGCGACGTCGCTTTTTGATCCTTCCATATCGGCTCTTCCTATCATTGCGAAGCAGAATTCGCCAAATGTTGGATTGTTCACCCACTAGCCGGGAACATGAGCTAGGTTTAGACCGTCGTGAGACAGGTTAGTTTTACCCTACCGTTTGTGCTTGTTATGGTGATGGTAATCTTGCTTAGTCGGAGAGGAACCGTAGGTTTAGACAATTGGTTTTGTGTTTGATTGAAAAATCAAAGGCACTAAACTACCATCTAATGGATTATGACTGAACGCCTCGCGGGGGTATCTATGATAGACTTATTCCCGCCGTTGACCCGCCCCAGGTTTAGTGTGCGCGAGGCATATGGAATGATTCTATATCTAAACGGCGGGAGTAACTATGGCGAGGCATATGGAATTATTGTATAAAGGTGGGCGTAGATTTTGCTCAGTGATAGCCAAGTCAAATACATCCCTTGAATCATGATGACCTTGATTTGGTGGATCATATCTAATGTATGGCTTTGTCTATCTGTAATAGCATCATGAGTGTTTATGTGTATCGCCATGGAATCATAACAAGTGTAACCACGCAAACGGCAAACGCTCAATCCAAGGATAAGTCTTGGTAGATTGCAGTATGGTAACTGCTTCACTAATGACAACACTGATTAAATCATTTGCGGATGATCGTCTTCAATCTTCTCGCACACTCGAAGTACACAATTTCGATCAGCGTGAATTCTCTCAATAATGTTTCTTGTGTGTATGTCTGTTGTCATAGAATCATGACGAGTGTAATCTTTTTGGTCAGGCCATACCTGAGCAGCCGGCAAACGGCAAACGCTCAATGCTAAGATAAGTCTCATTAGATCGCAGTATGGTAACTGCTCTACTAATTACAACAATTCGATTGATAAAAGTCATTTGCAGATTGTCTTGCATCCGGGACGTATTCAAGATTGAAAACCTATATGAAGACCTTCACTACTTCATTTCAATTTGCTCATATTGTTCAGTTATACACTCACACAACTATAGAATAAACAATATACATTCCAGATGCTAATGTTATGGACTCTGGATTGGATTCTGACTTAAAGGCGTTATGGGTGAACAATTCAACACTTGGCGAATTCTGCTTCGCAATGATAGGAAGAGCCGACATCGAAGGATCAAAAGCGACGTCGCTATGAACGCTTGGCCGCTACAAGCCAGTTATCCCTGTGGTAACTTTTCTGACACCTCTTGCTTAAAATTCCTAAAAACAAAAGGTTCGAGGGGCCACGCTTTCACGGTCTACACTTGTACTGAAAGCTAAGATCAAGCCAGCATTTACCCTTTTGCTCTATGCGAGATTTCTGTTCTCGCTGAGCTGGCCTTAGGACACCTGCGTTATTTTTTGACAGATGTACCGCCTCAGTCAAACTCCCCACGTGACTATGTCCTCAATATAAATCACACAAATAACTATGCTTTTGTCTAAAACATGAAACGACCATATTTACTTAATTAAGTAAGTAAAGAAACAGTAGGAGTAGTGGCATTTCATTGATCCCACTTATGCTACACCTCCTATGTCTCTTCACAAAGTCAGACTAGAGTCAAGCTCAACAGGGTCTTCTTTTCCCGCCGTTCAATCCAAGCCCGTTCCCTTGGCTGTGGTTTCGCTAGACAGTAGATAGGGACAGTGGAAATCTCGTTAATCCATTCATGCGCATCACTAATTAGATGACGAGGCGTTTGGCTAGTTTATATAACGCAATGTTTATTAACATTTTGTTACATCATTAGTACACTGATGCAATACGCGCCGTTATAAAAATAGGGTAAAATGGTCAGAGCCGGGTTCACGATGTCCTTCACTTTAGCTGCGCCGGGTTGCTTCGCGTCTTCTTCAGGCCTTGTGGTCTTGGTGGCTTCGGAATACCCGGAGGCTTCCCTGGATCGCCAGGACAGTTAGGACTATGATGTTCCCTTTTCCGGAGTCCGAGCATTAGCAGGTCCTCAGCGGATTGCGGCTCCCATACACTACCCTAAGAGATGGTGATGAAGCCGAAGCGCCGAGGTTTATCCTGGTCCGGCAGGGAGCTCTTTACTTACGGGTACATCATATTTCCTTATCTTGTCCTGGCGGGCGCGATAAAGGTGGAGGTATGTGCCGCAGATCTCTGTGTCTAGCACACAAACCTCAGATGGTGTCGTGATCACGAGGTCCGGGCGGATAGCAGGACGGTCGGCGGCCTTCAAGCTACGCTCCTGGTCTACCGTGTATCCCAAGCGTCGAAGGAGTCTGGTTACTTTGCAATTAATGTCATTATGACGCTTGATAATAGGTAAATGCGAATGGGAGCAAAGCTGGATAGCGTGGTTCAGTGTCTCTACCGCATTACACCCGTGCCGGCATCTTTTGTTAAAGCCAGGCCGACCACAGGGCCATACGGGCACGCGTCGGAAGTGTGTTAACTCGGTGTTTGATTAGTTAGAGATAGAGATAAACTCCTTACCCGAGAGGTGGGGCATACTTTTAATCCATTTGTGGGTATAGGGGGTTTTGTGTGCGTCTGTAAGGTATGCCCCGTAGTATGTGTCGTGTAATCTTGTTGCGCAATATGTTGTTTATTATGGGCGTTAATAATGGGAGTCCCCATAGACCCACAGAGCCGCTCGGCTTTCGCGAGGTCACCCCGATAGGACCTACCAAACGCCAATGTGTTGTGATTGTTGTATGTTGGTGAGACGGGAAAGACAGAACCTGGGTATAAGGTTGCGGAGGGAAGGTGTGTCTAGGCCTCCGTGTAAGGTGTGTGCATGTATGAATGAACTGGGTACCGAGTTGTCCAGCTTCAGCCAGTCTAATCTGACGGTGCGCCGGGTTAATCTATCGAACGTTTCAAGTCTGATGCAAGATGTACGAGGTCCAGTATGTAAGAGTTTGGAGATGAGATAGTTCTTGAGAAGGATTAGCTTCCGGGTCGGTTTCAGGGGAGCTTTGGTTATTCTATTAAGATAAGTAGTGAGTAGCACCTTCGTGGAGTCGACACGGCCATTATGGTCGAAGTCAACCCCAAAATACTTTCATCGCGAGCATATACTCTTTGCAGGTAAAATAGACTCCAACGGAAAATTTAGCTATCGAAAAGAATTTGCTCAGACAATCTCTGCTACTATAAAGGGAGAACGTGAAACTTTTATTATTATTAATTTTAAGGCCTTGAGCAACTAGCAGGGGGTGTGCTGTTCAAGGAGTTGTTGGAGAACGGCTTTAATGAGAGCGAAAATAATGAGGTCGCCTGCAAAGGCAATCAGACGGTTCTCATTCGGGAGTTGGTATCCAATATCTAGTTTGTCGAGTTCTTTGAAAGCATCGTCCAAGACTAGATTAAATATGAGAGGTGACAGGAAATCACCCTGACAAACTCACCTGCGAGAAGTGCTCCTGAATAATTTTGAAATTTTTCTGTACTAAGCTAGCATCCGTGTCTGAACACTGCGTGGTCAAATCGTCCTCAGTTTGGTGACTTTGTGTTGTGCTTGTGCAACCGCTCAGTGTCTCTCACACTTTGCAAGTGGGCAATCCAACATCCATTAAAATGCATCCTCTACGTTCGAAGCGGGCGCGATCACTGGATGCCCACACTAGCTCTCCCAAACGAGCTACACACGAGCCGAGAAAATGCCCCAACTGTGAGCTCCGTGTTGGTACCAGAAACACAATTTCTTGCTCCCAATGTGAACAGTTAGTTCACATATTGTGCACTCAAATACAGACACAAGATGTCGTCGGAAAAACAGTTGCTCTCTCGGAATTCAAGTGTCACCGCTGCAATCCGCCAGCTGACACTGACGCTGAACAAGCTAGTGATGATGAGAATGATGATGATAATGCCAACGTCGATGCCGGCGACGTGGCATCGATTGTGCGCACTCTTGTCCAGGAGGTGCGTGCACTTCGCACGTTAGTCAAGAAGCAGCAACGTACAAACGAAAAGCTCGAAAGTGACATTGGCCATCTAACTACGATGCTGGAAAAGATGTCTAACTGCAACAAGGCGAGTCCTGTGGATAAACATTCACACCAGGCCAGATCACGATCTCGCAATGATCGCTCGGATTCCTGAATTTCGTTTGGACGCAAAAACGAGAGGCCGCAAAATCGCAAGAGCCAGCTGACTGCAAAACATTCACAATTGAAGTCCGGTCTTTGCCGAAAACTACACCGAACCGCAGGGAGCAGCGCCGTATTTTAAACGTTAGAGTTTCGGCTAATAGCGAGCCCGGCAAACGTCCTCATAACTCGCATGCACCCAGCCCACGCATGTCAGCCTTACCACCAGTTGCACGAGCCAACTTTCGGACACAGATGATTTTCGTATCTAGGCTTGAGGATTGTGTCACTGCCTCCCAATACTCACCTTACAAATAACAACATCACCGCGCTGCGAGTACGCAAAATCAAACCAAAGTTTGCGACATATTCTTCATTTATTGTCGATATATCTGAACTAGATAGAGACAAGCTATTTTTGTGAATCTCTATGGAGGTCCGGAACACTTGTTATGGATTATAAGGATCGAGGGGCCAATATTAACGTTGTTGAGACATTTCCAGCCGAAACCCACTGACAAAACAATGCGAACTTGTGCACACTCAACATATATACGGAACCTTCAACGACACACACCCCAACGAAAATCTATCAACTGCATTTCTTTTAACGCTGCATCCATTACTAAGAATTCTGCATGTGACGCCTGCACTGGGCGGTCGATATACCGTTTTTCGTAAAGACCGCAACAGTCGTGGTGGTGGTGTGTGCATTCTCGCTACATCCGAATTGCAAGCTATTGAAGTTTCTATTACGGATGAATCTACAGAGACCATTGCTATCGACATACTATGCGGAACAGATCAAAAGTGCCGACTTATTTGTTGTTATTTTTCACCTACGGGTTCTGCAACACAACTTGCTGAGCGAATGACTACACTTTGTGATTTGCTTGATGAGCTCTTGCAAGTAGACTTTCCGGCCATTCTGACGGGAAATTTTAACCAACCTGATATTAATTGGATATGTATTGACTTGTCCTCAAGTGAAACCACCAAAGAATACATTTTTAGCTCTTTTTATTCCCTTAGTGGTTTATCACAACTTGTGAACGTACCAACTAGACCACGCAGCGGTACCATTTTAGACCTTTTATTTAATGACAACGAAGGTTTTATAGCAGAGCTTTTAGTAGACGAGCCACCCGTAAAGTCAGATCACCTGGCTGTGTATTTTAAAATACTTATTGGCACACCTCAAAAGTCCGCTAGCCCTTCTCTAGATTACTTCCATTCGGACTATGACGCAATCGCGGCTAACATTGCAGCTACCAACTGGCGTTCGTTTTTATCTCACTGTGACTCCATCGAATCACAGTATACGTCATTTGTGAATGCCATTATACTTCTCATGGAGATGTTTACTCCGTTAAGAAAGCCTAAACCATCTACCTTGCAAATGTTCATAGAGGACGCATCTAGGCGCCTACATAGTCTGACGCCATCGTCCCGAGCACACTCGCGCTTATCCACTCAATTGGCACGAGCCGCAAACCGCAAAAGGCGGCTAGAGGAGGCCAACCTAAACATTCGTAATGCCAAAGACTTTTTTAGATATGCTGGTCGCCGTTTAACACTGCAGTCTGGAGTGGCTCCACTTATAGTTGGCAAACACACAGTCACAGAAAACTCCGACAAAGCGGCAGCTATGAAAGATTACTTTGAGAGCGTATATGTTCAGCCGTCTGGAATTCCCAACACCGTTAATCAGATGCCGACCGTTCTTATAAATGACATTGTTTTTACCAAGAAGAAAGTAATAGTGCACCTCAACAGCCTTAAGAAAAAATGCTCGCGGACTCCCGACAACGTTCCTCCAATTTTATTCAAAGAGCTCTCTGTCAGCTTGGCTGACCCATTATCATTGATATTTACTCGCTCCTTCGAAGACGGTGAAGTACCGAGTTTCTTTCGGCAGTCCATTATCACCCCGACGCACAAAAAGGGTTCTCGTGCAGCGCCAGAAAATTACAGACCTGTGTCTCAATGTTCAATACCTTGTTTGCTAATGGAGAAAATAATTGTGGCTCGAGCTTTACACATTTCTTGATTCTAAAGACCTGTTGGACTCTTCACAACATGGCTTTACAAAGAGGTCGATCAACGGGTACCCAGTTATTGGAAGTAGCTCACGATTGGGCGCTTGCCCGAAATCGCAACATCCCTCTGCATGTCGTTTACTTTGATTTTTCACGTGCATTTGACCGCGTTGACCATCATCTGCTTCTGACAAAGATGTCAGCGTTAGGTATCGGCCCCAGAATCATAAACTGGTGCAGAGCTTACCTGAGAGACCGTACATTTGTCGTCAAAGTTGAGAATAGCTATTCCGCGGTCGGCAGGTGTGTATCTGGTGTCCCGCAGGGCTCATGCTTAGGCTCCCTAATGTACACTATATTTGTACAGGATCTCGGGGTAATGCTTCGAGATATTGGTGTTACATATAAGCTGTATGCGGACGATCTCAAAATCTATGTTGAGGCAAAAAACGACAGCAACATAGCTATACTACGGAAAGCGATTGATACCGTATCCTTATGGGCAGAGGACAACCGCATGCAAATATATTTTTTCAAATCTGCTGTTCTCAAGACATTGCCAGTGACTACTATATAGACGAGTATATGCTAAACAGCCAACCCATTCCTGAAGTCTCACGCTACAAGGACCTCGGGGTAATCTTCGACCGCCAAATGAAGTTTAGACCTCACATGGCTGAGGTTGTCAAGGCCGCGTCTCGAATATGTAATCTCATAATGCGGTCTTTCATTATACAGAACCATAATGTGTACCTAAAGCTGTATCAAACCTTAGTGGTACCAAAGTGGACCTATTGCTGTCACGTATTGATGCCATTCTATAAACGAGATGTTGACCTTTTGCAGAGCGTGCAGGATAAGTTTGTGAAACGAGTTGCTCGCCGGTGTTGTCTGCCACGCGAGCGTATCACATTGACTAGTGTTAGTGAATACCAATCCCATGCCGATTACCGCATGTTTAAACAACTAGCGCGTCAGAAACTTATTACTAGGTATTTTGTTCTAAGACCAAATAATCTCCGGATCGGCGTTTCCATTCACCCCCACGAGATTGCTCGGGTGGACGTTGTGAACAACACATGTGCCTGGAGGATTGCACGTCGTTCACAGATTCGAAACGACTTTGCTTCTATTGTAATACCCCTTTTTTAATAAAGGTGATATGATATGATACGATATGATATATATGATATAAACATACTATTTTATTACTATTATCAAGTTCTAGTTTAGTTTCAGAGGATGAGTGTAGACGATGCAGTTTACGAACGTATTTGGGTACTCACGGCTCCGGAGCGCCCAGAGGACGGAGCCGTGGCCATGTCAAACGCCTTAGACAGGTTGATTGAGGCCAGCCCCAGCTTACGTCCTCTGGATCTGGCGTCATGAATGACGCTATCCAAGACCGTGAGGTTTTTGAAGACGCCGTCGAAGGGCAGGAAGACTCGCTGTTAGTCTTATTACTAGGGAGAGTATTTTATTAAGCGTTCGTTGAAGGTAGGAGGATATTGATAGTGGGCGATAGTCAGAGGGAGAGTTAGCTTGGTCTATTTTGGGGATGAACGCTGTGCGAGCCATTATATGAGGTGGGGATGGAACTAGTATATAGAATGTTAAGTAGGCATGTTAGGATGTGGAGTGGAAGTTTACGGAGGCGTTTGAGGCTTAACCCATCGAGCCCAACCGCTTTGCAGGAGTCAAGCAGGGCGAGCTTAGTTTCCTGGATGTCGATAGGTTGTGAGAGTAGAGTCGTCACCTGGAGGTGGGGTAGGAAGTGGTCCAAGTGGGGGGGAGGCGCTGTCGTCATTGCGGCTGCCCAATGCTCGACATTGTCGGTACCGTTGGCGTTACACTGAATCAGTCCGCGCCGTTTTTGAAGGTATCGGAAATGCATAATGCTAGGAGCAGCTAGTGTGGGACTCGCACCCACTAAAACCGAGATCCTCCCCACCCCCAAGGCCCGGGATTGCATTGGCATTACTTCGACAACACTGAGAGGGGAGTCTCGTGTTAGTAGCGTTCTATGCGCCTAGCCAATGCTTGCCCGTCCTGGGGAGATGCGTCGAGACTTTCCGGAGGGCCTAGCTGCTCCCTCTCTTCTCTTTCCCTCGGATCCTCCTCCCGACTGCCCCTCAAACGGGGCCTGGTCGAAGCTCGTCTCGCCGCTTCCAGGTTCAGCTTTTTCCTCATGATGGTGTCGAGGTAACGTCGACCCTTTGTCCAATTCGTCTCGTTCTTCATCACGAAGTCCAACACGTACTGCGGAGCCTTTCCCCTTAGCTTGGGCGTCGCAGAGGCGCGTGCTCCCTCAAGGGCAGCGCAATGCACGATCCTGTCTTCAACGTCGTCTGCGTTCTCTGCTGGGGTACCAGGTAAGTATCCCGGGGCTTTGTCGATGCGCATCAAATTTGTTTGGAGCTAGCCGTGTCCTGTGAGCACTTGCGTCGTGATGTACGACAGCTCCCTAGCTGCTTGTCATACCACCGGCGCAGATCCGCCATCAGTCGGCGAGTCCATTGACCGCCGGCCTCGCCCCGGGGATTTTGCCATTCATCGTTCCACAGCTTCAGTGTCTTCTGTTGTGCCCGCGCAAAGTCCCAGTTCCCATCGAGATGGCGTTCGCTTTTCTCTCTGGCCAGGAGTTCCCAAGGTAGCTGGCGGGCCAGTATTATCAGGGCATCCGTAGACACCGCGCGATAGGCCCTGCAGACTGTTATGATCATTCCTCTCTGCGCGGCTCTGAGTGCGCTCCGATTTCGCGCCGTCCGAGGGCAAGGTCTGCCCTGTACATCGCCGTTAACTCCGCCGCGGTCGCCAGAAGCCATCTCCGTCTCTCAGACGCCCCTCCCTCTCGCGGGAGGATCCGTGCAAGATTCGGCGCAACCCTAGCGACCTTGCGGACAACGTGGGCAATATGCGCCGCACCCGTCAGTCCGGTGTTCAGGATGACCCCCAGATACTTGGCCTCCCTCTTGATTACTATGGGCTGGCCCGAGAGAGTCAGATCGAGTCCCCTCGTGCGCTTTCGCCCGGTGAGGTAAAGTGCCTCTGTTTATTGTGGCGCCAGTTGGAGGTGATGCTCACGCATCCACTCGGCTACTTTGTCTAGAACAATATTAGCCAGTTTCTGTAGTTGAATTGCCCGTCTGGCTGTCACCAGCAACGCAAGGTCATCGGCGTATGCTAGGGTTTTCACACCGTCAGGCAGACCCTCCATTCGCAAAACTCCGTCGTATGCGATGTTCCAGAGAACCGGGCCAATTACGGATCCCTGCGGGACGCTCGAGCTTAGTTCAGACTTGCTGTCTCCCGCTCTAAGAGTCCTGTTTTCCAGGTAAGATGACATTATGCGGCGGAAGTAGGGGAATATTCCCCGTCGTTTCAGCACAGTCATGATGACCCCCAGTTGGCTGTGTTAAAAGCGTTACAAACGTCTAAGAGTATTGAAAGCACGTATGACCTGGCTTTTAAAGACTTCGTGGCTTCTCGTCTGGCGTGATGTAAAACCCGTTGCAGTGCGGCCCCGTCGGAAACCGTATTGATGTTCCGACAAGGCTTGTTTGGCCTCGATTTCCGTGTTTAGACGTGCTACTAAAATATTTTCCACTAGCTTGCCTGCGGTGTTTAGCAGGCATATGGGTCTAAGTGGTGTCGAGTCCGTTGCCGCCCCTGGTTTGGGGATTAGCACTAGTTGCGCTACCTTCCGACTACTTTAGATAGTGCCCCTCAATTAGCAGTCGGGCGACGAGCGTGGCTACCTCTTTGGGATGTCTGCCGGCGAATAGCCTCACCACCTCTGGTGGGATCCCGTCGGGTCCTGGTGCCTTTCCGGTTGCCAGCCGGTGGGCGCTGCGTTTGACGCCGGGAGAGCGTCGTGACCGTCGTTGCAATCTGGTCGGGCGGGATGGGTGGAGGTGGGCGCCGAAGCCTTCCCATGACTACCTAGTATGGTTGGCCCCAGGGATCTACCTCGACGGCCTCCACCAGTTCCTTCGGAGCGGTGACTTTAACCCGTGAAATCCGGGTCTTGGAGACTCAGCGCTTCTTCCTGTAGATATTCTGCAGGGCCAGTGCCCTAGCCTTCTGCGACGAGCTCGAACTCTGTGGCGTTCGTCCTCTACCTCTTTGCCGGCGGCGAGCTAGCCAAAAGTGGGCGCGCGTAAATGTCAGATTTGCTCTTATGCAGTCCTTCCGCACCTTTTCTACCTCTTCGGACCACCAGGTCTTGAGGGTCCTTCTTTTTGACCCGCGGGAGTGATTTCCGGCCGCTTCACAGGCCGCCGTGAGCATCTCTTCCATTTAAGCCGCGTCAGGACCATCAGGTCTCCATCGGGAGACGTGCTGATTCATTGTAGTGACCAGTTTAGTCTTCTCCAGGCGGCGCATTTGCCATGTCCGACATGGGTTTGGAGCCACCTCTGTTGTTCAGGGGAGGCAAGCAAAAAAATAAATGTAGCGATGAGCGAAGCTTAGCGATTCTTCCTCGAGTACCGTCCACTCGAAAACGAGGCGGTTGGCACTACCATTGGCAAGAGTGAGGTCTATAAGAGGCTTTTTTTTCGGATGTTTACATTCAAGTGGTAAGGAGTGTCCTCGCAGTTCTGTTTCATTGGTGTATCTTAGTGCTTTCTAGATCATACCTGACGTTGAGAACTGATGCAGTTTAACTTCTTCGCCTTGTGCATCTTTTGTGCTGTGAATTGACCCGTTCTGGGCGTTGTACACTCGCCTAAGGGCGACCCACAATCTGCGAAACCCATAACAGGCACGACGACAACAACAACGCCACCGCCACCGGCTGGCGTCAACAACAACGATCCGCCACCGGCTGATGTCAACAACAACGACGATCCGCCCATCGACTGACGTCAACAACAACGACGATCCGCCAGTCAGCTGTGTTCGAAATGTTGGCGCCAAGGCTGCAGTAACTGCAGCGTCCGTTGCCGTCGCTGCCGTCTCTCCGTCAACAAGTGGAAAGGGATGCAGCATGAAGAAGAAAAAACGGCAAGCGACCAGCCCGCCCCAGCAGCAGCAATTGTCAAAAGGCGAGAGACGTTGGCACTGCCACAGTGCCGTCAACTCCAGGGACTGCCACAACCGGCGCCGGTTATATTGTTGGGTGTAGCGCGGGCAATGGCCAGACAACAGCCGATGTTGCGACCATCGTCTGCGAATCTAGTGACGAGGGCAGCGCCAACGTTGCGGGGCAGACAGTGTCACCCGGCAGCGCGGGAGAAGCTGTTTCACTGGATGAAAATCAGGGGATGGCGATGTTCTGAACGACGGCCATACTGAGGGTTGGATTGAGGTCGGTGCTGATGGTAAACCGGCGCTACAGATGACTGCACCTAATGTTGTAACCAAAAAACGCACTGAAGCAGCCCTCTTCTCAGCCGACGACAAGCGACTTCAAATGTTTTTGCCAAGGTGTGCATTGATAGAGCCCAGCACATTAAAGGAGAAATTGATGAGCCCTGCTTTGCTCGCAGTAGTGAACTCATTATTGTAGCGGCTGATATTGTAGACAGGGCTTTTTTGCTGAGTTTAACTTAGCTTGCGGGTATTCCTGTCCAATCCCGAACGAGTGGCCAAATATCCACAATTAAAGGTAACATTTGTGGCGTTCACCCATCACTCAGTGAGGACTTAATTCTACGACTCAACGAACTGCAAACTCTAGGGGTAACTGAGGCCATTTGGGTGCGGTCAAAAAAACGTTAGGACCGGCATTGTTATACCGACTCAAAGTGTTATTCTCATCTTTGCAGGCATCGAATTCCTTGCTGAGATTCGTCTCGGATTGAAAACCCACGGTGTGGTGCTCTACAGGGAGCCTCATCATTATTACAGGTGCTTTAGCCTAGACCACATCAGACCGAAATGCCCGTGGTCTTCCCCACGTTGCCGCCATTGCGGCTCTACGAGTAACCTCCGTAAAGACTGTACTCAGCCCCCAAAGTGCTGTCTCTGTAAGCACTTTGGGCATTATTCACGAGAATCAAACATGTTAAGACATCTTGGAAACCCTAGATAATATAACATGCCTGACCCTCGGTGCATTGATATACATCAGGTTAAGGTCCAAGCCCGTAGGGTATGGAGGACTGTACTTCGAAGTAATTCCAAAGAAATACCTAGCCTGGGGGGTGGGGAGGAATCCGGATTTAGTGGGTTTGCGAGTCTCACACTAGTCACGCAGGCTGCTAGTGGCGCATGTGCATCATGCATTCTCAAAATCTCCCAGAAAAAAAAAAGGGACGGAGGATAGTCTAGAATTTTTAACGAGGTCGTGCCCCCATCGCCTCTACCGGATGGAACAGCTCAGGAGATCAGCCCCATTACGCATTCAGCAAAACGTCTCGGCTCCAACGGTGAAAATCTGCTCACCCGTGAACGGCATACAGCCATCGGCATCTTTTTCAAAACGTTTTTTTCTGCGATTGTTCAAAACGGGGTTAAGGTCCAGCCCTCGGCCTCGCTACCTAAACAGTCTTTTTCGGCGGCTGTTCAAAACGGGGATAAGGTCCCTTCACGACCGGCAGATTAACCCCAAAAGACAGGGAAAGATGTTGAGAAGCCTTTCCCAAGTGTTATCGCTTCACTGCAGAGTGACTGGCTTGACAGAATACTCGCCATTACTGAGAAAATCACACCGTCCATTATCGACACCATTGTAACAAACATCAGCAGCGCTATCGAGAAAGCATTCTCATGCATTCTTCCTGGCACGTCTTTACAAGTCGCTTCTGTGGGGCCCGCTATCGGATCCCCAAGCAACCTCACTGCTGGCCTGCGCTATCAGCTTAAAGACGCTCTGCTGTCAGCTGTAACTTCAAGTTTGGCTGATTTGCGTCCGCCCGAAACGAAACCTGCGATAACAGCGACCTTCCCTGTTGTCGCGTGCGACATCGCTCTGAAGTCTCCTCCGGCCTCGCAATGATGTCACAACAAAACATCCGCAGGTGGGCCGTTTCCTCTGTCAGCACTCGGGAGAGCAACGGTCCGAGTCTGTCCACGAGGGACGCACTTCATGCAAGTTCTGTTGCAAGCACACCGTCCTCGTGCAAGGTCACGTTAGTCTCGTAACGTCTAAAGTCAAGAGCGCTTCTAAGATTATTTCCTGTTAACCCTGGGGTATTCGCGACAGCATGTCTATACAACTTGCAACTCTGATCGATGAGGTCTGCTCAACAGCAAGCAGAGATGCATATAAAAGGCTACTGCAGTCCCCAACTGCAGTATTCTGCGCACCATCCCAGAAGGAATGCGGCCGAGCCCTCACATCGGTACTTCGCGAAAATCTTAACCGATATCGGGCGGGAAACTCGAACGAATCCATCTGGTTTGACATTACCTAGTCGACGAGGAACTTCGTCGCGCAACAAGTCTACGATGATTCGTGTAGTGCAGGGGAAACTCGCTCTCGGCGACGTTTCCTATGCAGCAAGGGTCCTTTTATCCACCGATACAGTAGCGTCGCTCTCTGCCGAAACGAGACTGGCGCTCCTGGGCAAACATCTGCCTAGTCCACCTGATCTATCAATTTCTCCGCCTCCTGTATCTGCCGGAGAGACCCATGAGATCACCGTGTCTGCAATAGATGTCATCAGCGCCATCCGGAGCTTTCCCAACAGCTCAGGCGGCGGCCCCGATAGTCTACGGCCGCGTCATCTGAAGGACCCTATCAGCAGAGACGGCGAGGAGAACAGACTGCTCCTAGATCTATTAAGCTTTGTAAACCTGGCTATTAATGAAAAGCTGCCCGATTTTGTGCTCCCTATCGGAGCAAGGCAACGGCGCCTCGCTTATTGCCTTGCGCAAAAAAGATGGTGGCATTAGATCCATTGCCGTTGGGCTGACTTTGCGCCGCTTAGGCTGAGAAATCATAATTAGGAAGAGCATGCCGAACATCGTCGCAATGGTCTCCCCGCGTCAGCTCGGCTGCGGAATCAGGGGAGGTGCGGAGGCGGCTGTGCATGCAACACGGGTGTTTGTTGACCACAACAGGCATGACCCAGACAAGGTGCTCGTCAAATTAGACTTTAAAAATGCCTTTAATACGCTCAGACGAGACCACCTGCTTAAAGCTGTCCGCTCTCACCTTCCGCGACTTTACCCGCTGGCATATCAAATGAACAAACTTCCAAGCAAGTTAATTTGGCAGGGAGAGTTTATCGAGTCATGCTCCGGTGTTCAACAGGATGACCCCTGTGGCCCCGCTTTATTTTGCATTGCTGTCCATGAACTTCAAACACGCCTTTATTCAGAACTTTAACATTGGTTTCTAGACGACGGCACTTTTGCCGGAGACGCCCTAGAGGTCCAGAAAGACACTGCCCAGGTAAAAGAGTTCGAGGCGGTTTTAGAACTCTTTTTTTTCATGGAGAAGTGTTAAATGCAGTTACGCACTACTGCTATGAGAAGGAGTTTCTATCTCGAGCTGTGTGGGACTCGACCCCAGTGGATGGAGTTACGCCGCTGAGACCCATACCCACTAAACGCACCTCCCCCCTTAAACTTCACTCTCTGATGGCCCAGTTCTCTATAGAACAGTGCTATGGGCCATCAGGAGAAGTGGCGAGTGCCCTATCGGATCAATTGGCCGGGGTCACTCACGGGTTCCACCCAACTGTCAAGCGCACTCTGAACCAGCCCTTGCGAACCCGTTTGATTCAAAGTTGCGCTCTTTTCAGCCGTGCCGGCCTCAAAAAGATTCTGTCTCTCCTTGCATCTTCTGTGCTTTGTTTTTAGCACTTCCTGTGCTACTTCCGCACCCAATTCCCATGTTTGGGTCAAACACAGGATGTATTCCACGAACTCTTTTATGATCTCTATAACTCTTCTATTCGGTAATGGTATGACTGGAAGTTGCCATGTTCAGGACTCAAGCTGAACGACGCCAAGTGCGAAATTTTCTTCCCTTTTCAAAAGGACCCTCATCTCGGCTCTATGCTTCAAACGGTGCACAATATTCTGCCAGCTGCGAGGTTGATTCCCGATCATGAATTGGAACTTCTAGGGACGCTAATTCTAGACAAATCTAGTGGCTTATCCTTTGCGAGGTACCCTTTAGGGTATCTTAAACGTTCAGCTTAGGCAAACCTCGTGGTTACAAGCGTCGCTCCCAACGTCCGCAGGGGGAATGGGGATTCGCATGGCTTTGCAAGTTGCCTTGTCTGCCTATCTCGGGTCTAAAAAAACCGAGACTTTGGTGTCAGGGATCACACCACCGGATGCCTATACCAGCTTCACCGGCGAAATGAAACAAACTTGCCGCTACTATGCAGAAGAGTGGGGTCCATTGCCCGAAGGCATTACACAATCGACTTTGGACTTGCAAGTATTTAAGTCGATCCAGGAGCGCTTAAAGACCCCCGGGCGAACAACCGTCAAGAACAGGCGCAAATAAGAGTCGTGATCGATCCGATGAGCGGAAAGTGGCTTCAGGCCATTCCCTCACCGCAGCTGGGGACGATGCTGGACAAAACCACACTTCGCATCGTCTCCGGCCTGCGTCTGGGGAAATCAGTCTGTTTAGCACATAACTGTGCAAGATGTGACCTACCGGTATCTTCTACGGCATTTAGCTTTGAGTGACTTAATACACCGAGCAATGCAGTCAGCCCACATACGGGCAGTCAAAGAGCCGGTCGGTCTGTCAGCCAACAGCCAACTGCGTCCGGACGGCCTGACTAGTTCCATGGATTGAAGGTCACTGCCTTGGGTACGACGTCACCGTGTCTTGCACGTTAACCGCTTCGTATGCCCGCCATACCGGCCGAGAGGTCGAAGCAGCCGCTCGCCTTGTCGCAAGTTGGAAAAATATCGTGAACTGAAACAAAACTTTATCGTTCAACCAATTGCCTTCGAGACATTAGGCCCAATGGGAAAAATCACAAGGAACTATCTGGCGGACTTTGTATCCAGAGTTGCTGCGTCGAAGAGCATGGCAGTTTTTGCTACAAAGACTATCGGTTGAAATTCAACGCGCCGCATCGATCATTGGTTCATTGCCTACGGGCAAGGGACTCGCTCTTTCTGCCGTAGCCGAATTAAGTCTGCGTCAAAAAAAATATATACAGCTAAATTACCTAAATAAATGTATGTGAACTAAGAGGCTTGGGTTCCTCGGGCAAACGTCGGGGTGCTTCCCCTATTTGCGACCCATCTGTGAGGCCCAATCCTCCAGGAGGCGGCCTTTTTCTATCGTTGTCTTACTGTTCCATGTAATGCTTGCAGCGTTAAAATCGCCCGTAACGATGACTCTTTGTTCCGGGTGACTCTGCAGGGAGTGTCCTAGGTTATCTAGATTTAAGAAAAACTCCGATATGCTCTTGTTTGGCGAGTAATAGCACAAGTATAGCACCGCCACACCGTTTACGTCTATCCAGGCGAAGCCTAGTTTATGACTCTGTTGCGCTACTGGTTGGCCTTTTACCTGGCCTGTCCACCATGTGGCGGCGTCCGCTTCCTCGTCAGCATTCCAGGTGGCCCTTCTGGTACGCGAGACGTTTAATTCCGTCAATAGACAAAAACCTATATTTCGGCGCCGAATCGTGTCTTCCAGTATATTATGCGCCGCCCGGCACCTGTTGAGATTTATCTGGACGATTTTGATCATTATTGGGCTTTCTGATTCCTGGTTGCCACCGTACAGTCAGGGCCGTCGTCCTCTGCGGGTACAACGGTGGGTTTCCGGCTTCTCTCCGCCTTCTTTCTTTCGCTCTTGCTCGTGCTAGTTGCCTGTGTTGTTCCCGGCCCTTATCCGGTTCCGGGCCCCGTGGTGGGTTCCGCGGTGGAGGAAAGGTTATTAGGCGGTTTGCTCTGCGTCTGAAGGATGTGGTGTGCTGGCTGGGGAGACCTTCGGGCCAGTCTTACTGCGTTCACTTGCTCTCTGTATGCGGGGCTCGACAATATCTTGGCTGTGGCGCCTTGCAGTCGCCGACCAGATAGTCAGGGCGTCCGCATCGGTGGCTGATGCGAGCGGCAGACTCCGCCGTCGTGCAAGTGACCCGGGCGTTGGCACCGGAAGCAGGTCGGCAGCCGTACCCATGCGTCTGGCCTGCAAGCCCGCCTACCGATGTTTATCGCTCGAAGGTTGCGGAGGAGACGTGCAATCTAAGGTGTGCTGCTCACTCGCACGTACCACCTCGACGGTCGTCTGGGCTTAGGCTCGGAGGTGCGGAGTGTTGCTGTCGTTGGCAGTCTAAGGGCACTTCGTACGTCCCATTCAATGATCTCGTCGCTAGTGAAGGGGTTGACGCCTCATACTGCTGTGTCTTGTTGCGCCGGTTCGTCCTTAGAGTCTGGTACCCTGTGGTGTTCGTGATGGCTTCCGCCATCTTTCTGTCAGCGCTTGGGTTATTTTCCTCTAGCCGTATGATGAGGTCCCCTGCGGGTTTTTGCTCACGCCGCAGACGGACACGCCCGGCACCGCCGTGCCCGCCGCCTGTGACCGAATGTCCTTGAGTGCGTCCGCAAAGATCTTGCCCTCTGCCGTTCTTACCCAGATAGTCGTTCGCGCGGCGAGTTTGACGTCCGGGGGTTCAAAGGTCAAGTGAGGGAGGGTTCGCCCGGCCTGCCTGCTTTCTCCGAGCAGATATCCTGCGCGCTTCCTCCCTCCGCCTGAAGCGCTATTATTGTCAGGATTATGTGCATACGTAGGTTCCGTACTGACGGTGTCATGTGAAGGAATAGGGTTTTTCCCTCTGCGAGCTGTAAGACTCTCTCCACCGTCTTCTTGAGGATTGTAAGCGTTAACTCCCCTATCTCTTCGTGAAAATCGATAGCGGCCGCGACCAGACATCGCTGGGGGGCGGCGGAGCTTTGGGTCCCTCAATTTTCAAGCGACCGTGTTGCGTAGCACCGTTGCCGTTCTCGTCGGACTGTCCAGGATGAACGGACGAGACTGACACTGGCTGCTGAGAGCAGTGACCATTGTTTTGTCATGCTCTGAGCCTTTTGTGCAGCAGGACAAAGGGCTCAGAGCATGCAAGAGAGCAGTGCCCTGACTTCTCTCGGCTCCGTGATTTTTGTCGTGGTTATCGTTACTCGTCGGAGGGTCATCTGGGGCCAAGGCCTCTCAGCCAGCTTTAGGAAAGCCGTCTTGGCTTCCTTTTCCAAAGGTTCCTGGCTCGCCTGATCTGCGGCGTCCTTTCTTTTACATTGACTGTAGACTCCGTTGGTAAAAATGTCCTGTCGATGTGGGTTTGCTGGTTGCTTCTCCAGTTCCTGTCGGAGCTTATTGCGTTCGACCGTAAGGGCCGTTATTGTGTCCTCCCTCATAAGTTGAGGGAGGACACTAACGGCCTATGGCGTCGCAAGTCCGCTTGATCAGCTCTATGGACCACAGCAGTCTTTGAGATATGTCTTCAAGTTCAATCTTCGTGTTCTGCGCTTTGCAGAGTTCTGCGATCTGCGCCACATACTTTGTAATGGCCTCCAGGCGTCCTTGAAGTCCCGGTCACCGTCCGTTTCTGCGCGCCGAGGGTTCTTTGTAGCATCTTGTCCTGGAGACTCTATCATAGGTCTCTGCCTCTTCTTGCCGGGAGTTGTTTCCGTTTCCATGCCAGTCCTCCCCAGGGTCCATCGCCTCCTTAGGATCGTCGTCGCGGGTGGCCATTCGTGGCCTCCCGCTCGGGGGGAGGGGAAAGGGGGAGGGGGTGTTATAGGACTTTAGGAAAGTTTCGGCCGAATGGCGGTGTGCTTCCCCCGGCTGTGCGTTGTGCCTTGTGCGCCTTACGTCGCCACTCGTGCTTGCGCCGCTTCCCCGCAACCCGCTGCACGTCACCAACTCGTTGCACGGCACCAACTCGGTGACCGGCACCAACTCGTTGACCGGCACCAACTCGTTGCACGGCACCAACTCGTTACACGGCACCAACTCGTTACACGGCACCAACTCGTTACACGGCACCAACTCGTTGCACGTCACCGACTCGTTGCACGTCACCGACTCGTTGCACGTCACCGACTCGTTGCACGTCACCAACCTACTGCACGTCGCGCGCCTCGCGAGGGAGGGAAGAGGGCTGCTAAGCCGCCTCCCCGCTGCCTCTCTCGCGGCGTCACCAACGCCTCCTGGTGGCAGTCGGAGGTACTACGTTTCGGCAGTATCTCTCTGACTACCGACGGAGACGGTCGCACCAAGGTGTAGCCCCCGTGCGGCACAACCACCACAAACTCAGATCGCAAGTCACTGTCACCAGTTGCAGTAATCTCACTTCTCGCCGCGGAGTGACGGACAACACGTCAGTTCGCCACGACGGTCAGAGCGAGACTCCGCGCCGTATTAAAATCGGTTAAAATGGTAAAGCCGAATCCACAATGTCTGCCACTTTACTTGCGCCGGGTTACTCCTCTTCTTCTCCAGGCCTTGCGGTTTTGATGGCTTTGGAATGCCCGGAGGCTTCCCTGGACCGCCAGGACAGTTAGATCTATGATGCCCTTTTTCTGGAGCCCCAGCCTTATCAGGTCCTTGGCGGATTGCGGCTTCCAAATACCACCTAGTGAGATGGTGATGGAGCCAAAGCGTTGAAGTTTATTCTGATCCGGCAGGGAGCTCTGTACTTGCGGAACATCATATTTCCTTATCTTGTCCTGGCGGGCGCGATGGAGGTTCCGGTGTATGCCGCAAATCTCTGTGTCTAACACCCAGACCTCGGAAGGTGTTGTGATCACGAGGTCTGGGCGGAGCGCAGGACGGTTGTCGGCCCTGAAGCTACGCTCTTGGACGACCGTGTATCCCAAGCATCGGAATAGTCCAGCCACTGTGTTATTAATATCATTATGACGCTTGATAATGAGAAGGTGCGAATAGGGGCAACGTTGAACAGCGTGGTTCAGCGTCTCTACTGCATAGCACCCGTGCCGGCATCTTTTATTAACACCAGGCCGACTGCGGGCCATACGGGCACGGAGCCACGGGCCATACGGAGTTTGATCAGATAGATAAACTCCTTACCCGCGAGGTAGCGCATACCTTTAATCTAATTATGGGCATAAGGGGTTTTGTGTGCATCTTTGAGGTACGCCCCGTCGTATGTGTTGTGTAATCTTGTTGCCCAGTATGTTGTCTCATCATGGGCGTTCATGATGAGACTCCCTAGAGACCCACAGAGCCGCTCGGCTTTCGCGAGATCGGCCCGATAAGACTCAGAATGGACGACCCATTGAACGCCCATGTGTTGTGATTGTTGCAGGTTTGTGAGCCTGGATAGACGGAGCCTAGGTATCAGGGCACGGAGTGAAGGTATGTCTAGGCCTCCGTGTGAGGTGTGTGCGTGTATGAACTTGGTACCGAATTGTCCAGCTTTAGCCAGTCGCGTCTGACGGTGCACCGGATCAACCTATCAAAAGTTTCTAATCGAATGCTGGATAGACGAGGTCGAGATACTTATTTATATAGGAGTTTGGGGATAAGATAGTCTTTAAGTAGAATTAGCCTCTGGGGGGTTTTAGGGAAGCTTTGGTAATTTTATTAAGAAAAGAGGTGAGAAGCGTCCTCAATGGAGTCAACCCGGCCATTATGGTCAAAGTCAACCCCAAGATACTTCCATCGCGAGCTTATACTCTTTGCAGGCACAATGGACTCTCCAACGAAGAATTCAGAAATAGAGAGAATTTTGCTCAGTCGATCCTTCCCACTGTAAAGGTGGGAGAATGTAAAACTTTTATTACTATTAGTATTAATGCCTCGAGCAGTAAGTAGGGGATGCGCTGTATTAAGGAATTGTTGGAGAGTGGCTTTAGTGCGAGCAAAAAGAATGAGGTCGTCTGCGAAGGCAAGCCCCATCAGACGATCCCCATTTGGGAGTTGGTATCCAATATCTAGCTTGTTCAGTTTTTTAAGAACATCGTCCAAGACTGAATTAAATAGGAGAAATGACAGGGGCTCCGGAGCGCCCAGAGGACGGAGTCGTAGCTGACCATGCCAAACGCCGTAGAAATATCGATTGAGGCCAGCCTCAGCTCGCATCCCCTGGATCTGGCATCATGAATAACGCCGTCCAAAACCGTGAGGTTCTTGAAGGTGCCGTCGAAGGGCAAGAAGGCTTGCTGGATTGGTGTTAGTTTTATTACTAGGGATAGTCGACGAGAGAGTATTTTATTCAGCGTTCGTTGTAGATAGGAGGATATTGATAATGGGCGAAAGTCGGAGGGCGAGCTAGCTTGGTCTACTTTGGGAATGAACACTGTGCGAGCCATTTTATGGGAGGCGGGGATTAAACTAATGTAGAGAATGTGAAGTAGGCAAGTTAGAACAGGGAGGGGAAGCTTACGGACGCGTTTGGGGCTTAATCCGTCGGGCCCGATTGCTTTGCAGGGGCCGAGCAGGGCGAATTTTATTTCCTGGATATCAATAGGTTGTGAGAGAACATCGAAACCGTCACTTAGGGGAGGGGTGGGGGGTGGTCCAAGTGGGGGGGGGGAGACGCAGTCATCATAGCGGCCGCCCAGTGCTCGACAATGTCGTCACCGTTTGTGTTGTTTGTGATGTTTGCTTAGTTTAGTATTCTATGAGCACAGGCGGTTTTGTCATTTCTAAATAGTTTTTGTGTTTCAGCGTAGTCCCCTCGACGTTGTTGTCTCCTCGCTATCGGCTCTCTCCTGGTCGGAGGAGCCCGAGTGGATCGTCGAGGGAGGTTGTCTGTTAAGTGTTCTGTAATGAACGTCTGTAGTTGTATGTCGAGTCTTCACCCGAGCAAACCAGGTTCGCCAGGTGTGTTAGTTCTGTTGTTAGTCTGTTGCTAATAGTGAATGTTGTAGTTAGGGCTTGAATGTGGTTGTGTATGGCATCTACCGGGGGGAGAGGAGACGTTGTAGGTGGGTCAGTAGATACCTCGGGTAACTCATCCACCGCCCGCTCTGGCTCCGACTCCGTAGGGTCGCGGTCGTCTAGTGCCGGCATAGAGACTGGTAGATCCTTACCATCGTATTCGCTCGTCAGGAAGTAATCTACTAGTTCTCGGTAGTTAACTAATCGACGCTGGCTTTTAATAGACTCAAAAGTACGGTCACTAAATAGATTTAGTTTACTAGTAGTTCATTAATATTCGGGAGGGGTTGACCGTTGTTTTCATTAATGAGTCTAGCTTCGGTTTTAGCTAGGTCTTGATCTGCCCATCTAACTTTTGCTCGGAATATGAATGTCATTATTATATTCGTCGGGGTGGTGGCGTTTACGATGGAGGGAGAGGCCAGATTGGGAGCAGTAGAATATATCGCAATTAGCATTAGGGCAACAGAATCTACGGGGGGAGAGAGGGGGAGGGGAGGTGACCGAGAAGTACAGGAAGCGTCATAAGGGGGGGAGGGGGAGAGGACACTTGTGATACAGGGCGACACTTACGAAATTGCGATGCAAGGCCGCCTCCCGTCCTGCATTTGCGGCCGCAGATTTCACAGGTGTAGTACATTGTGGTGAGGATGGTACTATGAGGTGAAAAAACCGCAGACGGGTCACTTGTTGTTAGAATCTTCTTTGGTGTGTCTTGTACTGCTTTTACGATGGTTTGTAGTGCGTAAAAATCGATAAAACATTGTAATCAAGAATTTCCCATACTGCCACTCTCTTTCTCTCTCTCATTCAGTTTGATTGAGTAAAAAGGTGAGCGTTGTTAGCGTTAATTATAATAAAGTCATATGGTTGTGAAATAAACGTAATGGACGTTCAATTGTGCCCGGTAGATCATTTAGAAAGTGGCGGCGTGGTCTAGGGGACTAGTGCGCTAGTCATGGTTGTCATTTACCGGGGTGTCGCCGGTTCGATCCCTGTTGTTGGTCGAATTTTCTTTGAGCGAGCTCATTGAGAATAGATGATAAACCATACCGCTGAGAGTCAGCGGCCATGCTGCCACAAGGACTGTTGGAGAAACCCTAGATATCTTAACATGTCCGACCCTCGGTGCATTGAAGATATACCTCAGGTTAAGTGCCAAGCCCGTAGGGGACGGAGGATAGTCTAGAATTAAAAACAACCTCCTTAAAAAAATGTTTTTAATTCTAGATCATTTAGAACGTATTGCATGTCGGTCGTGTACACAGTGCTGTATACAATATAATTATAATTCAGCACTGCAGGTATATGCTATATAGATAAAAATTGATTTATTAAAGAATGCAAATGGAGCTACAATGCTATATATACAGCACTATACCTACATAAATTAGTAATCATGTTATGAACGACGACTAGGAATAACTATGTACATATAAAATAGTATTATGATATATATATTAATATATTATAGCCTATATATTACTTATATATATATGAGATATACTCTTAGATATATATATATATATGATATATATATATATATTATATATATAATATATTATATATTCATATATAGTAATATATTTAAAGTTCAGAATGACTAAAAACTGTTTACTATCTGTCTCTTGTGCCTGCATTGACATATGTAGGATGTCCTATGCAGGACACACGAGAGGCACTAACGCGTGTCTGGGACAATATATAAACAACGGGAATATATTATTAATTATAATTACATCACCCCTCGGTATTGTTGATTACATTACATTACACGCATTCATTAAATCTCGGAAATGGCATTCAAGTTCCGTTAATCTTGAAATCGATATAGAATATGTTGTATATGAATCTCCAGAAAATGTCAGCGACCCAACGCCCAGATAGCTGGCGCTGACCGATATGTTTCATGATGATATTTGGTGCAGACAAGGTCATACAATTTTCAACAAACACTCATCGGAAGGGTTATTGAACCAGTGCGGTGGCACAGTTTGTAGTGCAACCCATATCGGGTGAGAACGTGTCGTTGCTCGAAGAGCGGTTCCATCCATGTATTGTCCAACATTGCCGGTGTTTTGTAGAACGCTTCGGCACTTCCTCATCTTCTGCTCGAAGTGCCTAACTTTCGCAGTGATGCGGTGGTCGGAAGTTGAACGCGGTTTACCAATTTCTCGATGAACGGCGTGGTCCTCGACAGATTATAAGTTACCTGTTTTGTGCGTTCTAGGAGGCTCAAAACTCTAAGAAACGTTGCCTTCACAGTGTCGAGAGCATTTAGCTGCTGAGCGGATAGGTGTTCCCAAGTTAAATGTCATACCAAATATGCCATTGAGGTCACTTTTAGGTTTAACAGTATTAGAGCTGTTTTACTAAGAGCTGTGGAGCCGGGATTGATGTCATGGCGACGATGCTGCTATGAATTCGTAGAGATATGTGGGCCGCGAAAGATGTGCCGCTTGGCGTTAGTTTAACGCCCAGGTAAGTAAACTCTTCAAAATTCACAAATTCTACAGAAACGTCGCCCAAGCTAAGCCTATCACTTCTCTTCAGGGGTCCCCCGGATCGAATTTGATAGCCTTTGTTTTCGATACGTTAATCGTTAAACCATTTTGCTTGCTGTATGTCTTCAGCATCCTCAGAGACATTTTTAGATCTATAAACACTACTATATACCACAAGGTCATCGGCATAGAGACTTATGCAGACACCGGGTAGTGCTCATTGAACGCCCGGAGGATCACTGAGTAAGACTGAGAATAAGAGCGAGCTGCGATTATTGCCTGGGTAGCCGTTTGTTTGTAGGAAAGGCTGGTTTTCCTGAATGCCGTCATCTAGAATGACCGGGTTTGCTTCAGGATAGCTGCTAGCATTCCCAAAACTCTTGGGCCCACGCCCGCGGCGACTAGCTTCTCCATGACATTTTTCTGGGGGGCAGTGCAAACGCCGCTTTGTAGTCTACAAATACAGTGTACAGTAATTGGTGCTTGACGGTAACTGATGCTTCACATCGTCTAAAAGCTCCTGTGATGCGGTCATTCTCGAATGTCTGGCGCGAAATCCATGCTGTTCCGGGGGGATGATTCCTCTTGCTTTAAGATAGAAGCTAAGCTGGCGTGCCAGAGGCATGATAATATTTTTGTATTATCATTTGCTTTTCTTTGCAATGCCAAAATGATGGACAAAGCAGGTCACCTTTGCAAGCATTCCTACCTTTTCGGAAAGGTTTCTAAATTTAATTTGTTTCCAAGCACGTGTTAAAGCGCCGTCCAAAGGGGCGTTAGGAGGACCGCCCCTTTATATGTTTATTCCGGACGAGGTCGGGTCCAAAGGCCTTATTCTTCGACTTTCGATCGCACTTTAATTGCAACTTCCATAAGAGAGAATGGAGCATCTATCTGCTAGGATAGTAGACTCGTATTCATCCCATATTCGCGCGATAACGGTATATTCCCAGGTGTGCTATCTGTTGTTGTAAATGCGTCGATAAAGTGTTAGCGCAGCGGTCGGAGACTACTGGACAACCTAAGAACGTAAAGTTCCTTCAAGGGCGCAGTGAGCTCAAACCTGGTCATTATAATCATACGACTTAACCTTTCCTTAGCGAACAAGATCTTCGTAAATTCTATTATTTTTCATTCAATTTTTCGAAAATAAATCGTCAATAAAAGTCTCATCTCTAGGTGCTCGGAGAGAAGGAGAGCTTGAAAAGCATAAGCTCTCACACAATAGCATATGAGTCGAACCACCCAGGTGACTGACTTCCCCTCAGAGTAAGCCTATATGCAGAGGACGCACCGCTCGTGTCAACATGTCTGAGAGCAGACTTGGCGACATTTGCAGTAGGTGATTGGGATGCAAGGGCAAAGCTCCGTGCGTAACTTTTTACGTCGATGCATTTTCCGAGCCCCTGGCGTCTCGGCGTACTAACGCTCGCACCTCCATCTTTAACTTTAACGTTAAAAATACTGGTACGTGTTTTTTTAGATCCAGTAATTACAAGGCCATTACTTGTCCGCCATATTCGAGGTCTCCTTCAGGACCTGAGTAAGCGAATATATCGTTTGTGGAGACCCTTCTAGTCAACCTACTCGTGATGAAAAACATTTACACCCCGTGAGTTTCTATGCTAACATACGACATTTTTAAAATATATTGTGTCTATGGAGATTGCGTTTTTACTAGTCCCTACCCCCGATGTCGAACATCAGCTAGACATGCTGAAACTTTTGCAATGCCCTCAGTATTCTTGAAATCTAGTCAACACACACTTGCATACCGCCCTCTGAAACCTGCACCTGCATTCCGAAACACATTAGATGTCTCACTGCAAAACACTTCCTCGCTCGCAAAATAAATATTGACTTTTATTTCACCGTCTGAATCAAGCCTTGATCTAGGTGTATCCTAAATGGGACTGTTGAGACGTTGTATAGGAGACACACACTCAGATTGGACTATACACAGTTATCCACGTGTTTTTACCAATCGTTTTTTGTATTGTGGAGATGCTGTACCAGTGGGTACTTCGTTTGCGTGCATATATGGGAGTTGTGTTGCCTTTTTTAAGGTTTAATGTTCGGTGTTTCTAACAAACGCACTAAATGCGTATAGAATCTTCGTGACGAACAATACATATGTAATAGCCTGCTGCGTAAGGTGCGTATTATATTGATTTCATTCGCTGCACTGCTTAGATTATGTCGAGTGAGATTTCCTGCTTCGTTGTCTGGTTCATCTTTTTTTCAACACGTTTTATTTTACGAGACTTATGCATTGCAAGCGTGACTTTAGACGCGTTCAGTCATAACTCATTAGATGGTAGTTTTGTTTCTCCACCGCCTGTGCGCAGTTACTCTTCTCTGTCAAGGATCATGCAGGCCGGGGTCATCTTAAGGGGGATACATATGTAGGCTACTGTAAGTACTAGATCGTCGCAGACATAATTATCTTGACAGCTGGTTTCGGGTCTGTAACGTGTTGGTAAATCGGCTACCAGTAAAAAAAAAAGCAAAGGGATGAGTTTATCGCCTTGGGCAAAGAAAAAAAAATGTGGTTTTGTGCTTCTGATTTTTTAATCAAACGCACAACCCATTGGTGTAAACATACGGATCCTCTCGTACTAAGCAGATTACAATGAAGGAAGAGCCAAGCATCAAAAAGCGATGTCGCTATGCACGCCATGCTATTGGCCGCCACAAGCCAGTTATCCCTGTGGTAACATTTCGACGTCTCTTGCTTAAGAATCCTAAAAACAAGAGGATCGAATCACTATGTTCACAATATAAATTACCTCACTATGTCACAATATAATCCACAAATAACTATGCTTTTATCTAAAACATGAAATACTACATACTTACTTAACTGAGTAAGTAAAGAAATTAGGAGTAGTGGTATTTCTCCTACTTATGCTACACCTCCTATGTCTCTTCAGTAAGTCAGACTAGAGACAAGCTCAGAGGTCTTCGTTCCCCGTCGTTTAATCCAAGCCCGTTCCCTTAGTTGTGGTTTCGCTAGACAGTAGATAGGAACAGTGGGAATATCGTTAATCCATTCATGCGTGTCATTAATTAGAAGACGAGGCATTTGGCAAGGGTATAAAAGGCACAATTTATTGTAGAATCTTACATTGCACTGGTTAACGGCAGCGCTCACCGTTTACATTCTGTATCCAGGGTGTCCGCTTGCGTTAAACAACTCTTCCTAACTCTAAAGCCTAACTTGTTTTTAGCTAAATATGTTCTAGGGGTAAGGAAAGCTCACCTAGACCTCATTATCTAGTACCTAGAGTAAAATCTAGAAGACCACTGTATATCACCTAAACTCGGAGGTAAACGTGTACCTATATTCTAGTCTAAAGCACGATGTATGGTCTATCTAGTATCACATCCATGTTCTGAAAACTCCTGAAGATTCGCAAGCTCCCTTGTCCCGCTTTGACCGTGATGTCCTGGAGAGTCATTTCGGTATCCTCAGCGCGGCCATCTCCTCAAACGACTCCTTGTTCCATACGCCGGTGTATGTTAGCTGGACAGTGCCAATCCTCCTCGGCAGGTCGGTCCTTGGCAGGTTCGCGAGCAGGGTATCGTCAGAATATTTTCTTATCTTCATTTGCCGCGCCTCGGCCTCTTTACGA